>VZQC01000612.1:4929251-5014868 GCA_009823505.1 Rhizomys pruinosus
AAAACAAAAGTATTTTCTAAGGATATGAAATAGAGTTGGAGAAAGGTGGAAAAAGAAAGGGAAGAAGGGCATCATTTCTCGTTTGTTTTTCTAAAGTTTTTATTATATTTTTTAATAAACAAAAAAAAAAACAAAAAAAAAAAAAAAAAAAAAAAAAAAAAAAAAAAAAAAAAAAAAAAAAAAAAAAAAAAAAAAAAAAAGACAAAAATATCCTTAAAAACAAATAGTATTTTAGACCAATTTATAATATTTGGATGGGGCTGGAGAGATGGTTCAGTGGTTAAAAGCACTGGCTGCTCTTGCAGAGAAACTAGGCTCAATTTCCAGAAATGGTCTGTCTAGTTCCAGGGGATCTGAGAACTCTTCTGACCTTTGTGAGAACTGCACAACATAGGTGCACTTAAATGCATGCAGCAAATACATTCACATATAATACAAGTAATATATTTAAAATATTATGAGGTTTTTAATAAAAATCAGGTCTTGGTATTAAATACATTAAAAATAGCCAGATAGATTGAATAGAACACAATTTTAACAGTGTCTTTAAGCAACTCGTGTTTTCACAAAGCTTGATTTAGAAGTTTCCTTAAATCTTTATATTCAGAAAATAAATCAAACAGGTTAGAACACATTGCATTTTCTTACATAAAATTTCATATTTGACTGCATTGAATATTATTCTCTAAGTAAATTAGCAAAGTCTTGAGATCACAAAACTAACTGTTATTTGGTCGATTTCTCCAATACAGATTGTCAGTTTGAATTTACAATTCTATCAGAGTCTGTGAATAGAGAACAGGATTTCAGAAACAAACGCCAAACACTGAAAGTTATGAAACACCAAAGTAATTACACTGTTTTTCAAATAAAGAGTTGAGGACTTGTGGATTTTTAATACATCTATATGGGGTATTTATTAGATTTATAGAAGAGGAAGAAAATTATATGAGGAAAGTGGTTCACACTATCTTAGTATAAAAGCCGTGATAGGAATTGTCATCACATTAGGAATTCCATTATCAAACAGGTACATGTACATAAAGTTTGTCTAATAATATCTGATGTTTCTTTAATAAAATTACAGTCTGTTTTCCTAATAATTTCCACACCCTAATGAGATCCTAAATGTATCAGTCACAGTATATTTTTCCATTGTTCATTTTTCTAGTATTTGAATTTTAAGCTTTTGGATTATCATTAAAAATGATTTCTCAGTTGTTTCATATTTTTAAAGTTCCATTATAATTGTCATACCATGTGATAACCCTACACTTAATGTGAAAAAGCATGAATCAAATCCTCAAAATATAGAAACTCATAGCCATTTTGATCTCTATCATGAGAAACTCAAATTACTTAACCATTCAGTTCCTTTATCATTTACTCTATTGTCCTTAGAATAAGCGAGTTTAGTGTGAACATTGACAGCTACTGCCTAAACAGGGTTCTTGTCACTCTCCATGTGCTTGACTGGAGCAAATGTCTCCTTTTTCCATTCACTTCAGGAGTGCCATATTTTGGGGATTTGTTAAAGCTAGTGAAACTATGAGTAACAGAAAGTAGATGCTTTCCCTTCTTTTTCTACTTCAAAAAGTAAACTACTTGGAAGTAATCAGAAACTGGTAACAGAAGAGAGTTTGATGAAACTAAAAATCAATAATTCTCTTGTTATCTATTAGGTTATAGTAAAATGTACGTCCTAGAAACTCAAGTGGCAGGTGTAGAGGATCACAGCATAGTTCGAAGGAGAATAACTGAAAAATATCAAGATTTGCAAGGTACTATATATAATATTAAAAGTACTGAAAAGTAAATACAAGGAGGGGATACAAAAGAAGCCAGACAAAAGGGGAACTTCCTCCTATAGAGGAATAAGGACAATATTACATTAAAACTATCTTCAGAACTCACACAGCCAGGAATAAACCAGAATTATCATTTGAATGTTGAAAGTAAACCAAAGCACTTGTATCCAGAGAATTTGATCTTTAGAGATGAAGGAAAAAAAACAACAACATCCTATTAGGCTTCAATAACTCCAAACAAGATTATTGCCATTAGACCCAATTTCCAAGGAACTTTAACAAAATATTCATAGACTAGAATCTTCACAAATTAAGGGTAATACCACAGGTGATTGTAACTATTCATAAGTGATGTATAATGGATAGGTATCAGGGATTGAAAATACTTAATTATAAACTGCATATTTGACTATCATTGTACTATAATAATATGGGAAGGCAACTTTAAAATGTTTTCTTATTTTCTGAGAATTTCATAAATGTATACGGTAGATTGTATTCATCCAAAACCCCAGTTCAAACCCTAACTCCCAACTGATCCATCAAAATATCCCATCCCAATGTCATGCTCTCTAACTTTGTTTAGTTTTGCTTTTCTGGATGCTGCTGGATTCATCTGTTCCTTTTGCATGCATGGATGTGGGACCATTCTCCTAAGCACCTTTGTAGAGGTTTCAATGACCAACGTCCCCTGTACATTCAGGTATTTGAAACCTCAGTGCCTAATTTGTGGTGCCATTTCAAAAAGTAATTGAAATTGTTGAATGTGGCACTGTGCTGGATGACATACATCACTGGGAATGGACGTTGGGAGTTTATAAACCTCTTAGCACTTCTAGTTCACTCTCTTTGCTTCCTTTGTGTGGCTAGGATGTGATATCTCAACCTCCTGCTCTTGCTGATATATCTGCCATTACTGCCATGTTTCCTTGCCAGAGTGGACTCTTATCAGTGTTATCTATGAACCAGTAAGCCAAAACTATGTACTTTTCTCTCAATTGCTTTTGGTGTTATTTTATCTTAGAATCAAAAAAGTAGCCAATACAATATGTAATGAACTAGCAGGTAAGCCATAAAGAAAGATGAATTTTCTCTTCCATCGGCCTTCAACTCTCAATACCTCCTCATTAGGTTTGAAGCCTCTGAACTCTTCTGATATCCATGCAGGAATTTTGATTGGGTTGAACTGTTAATGTCTTACCCAGGTAACCACATTTGCTCTGAGTTCATGAATTCAATGACAATGCTGTAAGAACTTCATTTCATGCAATATTCTCTCTTTTCTAACACTTACATTCTTTCTGCCTCCTTGAAATATAGAAGCTGATATTTATTGTGAATTCTAGCACAATCACTATAGCTATGTTTAAAAGACAGAAATTTTATACAAAGAATAGTTATTAAATAATTTAAAACATGCAATTGAAATAAGAGAAAAGTAAAAAAAAATTACAGGACATATATGAAATATGCCAGGGAAAAATTATAACAAACATGACTTCTGGAACCTAGCAATACTCACTTTAAATTTGAATGTTGTGTTTTCGTATATTAAAAGACAGAGAGATGGGCAGTGTGCAAGAAAAAAGACACAATTAAATTTTGAATTCAAAATACTGGACAAAGATTAAAAGTAAAATTATGAAGAAATGTAAACCAATATAATATTAATCATAACCATCTAAAATATCTATATCACACTATAAACATTAAAGGAAATATTACATCATATACAGTGATGAGCTCTCCAAGACATTCCAATCTTTCATCTCAATGGCTCTAACAGCAACATAGTCAAAAATAGGTACAGTTAAAATGAATAAAAATCTGTTATAAAATAAACTCTGTACCTTCTCTGAATTCATCTATCGAAGTCCTAATCTAGTACTTAAGACTATGGCTATATTTAGAGAAAATATATTTAAAGAAATACCTTTAATTTAGAATAAGAAAAAAAGTGTGGGGCCTAATCCAGCCACATAAAGACACAGGGGAAAAGGCAGCTTTCTGTTGTTCTCTGAAGTAGGCCTTCAAAGAAACTGACCTTACCAATACCTTATAAGTCATGTGAGATCTAGAGAATTAAGGTAAAACAAATTTACATTATTTTAGCCTTCTATTATATGTCACTTGCAAGTGAGCCTCCCTCAACACACACACATACACACACACACACACACACACACACACACACATGCACATGCACACTAACATATAAAATTTTCCAAAAAGCCTGCATTACCACATAGAGAGCAACACACACATCAGTTTGGGTATTGTCAGATGGTCCAGAACTCTTCAAAAAACAATAGAATAGAACAAATGTAAAAAAAAAAAAAGAATAGAACAAATGTATCTATTACAAGAGATGAAATATACTGCATTATTTTTTATCACTTATCAAATATGTAATTGCTATGTAGGTAAATTTTTCATGATGTGTGACTTTCTCATTCCATTGTAAATTTTTTAAGGGTACAAATTAAAAAAAACTATAGAGTCTTCCAAATATTTTATGATTCTTATTTATAAACACCTCACAACCACTGAGAAACAAAGAAATATTTTCTAGTTACCTTAAATGTGAAAAATACACTTTATATTTAATCCTTAGTCCTATGAGTTTAGAATAACTTGTGAAAGATTAAAAATGTTATGTCTAGATATTTTATTTTTCTGGAGGCTGCTGTGAATGAGAAAGTCTTCTTGAATTTCTTCTCCAATTGTTTGTTATTGCTATAAAGAAAGGCTATTGACTTTTCTAGGTTAATTTATTATCTCACCAATTCACTGAAACCGTTAATCATTTCTAGAAGTTTTCTGATGGAGGTTCTGGCATCCCTTAGGTAAACTATCATGTCATCTGCAAAAAGGGATAGTTTGACTTCCTCTTTCCCAATTAGTATTTCTTTAATTTTCTGTTCTTGTCTTATTGCTATCATGAGCATTTCAAGCACTGTATTGAATAGGAGTGGGGATACTAGAAAGAAACCTGACCAAGGACATTAAAAATCTCTACAATGAAAATTTTAAATCCCTGAGGGAAATTGAAGAAACTACCAGAAGATGGAAGGACCTCATATGCTCATGGTTTGGAAGAGTTAATATAGTAAAAATGACCATCCAGACCAAAGTAATTTACAGATTCAATGCAATCCCAACTAAAATCCCCATGAGCATTTTCACAGACCTAGGAAAAAAAATCCTAAAGTTCTTATGGAAAAACATAAGACTCAGGATAGCCAATGCAAACCCCAAGCAAAAAGAGCAATGCAGGGGGAATTACAATACCAGACTTCAAACTAAATTATAGGGATATAGTCAGAAAAAAAAAACAAACAAACTGGTATTGGCACAAAAACAGACCTGTAGATCGATGGAACAAAATTGAAGATCCAAACTTCAGCACATGTAATTTCAGCCACTTCATATTCACAAGGACTCAGTGGATGAAAGAAAGCATCTTCAGCAAATGGCCTTGCCAAAACTGGATCACCACTTGTAGAAGAGTAAAAGGAAACCCTCTGCCTATCACCCTGTACAAAAACAACTCCAAATGGACCAAGGACCTCAATGTGAAACCCAAAACTCTGAAAATGATGGAAGAAAACATTGGCAGTAACCTGTAAGACATAGACATAAGAAAAGACTTTCTAAATCAGACAGCAGCTGCACAAAAAATAAGGTCAACAATTGGTAAGTGGGATCTTATTAAATTTAAGAGCTTCTATACAGTGAATGAAAAAAATCAAAGAAGTGAAGAAAAACCCACAAAGTGGGAGGAAATCTTCACCAGTGAAACATCTGATAAAACATTAGCATCCAGAGTATATAAACTACTCAAAAAAAGGAATAAGAAAAGCATGACCCACTCAAAAGACAGAGTAAAGAGCTGAACAGAGACTTCACAAATGACGAACTAAAGCTATCTGAGAAACATTTTAAAAAGTGTTCAACCTCACTAATAATTAAGGAAATGCAAATTAAAACCACTTTAAAGTTTCATCTTACTCTGGTAAGACTGACTTATGTTCAAGAAAACGATGGATACTAAATGCTGGAGAGGTTGTGGGGAAAGGGGAACACTCATCCACTCCTGGTGGGAATGTAAACTCATACAACCCCTATGGAAAGCAGTGTGGGGAACTCTTAAAAGACTCAAAATGAGCCTACCACCTGACCCAGTCATATCACCTCTGGGTAAATACCCACAAGACTCATCCTATCACAGAGATACATGCACATCCATGTTTTTTGCACCTCTGTTCACAATAGTGAAGAGCTGGAACAAGCTCAAGTGTCCCTCAACCAATGAGTGAATAAAGAAAATGTGGTACATTCACACAATGGAGTTCTGTGCAGCCTTAAAGAAGGACAACATCATGACATTTGCAGCTAAATGGACATAATGAAGTCATAATGGTAAGTGAAGTAACATAGTACAAGAAAAACAAACCATATGTGTTGTCCCTCATTTGTGGATCCTAACACTAAATCTCTCCTTATAAAGCAAAATGAATACCCCCCTTTTTTCAGTAAATATAACAACCAATATTACTCAACAACTTGCTATATAGTGTAGGAATGTATAAAGTAATTTTTTTATCTGAATGCAACTCTCCTGTCAAAATATGAATCCTTAAACATGTTTTGGAATTGACCTATTGTTTATTTTCAGATGTCATGACTTTGGTATATATGTGCAATATATGTAGGCATGTTTTGGATCGATACACATTGGAAAGAACAACAACAAAAAGACTGTCAAGGAACTGACTGAAACAATAAACTTTTTCCCAAAAGAGTAAACTTCTGTACCAAAAAATTTAAAAAAAAAGACCAAGAAAAAGGTTAAATACATGCATGGCAGAATGCATGAGCCCTGGTGGGGCGGAGAGCAAGGAAGCCGGAATGGACCTAAATTTGATTAAGAAATCTTTTATGAAATACACAAAAACTAAATAAAAAAAGTTACATCTAAAACTGAAAAAAAAAAAACAACAATAATACATACATAAACAATGTATTTATTGAATGTGTCAGTCCAAGTAGAAAAACTTGATTCTCATTATAGGTGAAATGAACATTTTTCACCTAAAAGAAATCAAAGAAATGCTTTCTTCTGGAGCCAAATATGAGTGACCATGGGTCAGGACACAGATTTAAGTTTTCCCAAATATCATTTTCCTGCATAGCAGCAGTTGTATTACAGTTTTAGAGTAACATAACAAAGAAAACTCATAAATCCAGACATCTGATTATAAAACACATTGCTGGATATATTCAGGAAGCAGGTCATGGCAAAACAGTGGATTTCTACTATAGGTCTCAGGTGCTATCTGAGGACATTCTTAGCTTTTTGTGATTGTTGTTTTTTATTTATTTATTTATTTTTTTCTTTTTTGAGACAGGGTCTCCCATTAGCCACACCTGGCCTGGAGCTCCCTATGTAGACCAGCTGTCCTTGAACTCATAGAGATCCTCCTGCCTCTGCCTCCTGAGTGCTGGGATTAAAGGCATGTGCTAACATGCCCCCTCTAACGTTCTTAGCTTTTTGATTGGTGGTGAAATCTGGCAGTGTGCTAAATTAACACATTTCAAACTTTTTTTTTTTTTAATCTGTAGATAGATCGGTTAGATTGGATCTGGAGATGGGAAAGGGTTGGCTATTTAGAGGAAGAATCATGACCCAAGATAGTGTAAATAGGCTTTGAATCAGCAACATTCCAAAGTCTCCACAGTCATTGAAGTGTTAATCGGTTGCTAAACCTTGCAGAAAGCTCAGTCCAAGGGGTAGGATTTTTCTGTGAACTTTTGTTCACATCATCAACGTAAATGTTGTGCTATTTCTCAATATCATATTTACTTTATATGTTAAATAAATAGCAAAATTATAATAAGCAGCAAAATAAGTGGTCTGTATAATAAATACTAAGTAAATTAATATACTGAATTAAGCATTATTGCTCTACACAGAAAGATAAATTATCAACAGACTCACTAAAGGGCTTGTTCTCATATATGAAAACAAGATTCAGAAAGTGAGTTGTTAGGCATGTCCCTGTCATCCTGTAAAGCTTCAGCACTTAGGCTGAACAATGACAAGTCATGAAAATACAGTAATTTGTTTCCTAAAATTAAAGCAGTTGATTCTTGCCTGCCCTACTTTACCATCCTTCACTAATGTCTAGCCAGGAGAGAGGTTTATGATTCAACTGATCACTCAGCATTCACTCCTAGCAAAGGCCAATGAAGGGCCAGAAAACAATGCAGTTTCCTTCAGGCTAACTCCGTAACCCAGTAAGCTGAGTGTGGATTTTGACTTCTTGAAATAAAATTTCCTAATGCTGTCTGGCCATTGCATTCTTTCCTTTGTCTGTCTTCACCTTCTTGTGACTTTATAGTTTCTATGCTGAAATATTTTCTTTATATTGATTGGTAGAAAAGATTAGTTTTCACTGAAGAATAAGATGAATCTGTTCATTGAAGTTTGAAAATGGAGCTCAAAATTGCTTTGGGATTGAGTTAGTAGCAGCCCATATCATGCCGTCTTAAACAATTCAGTAGCTTTGAATATCTTTACTCTAAGAAGATCTATTTTGATGAGAAATTAGTAATTCAAACTATTTCCATTCTCCAAGTATGAAATCAGTTTTATATTTCAGGTTGCATAAAATGTTGGTATGATCAATTGGCAAATTAAAGTCTATACAGCACATGATGGTTTTATTTTGTCAGTTTGATTGGACATCTGTCATCTAAGTGACTTGATCCTGGATAAGTCTGTATACATATTTCCAGTGAGAATAACTGAAGAGGGAAGGCTTTCCATTTCTGATCCAGATATAGAGAAGTCTGAAGGGCAAGTATTTGCTTTGACCTAGATGAAATGGCTCATGTTGGTAAGGACACCGATCCTGTTGCTGCCTGGGCTGTAATTCTTCACTAAGTTGGGAACTCAGAAACTCTGGCCTTCTGACATGTTCTTCCAGGCCTTCTGACCAAGTTGTCCTGCTGAAGCATCTATTCTTTCAGACTGAGTAATTGCAATATTCTCAGAACTTCCAGTGCATAATTGGCCATTGTTGCACAACTCAAACATAAACCAAGCTAGTAATGCCACTTTATAATACATATTCGATCTCTTCATTCTCTCCCAGAAAACATGAAACACTCCATACCTGAGGGAGTGCAAGAGGCTTCATCATTCTTTCTTCAGTTTCCAGTACGAATTCACATTCCTTTATTTTGAATTTAATCAGTATAGTGTGTTAAACAATTCATTTTATCTTGATGAATTTTTCTCTGTTCACTGACTATTATTCCATCTTGGTGATAAAGACATGGGAACAGATTTGAGAAGGCATTATAGCAGAAAGAGGCAGCCTACCTGGTAACATTGAATCCACAGTCAGGAAAGAGAATGTACTTTCGTGAAGCCAGTCTATGAAACCTCCTTATAGGCCTCTAGAGCACTTCTAACAAGGCTCTGTCTAATGAACAGCAAAACAACCAGAGGACCAATGTTATCAACAAAGGTGCCTGAAGAGATATTACATATTCGAAGTACAATATTTAGGATTTTTTAAATTATAGAACCTTTACATTTTTGTAATGTAACTGAATTCTTTTGAGCTAGGCTGATAGCTTCAGAAATTATTTTAGATCAAATGGAATACCATGTGACTGCGTCACACCAGCAGAGTAAAATGAGCTATGATAAGTTAGTGGTGGGTCTCATTGTCTTTACTTCACGTTATAAATATAAGATCATTTGAATAAATAACAAATTAATACATTTTATAATAAAGTAACTAAAACTTGAAATTAAAACAAAAAGTTAAGGCAAAAAGACACAGATAATTTAAATTGTTAGCTGTACTGTAGAAATTATATGTAAAAGTCAACAAAGAAAAATTATAAAGATTTGAAAGTGTTGATTAATAATTGAAGTCAAATTTGCAAAAATTAAGTTTTATTTGGAATTATTTAATCATAATTTTAGAGAAATTAATATGAGTAATAAATATAAGCAGCAAAATTTCAGAAGTATAAAACTAGTACATCGGAAAAATTTACTCACACAATATTATATCACAGGAATTGTATTCGTATTCCTAAATATTTTCATCATGATTAAAATAAAGGAAAACATTATAACTATTATATATATTACTATATATATATATATACTTACCAAAATATTTGTGTTTCCTAAAAAGTATCTTACATTTTAAAACCCCTCCTCTATCTGCACTGCTCATAGTCCCCTCTACCCTTGTTTCCTTTCTTCCCAATTAAATACTCCCATTTTCCCTCCGCCAAACCAATTTCATCGTTCTGTCATATTGTTAGGCCCCTATCAACTCAAAGTTGGTTCTCTTTTGTGAATTTCATCACTGACAGCCTGGTCAGCCTATCTAAAGTCACTTCCTTAAGAAGACCATCCTCTCTCTCACTCAGCAGTGCCAATAGTTCCTTGGCCATGATTGGGGCTTCTTACCCATTTTTCCAGTTCTTATTCTGGATTTTTGTCTGATTTGAGTTCGTGTGGATCTTATGCATGGTATCATCATTCCTATAATTTTATATGGGCAAGATCCCAGCCACCTAGAAAAATGTTTCCTTGTGATCATCCAACAACACTGGCTATTACCAGTCTTTTTACCCCTTCTTCAAGTCCCGAAACCTGGGTGGATGAAGTTTAATAACATTTCTATACTGGCTCACATATTCTGCTGTTCTTCTCTACGTTTTGGCCATTTGTGCTTTTATCTGTTGAGCTCTATCTGTTGCAGAGGAAGTTTCCTAGGTCAAATATCCCTCAACAAAGAAAAATATGGTAACTTCCCCGATATACAACGGGATTCTAGGCAGCAAAATAGAAACATGAAATATTCAGGTAAGTGAATGAAATAGAAACTTTACACAAATGAAGCAACCCAGACTCAGAAAAACAAAACAGCAATTTGTACACTCATTTGTGGATCTTTGCTACAAATTCTAGATGTGAATATGGAACCTGATAGGAAAGCAAGAGCCAGAACAATGGAAAGGAAACACTGGGGATAAAGTAAAATAAGCGAGCCCAAAGGGCAATCATAGGAGACAGGTCCTAGCACAGGGGGAAATAGGGAAAATGGAAGTATTTAACTGGGAAGAAAGGAAACAGGGATATACAAGGACCATGGGGTAAAGCGGAAGAAGGAACTAAAGAGAGGGGTATAACTGCAAACGGGTATTACATTTATCCATTCATCTGTTAAGGCATATTTTGGTTGTTTCTATTTCTTAGCTACAAACTTGGGTGAACAAGTACTTCTACTGTAGATTCACTTGGAGACCAGGATGGTCTGATCTCCCAGAAATTGTCTGTCCTCTGCCTCTGGAAGTGCTATATTTAAAGTGGTATTAAAAAACATCCAGCCAGGCGTGGTGGCACACGCCTTTAATCCCGCACTCGAGGCAGAGAAGTAGGTGGATCTCTGTGGGTTCAAGGTCGCCTGGTCTCAGAGCGAGCTCCAGGCACCTGGTACTAAAGGGAGACCCTGTCTCCAAAAATACCAAAAAAAAAAAAAAAAAAAAAAAAGGGTAAAATAAAAAAATAAAAAAATAAAAAAATAAAAAACATCCAACCATTGTTTATAATTTAATCTTAGTATTGTCTCATCTAACTATTAATAAAGTGAAATTAACCACTGATTTGTAGTTAGGACAGGATTATGCTTCAATCTTTTGTAGGTAGATACCATCCTTTATTTGGGTTTTTCTAAATCAATATATCCTCCATTTTTCATTGAAAAATATGCTATCTTGTGATATATTGTAATATAATTTAAGAATACAAATCCTAATTTTACTCATTTTTAGAATATGTCATAATTAGATATTAATATTTTATGTCTGGTATTTGTTAAGTCTATTTTCATTTGGTGGGGGTCCAGAATGACACATTAATATCCAAAATATTGTTACTTTAGCATATGATAGGTACAATTGCATTCCTCTTTTATGTGTTGTGAACCTGGTTTATATGATGCATAAGATAATTGAATTTTAGAATTGTTAATGTCTATTTGTTATTCAATGCAATCATTCACAAATTAGTGCTGTTAGTTGTTTTCTGAAAGATAATATGTTTTGTGAATTATGTTTTATTTCACAGTCAGAAAACATTTTTGTTATAAAATTTAAGAAATGAAAGATATACTTTTAACTTAAAAAATGTTCTGCTTGCATTAAAACCCAGTTACCAAACCAACTGAGATTGATTGAAGCCAAGAATAAGAGAAATCACTACTTTCTTATTACAAACGTTGTCATAATAATATATTACCAAACTCAAGTTTTAAATTCTTCCCAATTTAGTATGCTTATAAAATGGGATTTCATGGAATATGTCTGTATTTTTTTAAATTACTCTATAGGAGATATAAAAAAAAAGAGGGAACTCAACTGTTTGCACATAGTAAAACATTTTATAGTGTTTTATGCTTATTTTTATATGCATCATTATCTACTGTGTAATAATTATCAGCAAGGTTTCTGTTTCAGCCATGCTGATGACCATGTGTACCAAATGGTTCTGTTCTGTAGGAGATCATGACTCAGTGACCTCATTGTCTGTACAGCTGATAGATTCCACACATCATAGCTTGACTGGTTTTTATGCTTTGAGCAATTGGCTTCTTCTGGAGATCAGCAATTTACTGGGGCAACTTTCACCTTCCTTTTATCATTTGCTAAATGTAAAAATTTTGACTTTTACACAGATTTTAAACACTAATAAGAGGATCAGATGTTTACACTCCCTTAAATTTCTTATAGCCTACTCCTTGCTCTATCTGTATAGCACCCAGGTTTTAAATATAAATTTTAGCTTGAACAAATGGATTCTTACAAACATATTCTCAGCACTAAATACTTAAATACTTTAACCAAATGGCTAAAAGCAGTAACATCTGAGTTAAATTACTAAGAAAGGGTTATTGTGTAATTTGTGCCTGAAAAATTTTCCAGCTTTCAGAATTTAACAGTACCAAATCTGATATTGTTTAATCTTAACAAGAAGGCTACTTCTTTTTTTTTTTTTTTTTTTTTTTTTGGTCCTTTTGAGTCAGTGGTCTCCAATGTAGCTCAGGTTGTTTGGAATTTCCTATGTAGACCAGGCTGGCCTGAACTCACAGAGATCTACCTGCCTCCACCTCCCAAGTGCTAGGATTAAGGCTACTTCTTATCAGATCAGTGGTAAGGTGCTTTTTTCACATAATTAATTAATTACAGGAAAGATGACTGAAACCAGATCTTGAAAGTCCTGATACACTGGGAGGAACTTAACAGGGAGGTTAAGGAGGGGAGGGATTGCTAGGTTCCTGTGACTTTGAAAAGACTAAGGAATCAGGGAGCGTTTGGAGTTTCATTGAAACTGATTGCATCTTGCAATTTTCTTTTCCAAACTGGCAGAAATATTTTATTTCCATTGACTGAGGAATAAAAGTGCCTGGTAATTAATTAAATGACTTGTACATGAAGAAATTAAACTAAATAGTCTGTCAGTTGTGAAACGTAAACTGATTAAACAATTAAATAAGGAATACCCTGCATGTTTTAAAAAAAATAAAAGCACCAGTTCTGCAGTCAATAATATATGAATTCCAATTGAAATATTACAGCATTGTTTTCAACGTCCTTCTCTAAGTACTATAAATACATGGGAATGAACAACATTAGCTTGAATATTTTTCCTGGGGATAAAGGATGGAAGAAAGATTACATAATCAAGGTATAAGGTTATTCAGAAACCAGGCTAGAACAAGGGATGTAATCAAGCCTTTCACTGAATTCCCTTCCTGCTTTCTCATTTCACTGAAGCAATTCATTTCACTGAGTGTTATTAAATAAACAGAATTCCGAAGTCAGAGCAATTACAAGAGGAAAATGTGGAGAAGATTTGAATGTGTCCTAAAGCGATACTGTGATCTTGATGTCATACTATATATCAATCTAAGGTCACACTGAACATCAATTTAGGGATTCAGTTTTAGAGTTATATATCAGCAAACAAAACACAGAGCCCACTGGCCTGCCCTTAGCAATCAGTACAGTTTCTGAAAATCACATCACTTCATCTCTGTGATGTTCAGTTTAGGGAAGTACATTGAAGTCCAGAGCCACCTGGAGATTAATCACTTGGATTTGAAGCAAGTGTCTAGCATTGAATCTTTTAACATCAGCAGTTACTGCTTAAGATTTTACCGCCAGCAACATGATAAATCCTGAAATCTGGGTTCCCTTCCAATTCTCCGCATGGGCTCCTATTAAACCAGTTCTTTGTATGTGTCTAAACGTAAGTATGTATATACAATAAACAGCTAATTGCGCTCAGCAGCTGCATAAAGGAGGTAAGAAATTGAAAGGATAAGGCTACTGGGACAATATATTTTAATGGAAGTTTGAAGATATTTGCAATTTAAATTACTGAGATGAAACAAAAAAGAAGACAACCTTCTTTCCTTTGCAGTTGGGTTCAAAAAGTATTATGGTCATTCAGAAAGAGATTTCATTAAATTTAATGTTTTGTTTCAGTTAATAGTGAGGCTTAGATTTCTGCTTGTAAACATGGCTGCGCCTATATTTCCTTTAAATTCCAATGCCAGTGACTGGACACTATGCCCAGATATTCTGCTTTACTCTTAAAAATTATACCCTTAAAATGCCATAGAGACAAAATAAACATTTTTTTTTTTTTTTTTTTTTTTTTTTTTTTTTTTTTTTTTTTTTTTTTGTCTTTTTGAGACAGGGTCTCACTGTAGTACCAGCTGGCCTGGAACTCACTATGTAGTAAGGTTGGTCTTTTTTTCTAACTTTTTATTTTTTAGATTTTGCATTAATACAACATTTCTTAATCAAATTTAGACCATTCCCCCATCCATTCCCACCCCTCATGCCGCCCATCCCCCCGTTAGAGCTCATGGATTCTATCATACACGTTAAGTCCTGTCTTGCATCTTTTTCAGTTTTTTATTAACCTTTTCGGTGCACAGGTTACTGTTTTGGGCAGTTCTTCGAATAGGTTTTTCTCTCTCTTTTTTTGTTCTCCTTTTGATTTTTATGTTATTCCAAAAAATGTATAGATACACTCCACACATAATAAAAATTACAAAATATGAAAATAAAACTATAGGCTAAATCCAAAGCAATTTAAGAGATTCACATTTTAACAGTAAAGTTGCATGCAGGTAAAAAAGAAGTATAATTTACATTCTCTCTTTTGTTTTTAGAATTAAATATTATATTCTATATGATAGAACACGCCATAGGATTACATAAGGATAAATTATGGATGGTGTAGCATGTATCAATAAAAAGAAAAAATAATATTTTACAAAAATATTTTAACTGTTAAAATAATTTATTTTATTTTTTATTTTTTTAACCAAAAGATGTCATGTTTTTCCCCAGGAAGTGCTCTGAAGTTCCTCCTTGGTTAAACCCAACAACCATCAATCCTGCCCCCGTGCTCCACACTGGGTCCCTCCCCACCCCATGTCACCCAAAGGATCCGCAAAGTCAGTGTCCTGTCTTTGATCTTCCTGCACTGGCCTCCATGATAATAGCTGGTAGTCCAAACAATGGCAGAATACTCAAAAGGCTGGTTTAACTCACAGATATCTGCCTGCTGCTGCCATCCAGTTGCTGTGGATTAAAAGCATGTACCATAATGCCTGGCTAGGATTCTGATTTTTTGGGGACTGCAGTTTTCTTAATATGAAAATTCCTGGCATTTAACTTTGAATAATACACATACCATTTGTGACTCAGACATATATTTTCTTTTAAAACAGCTTCTATACATTTCATTGAAGAACATGAAAAGTCATTTACTCCATGAGGCTCCTCCCGTCTTCAAGGTTAACAGTTATCTTGATGCTACAGTCCCAGATGTTGTCCATACTCCTGTAAACCCTCACTCATTATCCTGTAAGCAACCCCATTTTGATTTGCCATTTCACTAAGCTGTCTTTAAAATTATTCCCCTCGTCTGTCATCATGGCCTCCTCTGGGATGAACAGATATTTTGAGATGTCCCAAGGTAAAGACATGATGCAAATTGTATCTGATACTATCTTGGAATGGGCCAAAATGTAGTGATTTCAAGTTTATATATTTGTAGTATTAGACCACTGTGATTGACAGACACTGAAATTTTCACTATGACTTTTATATTTGATGCATCAAAAGTCAGGTAGTCATTCAAGAACACTGGGACCATTAATACCCAACTCTATCAATAAGGATCCCATTGCAAATAACAACATAATTCTTCATTAATGAAATAATTTCACAAGATGGCTTTAGATTAATTTTGAAATTGTAAGAAGCTTTTTCATGATATAGAACCTTCTGGCCACATCCATCTACAGAAAACAATGTCTTTATCTAGATCCTCAAAGGGACTGAATGCTCACATCAGTGGTTTTTATAATCTATATGAGGGGTGTAAAATGTATGTTCTTTAGAGAAAGTACTTTACTGATATATAGAAAATCTGATAATGTAACTGTGTTCTAACTCTTTTTTTTTCAGAACTGATTTCCTTTATTTTTTAACATATTTTCTTTAAATTTTTATTGAATTTAGTATCTCATACAATACATTTTTATCTTATTTACACCCACCCTACCTGCACCCTTCTATTAAAACAACACCTACCAGTTTTCTGCATTCTGTTTATATTTGAGTCAAGTTTGTGTCATCATATGTCCCTCAGTAAAATTTATCCACTGAGTCCATTCTTCTTCTTTTTTTTAGAATTCCAAGTTTATGGTCTAAGATATAATTACATTGACTGTATGAAATAAGTAGTAGCATACTTAATGAGAAACAGTTTGGTAAATTTAATGAAACTTATGCCTTGGCTCCTGTTTATGGGTATGTGTAATACAACTTAGGCATCTATAGGTCAAAACATAAAAACCTAAAAAAATAAAAAAAAGAGGGAGGTGGGAGGTGGAGGGGTATATCCTTTCTGGGATACAAATGGAAAACTCTGTGTTCCAATACTCTTGATAATTTTCATTTTTTCTGATCTTTGAAACTAACAATGGGAGGAGAATTTTATGTTCCACAGGTAAAAATCACCAATCTAAATGCCTGAAAACATACAACTTATGGCTGTGCAGGTGAAATGGGAATCCAGCAGAGAGAGGTTGACCCATCTGAACATTAGAATGAGAACCTCAGACTGCCTGAGTCACGGACACCTGAGCATCTCTTGAATAATATGGGGTTGACTGTTTATAGGCCCTAATGAAGTTTACCTTCCAGATGCTGAGAAACTTTCTACTCTCCCCTTTATAGGATAGAAAAAAACATGATGGTAATGAACCACTCCCTACTGTAAACTAGAGCCAATTGTTACAGTGGTAATTTCCTATAAACAGGCATAACGTATTAATTGATGATGGCATAGGAACTGTGAAAGGAAAGGATATTTCTCTATCTGAGCCAAATTCAATAGTAAAGTGTTATAAGTTGTGTAATTAACAAAATCTATTACTACGGAAGCTTGACATCAGCAATGAATTATTCTGCCTAGAGATGTTGGTAGGGGGTTCAAACCCGCCCCCCCCCCAAATTATAAAGGCTTTTTGCCTATAGTGGATATTGCAAGGAGAAAGGAGTATCCCTGTTGTCGAAACCTGGTGTGAGCATGAAAAAATGTTATGAAACTTCACTTGCTAGCGTACAACTGGCCTTTGAAATGCTAGAGAGCGTTACCAAAAACACACTAAAGCAATACAGCAAAATATTGGTCTCCCTGAGACAAGCAAGACTCCTCCGTCAATATCAGCTACACCTAACACGCCTGGAGATACTGTGCAGCCGTGGTCAGCCAATGTCTATATATATCCAATTATTTGTTATTAGTTCTCTCTTGGGGAATAATACTCACAGGGATGCCACAAGCTTATGTCCTCTAGTGGTTAGGAGATGTTATAACCACAATAAGAAATTGTCACCCTTTATAGAAAAACCACAGTTTGTGGATTAGCATTACCATCCAAGCATCTGTGTATGCTCACAGCTTAGCTTGACATAATAATTGGTTCTGCTTAAATGCCTGTACTCCAATTGCTTGTGCTTTGTTAGTATGACTAAAAGGGTATCACTGGGAAAGCTGTTCATCCATGAAGGAAACAACCTGAACAGACTGGCGTCCAAAATGACAACTCCAAAGAATTAGACTGTTTTCTTCTCACCACTTGTACCCCTTTCCCAAAGCCAGGGAACAAACTGCGGAAGAGGAGGCTGGTAGATTGTAAGGGCTGCGGGAGATAGGGGTGCATCAGAGACTACAGGAATATAGTCCTGATTGATCACATGCCTGTGCAACAAGCTTCTCCAACTGGACTATGGCAACTTGGGTTGTTCAAAATTTTGGACATAGATACTTGCAAAATGCACCAATTACCTAATTTTATGACATACTGAGTAACATCAATGTTATCTGCAAACAAAACTGTGTCTTATATTGTAGAAATCCCTTAAAAATAAAAAAATAATAAATAAAATTTTACACAATTTTGTTTTGAGTGATTATACAGTTCAGTTTGTTATTATATTACTTCTTTTTTTGTTGTGTTCCCTTTTGTTTTATATTACTCTAAAATAACATATATACATTTTACATATATACCAAAATGCCGGGTTGTCGGAAACATAAGCTCTGGGATAATTAAAAAATACGTTTGGGGACTCCATTTTAACAGTATTGTGCATGCAGGCACGAAAGAAATATAACATTACCACTCCCTGTTACATAGCAAGTTAATACATATTTTAATGAACTTTTAAATAAGGGATTGATTCTTTATGATATATCTTAGAATTTGGAAATAGAGACATAAGCTTCAAGTTGTATCTATAGTAGCATCAGGTTTGACTTACATATAAGAGTTTGGTGCTAGTGTGCACAATGAGGGACACCATATGTAATTTTTTTTCTGGGACTTTGTTCTTCACTTAGCATGAGGCTGCTTCTAGTTCACCCATTTACCTGCAAATTTCATGTATTGTCTTTCTTTGCAACTGCAAAGACCTCCTATGTGTAGTATGTACCACATTTTCATTATCTCTTATCAGTTGAGGGACACTTGGATTGCTTCCAGCTCTTCATCTACTGTAAGAGCTGCAATAACATGGTTGTGCCACTAACTGGCAATGTGATTCATCTTCTGGGTTTTATCACCAGAAGTGGTGTAACTGGGTTAAAGTGGGTAGGTTCATTTTGATTCTTTTAAGACGTTTTCCCCCGGCTTTTCATAGGGGTTGCACCAAGTTTGCATTCCACCAACAATGAATGAGTGTTCTCCTTTTCGCCACAACCCTCCAGATTTGGTTCTTGTTTTCTTGATTCTAGCCAGTCTTACCCAGAGTAAGATTAATAATCTTAAAGTGGTTTTAATTGTGCATTTCCCTTTATTAGCATGGACATGTTGAAAATCTCAGCCTCTTTTAATCTTCTTAATTTGTGAAGTCTCTATCAGCTTTTTACTCCATCTTTTATTGGGTCAATTGTTTTCTTGCTTCTTTGCTTTTTGAGTAATTTATACAATCCTGATGTTAGACTTCTGTCAGGATGTATCACTGGTGAATATTTCCTCCCAATCTGTGTGTTTCTCTTCTTCTTCGATTGTTTCTTCACTGTACAGAAGCTTTTAGTTTAATAATCACATGTCAATCTTGACCTTATTTACTGCATAGCTGCTGTCTGATTTAGAAAGTCTTTCCTACCACTATAACTTGTAGGTTACTGCCAAGTTTTCTTCTGTCATTTTCAGGATTCCAGGTTTCACACACTGGTCTTTGATCCTTTGGAGTTGATTTTTCTACAAGGTGAAAGGTAGGAGATTAGTACTATTTTTTTACAAGTGGTAATCCAGTTTTGCCAGCACAATTTGCTGAAGATAGATACTGCCTTTCCTCATTGGGTCTTTTGACCTTTCTTGTCAAACAATGGAATGGCTGAATTGTATGTGGCCTCAACGTTTAGATCTCCAGTTTTCTTCCATTGATCATTGGGTTGTTTNTTACAAGAGGTTACCGATGGAAGACCCATTTTGAATTAGAGCAGCACCATCAGATGGGCTGGGGTCCCAGAATGAATTAAAGGTCGGGGGTGAGGGGAACCACAACACACACGACTCAGCACCAGCTTTGCTTCCTTGCTTCAATTGTGGGTAGACACAAAGTGACTAGCACCGTGTTCCAGCTCCCACAGCCAGAGCCACTCTTACTGCCATAACTTCCCCATGGTGAGAGGCTATACTCTCAACTGTGAGCCAAACCAAACCAAACTAAACCCAACCCTTCTTCCTTAAGATTCTTTTATTAGATATTCTGTCAGAGCAATGAGAAGTGTAACTAATATAAAACCTTCAAAGACTTACTTTTTTCCTTTCCAGAACTAGCTCCAGCTCCAGGGTGTCTTGCTCTTCCTCTTCCTCACTTTCCCCAGATTGAACAACACTGCAAAGATCCTCCTGAGAAGGATCATCTATATTGTCCAGTATAACTTCTGATGGCTTTGTGACAACTGTTGTTGCTTCTTCTGCTGTTGTGCTTGTTTCTTTTACCTCTGAAACAGGCTCTGCTTCTTTACAAATTACTTTTCTTCTCCACCTTTCTTCTTCTTCTTTTATTCCCTCGGGCAATAAAGGAGCAAGCAATGCTGCTGCCACCCCCTTCCTCTCCTCCTCGCTGTTTGAAAGAGCCTGAATTCCTTCATTTACTTCCTACAAAGAATAAAATCATTTGTTCTCAATTATCAAAGAAATCTCCCTTGGGTGTATATTCAATTATTCCCATTAACCACATTTTTTAGTCACTGGATTCATCACAAAACCATCTATGTCCAACATATTAGTGTGTTTGCACCATTACTGTACACAGAGGAAACACAGTGTTAGGAAGGCAGTGTGCTTGAACTAGAATCTAGTTCTGGGTGAGACTAAACGTTCTCTCCCCATCCTCTGGATCTCAAAACGGAAGCTACTAGGAAGCAGGGGAAGACGGAACAACCTCTGTCAACACAGACCACAGAAATCTTTGCCTACCTCTTTACCCTTCTGTGAGATGAGAAAACTTTTTTTTTGAGACAGGGTCTCCCTGTAGCCCTGACTGGCCTGGAACTCACTATGTAGACCAGCCTGGCCTTGAACTCACAGAGATCTGCCTGCCTCTGTCTCCCAAGTGCTGGAACCATAGTTATGTGCCACCATACCCAAGAAAACTTTTTTTTTTATGTGTATGAGTGTACTGTCTGCATGTAGGTTGGTGCGCTTGTGTTGTGCAATGCCACGCGGGTCAGAAGAGGCGTCAGATTCCCCTGGAACTGGAGTTAAAGATGGGTCTTAGCTGACATGTGGGTGCTAGGACTCGAACCCAGGTCCTCTGCAAGAGCAGTCGGCTCTCTTAACCGCTGAGCCATCTCTCCAGGCCCCCAAGAAAACTTTTTATAAAGAGTTTTGAAGACACCCTAAGCTATATGACTCACTGTCTCAAACAAAAACATTTGACTACAATTGAAGTGTTTATTATTATTTAACCCCTTCCCAGAAATTTAATCGCTTAAAAAAATTTTTTTTTCCTGTGTTTTACTTTTTTGTCTTTTTGAGACAGGGTCTCACTGTAGTACCAGCTGGCCTGGAACTCACTATGTAGATAAGGTTGGTCTTTTTTTTAACTTTTTAATTTTTATTAAGCACATTTCATACAACATTTCTTAATCAAATTTAGACTCATTCCCCCATCCATTCCCACCCCTCATGCCGCCCATCCCCCCGTTAGAGCTCATGGATTCTATCATACACGTTAAGTCCTGTCTTGCATCTTTTTCTCAGTGTTTTATAACCTTTTCGGTGCACAGGTTTACTGTTTTGGCCAGTTCTTCGAATAGGTTTTTCTCTCTCTTTTTTTGTTCTCCTTTGATTTTATGTTATTCCAAAATATGTATAGATACACTCCACACATAAATAAAAATTACAAAATATGAAAATAAACTATAGGCTAAATCCAAAGCAAATTTAGAGATTCACATTTTAACAGTAAAGTTGCATGCAGGTAAAAAAGAAGTATAATTTTACATTCTCTCTTTTGTTTAGAATATAAATATTAATATTCTATATGATAGAACACGCCATAGGATTACATAAGGATAAATTATGGATGGTTGTAGCATGTATCAATAAAAAGAAAAAATAATATTTTACAAAATATTTTAACTGTTAAAAATAATTTATTTTTATTTTTATTTTTTTAACCAAAAGATGTCATGTTTTCCCCAAGGAAGTGCTCGAAGGTTCCTCCTTGGTAAACCCAAGCAACCATCAATCCTGCCCCCGTGCTCCACACTGGGGTCCCTCCCACCCACATGGTCACCCAAATGAGATCCAGCAAGCATGTGTCCTGTCTTGATCTTCCTGCACTGGCCTCCATGATATAGCCTGGGTAGTCCAACAATGGCAGAATACTCAAAAGGCTGGTCTTGAACTCACAGATATCTGCCTGCTGCTGCCATCAGAGTGCTGGGATTAAAAGCATGTACCATAATGCCTGGCTAGGATTCTGATTTTTTTGAGGACTGCAGTTTTCTTAATATGAAATTCCTGGCATTTAACTTTGAATAATACACATACCATTTGTGACTCAGACATATATTTTCTTTTAAAACAGCTTCTATACATTTCATTGAAGAACATGAAAAGTCATTTACTCCATGAGGCTCCTCCCGTCTTCAAGGTTAACAGTTATCTTGATGCTACAGTCCCAGATGTTGTCCATACTCCTGTAAACCCTCACTCATTATCCTGTAAGCAACCCCATTTTGATTTGCCATTTCACTAAGCTGTCTTTAAAATTATTCCCCTCGTCTGTCATCATGGCCTCCTCTGGGATGAACAGATATTTTGAGATGTCCCAAGGTAAAGACATGATGCAAATTGTATCTGATACTATCTTGGAATGGGCCAAAATGTAGTGATTTCAAGTTTATATATTTGTAGTATTAGACCACTGTGATTGACAGACACTGAAATTTTCACTATGACTTTTATATTTGATGCATCAAAAGTCAGGTAGTCATTCAAGAACACTGGGACCATTAATACCCAACTCTATCAATAAGGATCCCATTGCAAATAACAACATAATTCTTAATTGAAATAATTTCACAAGATGGCTTTAGATTAATTTTGAAATTGTAAGAAGCTTTTTCATGATATAGAACCTTCTGGCCACATCCATCTACAGAAAACAATGTCTTTATCTAGATCCTCAAAGGGACTGAATGCTCACATCAGTGGTTTTTATAATCTATATGAGGGGTGTAAAATGTATGTTCTTTAGAGAAAGTACTTTACTGATATATAGAAAATCTGATAATGTAACTGTGTTCTAACTCTTTTTTTTTCAGAACTGATTCCTTTATTTTAACATATTTTCTTTAAATTTTTATTGAATTTTAGTATCTCATACAATACATTTTTATCTTATTTAGACACCCACCCCTACCTGCACCCTTCTATAAACAACACCCTACCAGGTTTCATGCATTCTGTTATATATTGAGTCAAGTTTGTGTCATCATATGTCCCTCAGTATAAATTTATCCACTGAGTCCATTCTTCTTCTTTTTTTTTAGAATTCCAAGTTTATGGTCTAAGATATAATTACATTGACTGTATGAAATAAGTAGCATACAGTTAATGAGAAACAGTTTGGGTAAATTTAATGAAAGCTTATGCCTTGGCTCCTGTTTATGGGTATGTATAATACAACTTAGGCATCTATAGGTCAAAACATAAAAACCTAAAAAAGAGGGAGGTGGGAGGTGGGGTACTATCCTTTCTGGGATACAAATGGAAAACTCTGTGTTCCAATCCTATTGATAAATTTTCAATTTTTCTGATCTTGAAACTAACAATGGGAGGAGAATTTTATGTTCCCACAGGTAAAAATCACCAATCTAAATGCCTGAAAACATACAACTTATGGCTGTGCAGGATGAACTTGGGAATTCCAGCAGAGAGGTTGACCCATCTGAACATTAAGGAATGAGGAACCTCAGACTGCCTGAGTCACGGACACTGAGCATCTCTCTGAATAATATTGGGGTTAACTGTTTATAATGGGCCCTAATGAAGTTTACCTTCCAGATACTGAGAAACCTTCCTACCTCTCCCCTTTATAGGAAAAAGAAAAACATGATGGTAATGAAACCACTCCCTAACTGTAAACTAGATCCAATTGTTACAGTGGTAATTTCCTATAAAACAGGCATAACGTATTAATTGATTGATAGGCATAGGAACTGTGAAAGGATATTTCTCTATCTAGAGCCAAATTCAATAGTAAAGTGTTTATAAGTTGTGTAATTAAGCAAAATATATTACTACGGGAAAGCTCTGACATCAGCAATGAATTATTCTGCCTAGAGATGTTGGATAGGGGGTTCAAACCCGCCCCCCCCCAAATTATAAAGGCTTTTTGCCTATAAGTGGGATATATGCAAGGAGAAAGGCAGTAAGTCCCTGTTGTCGAAACCTGGTGTGAGCATGAAAAATGTTATGAAACTTCACTTGCTAGCGTACAACTGGCCTTTGAAATGCTAGAGAGCGTTACCAAAAACCACTAAAGCAATACAGCAAAATATTGGTCTCCCTGAGACAAGCAAGACTCCTCCGTCAATATCAGCTACACCTCAACAGCCTGGAGATACTGTGCAGCAGTGGTAGCCAAGTGTCTATATATATCCCATATCTATTTGGTTATTAGTTCTCTCCTTGGAGGAATAACTCACAGTGGATGCCACAAGCTTATGTCCTCTAGTGGTTAGGAGATGTTATAAGCCACAATAAGAACTTGTCACCCTTTATAGAGAAACCACAGTTTGTGGATTAGCATACCATCCAAGCATCTGTGTCAATGCTCACAGCTTAGCTTGACATAATAATTGGTTCTGCTTAAATGCCTGTACATCCAATAGCTTGTGCTTTGTTAGTATGACTAAAAAGGGTATCACTGGAAAAGCTGTCAACCCATGAAGGGAAACAACCTGAACAGACTGGAGTCCAAAATGACAACTCCAAAGAAATTAGACTGTTTTCTTCTCACCTACTTGTGCCCCTTTCCCAAAGCCCAGGGAACAAACTGCGGAAGAGGAGGCTTGGTAGATTGTAAGGGCTGCGGAGAGATAGGGGTGAATCATGAGACTACAGGAATATAGTCTGGACTCCTGATTGATCAACATGCCTGTGCAAACAAGCTTCTCCAACTGGACTATGGGAACCTTGGGTTGTTCAAAATTTGGACATAGATACTTGCAAAATGCACCAATTACCTAATTTTATGACATACTGAGTAACATCAATGTTATCTGCAAACAACTGTGTCATTATATTGTAGAATCCCTTAAAAATAAAAATAAATAAATAAAAGATATAATTACATATTTTGTTTGAGTATTATAGCAGTTCAGTTTAGTTATTATACTTCTATTTCTTTTTGTTGTTGTTCCCTTTAGTTTTATATTACTCTAAAATACACATATATACATTTTACATATATACCAAAATGACGGTGTCGGAAAATAAGCTATGGGATAATTAAAAAATACGTTTGGGACTCACATTTTAACAGTAATTGTGCATGCAGGCACAAAGAAATATAACATTACAATCCCATGTTACATAGCAAGTTAATACATATTTTAATGAACTTTTAAATAAGGGATTGATTCTTTATGATATATCTTAGAATTTGGGAAAATAGAGACATAAGCTTCAAGTTGTATCTATAGTAGCATCAGGTTTGACTTACATATAAGAGTTTGGTGCTAGTGTGCACAAGTGAGGACACCATATGTAATTTTTTTTCTGGGACTTTGTTACTTCACTTAGCATGAGGGCTTCTAGTTCCACCCATTTACCTGCAAATTTCATGATATTGTCTTTCTTTGCAACTGCAAAGACCTCCATTGTGTAGATGTACCACATTTTCATTATCCATTTATCAGTTGAGGGACACTTGGATTGCTTCCAGCTGTTCACTATTGTTAAGAGAGCTGCAATAACATGGTTGTGCACATATAACTGCAATGTGATGAATCTTCTGGGTGTATACCTAGAAGTGGTGTAACTGGGTAAAGTGGTAGGTTCATTTTGATTCTTTTAAGAGTTTTCCACACGGCTTTTCATAGGGGTTGCACAAGTTTGCATTCCCACCAACAATGAATGAGTGTTCTCCTTTCGCCACAACCACTCCAGAATTTGGTGTCTTGTTTTCTTGATCATAGCCAGTCTTACCAGAGTAAGATAAAATCTTAAAGTGGTTTTAATGTGCATTTCCTTAATCATTAGCAATGTTGAACATTTTAAATATATTTCTCAGCCATTTTTACATCTTCATTTGTGAAGTCTCTATTCAGCTTTTTACTCCATCTTTTTATTGGGTCAATTGTTTTCTTGCTCTTTTGCTTTTTGAGTAATTTATACAATCCTGATGTTAGACTTCTGTCAGATGTATCACTGGTGAATATTTCCTCCCAATCTGTGGGTTTTCTCATTACTTCTTCGATTGTTTCTTCACTGTACAGAAGCTTTTTAGTTTAATGAGGTATCACTGATCTTATTTACTGCATAACTGCTGTCTGATTTAGAAAGTCTTTTCCTACCCCTATAACTTGTAGGTTACTGCCAAAGTTTTCTTCTGTCATTTTCAGGATTCCAGGTTTCACACTGATGTCTTTGATCCCTTTGGAGTTGATTTTTCTACAAGGTGAAAGGTAGGAGATTAGTACTATTTTTCTACAAGTGGTAATCCAGTTTTGCCAGCACAATTTGCTGAAGATACTGTCTTTCCTTCATTGGGTCTTCTTGACCCTTTTGTCAAAAATGAATGGCTGAAGTTGTATGTGCCCAAGTTTAGATCTCCAGTTTTCTTCCATTGATCATTGGGCTTGTTTTTGTGCCATATATTTTGGAGTCTGGTATAGTAATGCCCCCACATTGCTCTTTGTGCTCAGGGTTGCATTGGGTATCTGTGGTCTTTTGTTTTTCCATATGAATTTTAGGACATTTTTTCCAATTTTGTGAAGAATGTCATGAGAGTTTTAATTGGGTCTGCACTGAATCTATATATTGTTTGTGGCAGGGTGATCATTTGTATACTATTGTCCATGAACATGGAAGGTCCTTTGATCTTCTGATGTCTTCTTCAGTCTCCTTCTTCAAGGGTTTAAAATTTCATTTTAGAGATCTTTAGTGACCGTGGTCAGGTATGTTCTAATATATTTGATTTTCTTTGAGGCTATTGTGAATGGGAAGGTCTCCTTCTATTCCTTCACCAAATGCTTATTGGCATAAAAAAGACTAAGGTTTTTCTAGTTTAACTTTGTAATCCACCTCTTTACTGAAACTTTTAATCTTTTCAAGGATGTTTATGGTGAAATTATTTGTATCCCTTACGTATATTATCATATCATCTATAAAAAGAGGTAGTTTGAACTTTTTGCTTCCAATTAGAACTCCTTTGATTTCCTTTTCTTGTCTTATTGCTCTAGCAAGTGTTTCCAGCACTACATTGAAAAAGAGTGGTGATAGAGGACAGCCTTGACAGGTTCTTGACTTTAAGGGAATGCTTGTCATTTTTCTCCATTTATATTAATGTTGGATGTGGATTCGTTGTATATTGCTTTAACTATGTTCCCTCCAGTCGAATTCCCTCTAAGATTATCAACATGAGGTCATGTTGAATTTTGATGAAGTCCTTTTCTGGATCAATTGAGATGGCCATGTGTTTTTGTCTTTCAGCCCAATTATGAGTTTTATTTATTTTCATATGATGAACCATCCCTGTATCTCTTGGTCGTGGTGGAAGATTTTTTTGATGTGTACCTGTACGCACTTTGAAAGTATTTTGTTTGAGAATTGTTGCATCTATGTTCATTAATGAAATGGGTCTATAGATTTATTTTTTGTGTTTGTCTTTGCCAGGTTTTGGTATTAGAGTGACGTTGGCTTCATAGAAGGGATTTTGGATATTTCTCTTTATTTCAATCCTTTTGAATAATTTGAGTAATAGTGGTTGTAAGGCCTCATTAATTGTTTCATAGAATTGGGCTGTAAATCCATCTTGGCCTGAGCTATTTTTTAGTTGGGAGTTTTTTTTTTATTAATGTTTAAATTTCCTTGTAGGTCATGGGGATATTTAAGCTGCCAATCTCTTCTTGGTTATGTTTTGGTGATTTCCATGACTTCAGACATTCATCCATTTCTCTTAGGTTTTCAAATTTTGTAGAGTATACGTTTTTAAAGTATTTTTGTATTATTGTCTGGATCTTTTTGTTATCTGTCGTGCCCTTTTCCTCTAATTATATTGATTTGGAGTTGCTCTTTCTTTCTTTTGGTTGTCTGGACTAGGGGGTCTACCTATACTGTTTTATCTTTCAAAGAACCAGTTCTCGGATTCACTGATTCTTTATGTTGCTTTCTTTGTTTCTATTTCATGATGTCCCCTCTGGTTTTTGTTATTTCTTCATATATGTTGGGTTTAGGATTCATTTGCTGCTGTCTCTCAAGTGTTTTGAGTTTCAGTGATAGGCCATTTATTTGTGCTATTTCTGTTGTCTTAATGTACGTACTTAGGGCTATAAATTTCCCTCTTAGGTCTGATTTTTAGAGTGTACCATAAGTTTTGTTGTGTTGTATTGTTCTTTTCATTTAATTCCAGGCATAATTTTATTTCTTTCTTCATTTATATATTGACCCATTCATTATTTAGGAGGGTATTATGTATTCTCCCTGAGTTCTAGATAGTAGTGGATTTGTTGGTGTTGATATTAAACTTTATTGCATTGTGAATTGGTAGAATGCATGGAATTATTTAATTATTTGTATTTATTTTTTCCAGTATGTGGTCAATTTTGGAGAATGTTCCATGTAGTGCTGAATAGAAAGTACACTATTTGGTAGATGTCTGTTAGGTCCATTTGGTGTATCATATTTCTCAGTTCAGATGTCTCTGTTTATTCTTTGTCAAGTTCACCTGTCTAATGTGCACAGTGGGGTGTTGAAACTCCCTACTGTTAGTTTATTGGGATTAATCTGTGACTTAGAGTCCTGTAGTATTGTATTTATGAATTTTGATGCAGCAGTGTTTGGTGTGTATATATTCATGATTGTGAAGTCTTCATGGTTAATCGTTCCTTTGATAAGAATGTAGTGACCCTCTTCATTTCTTCTGATTAGTTTTAATTTGAAGTCTATTTTGTTTTTTGATATTAGAATACAACTCTTGTTCACTGATTATTATCATTTGCTAGGAGTATATTTCCCTCCTTTCACCTTAAGATGGTGCCTGTCCATGAAGATGAGACAAAAAAGATGGATTCAACTTTTTTAAATCCATTCTGCCAGTCTGTCTCTTGATTGGTGGTTCAAACTATTAATATTTAAGGATATTATTGAGAGATGTATATTGCTTCTCATAAACTTAGTTCTGTTTCAATTTTTGGTCTAGGTTCGTATTTTAAGAGTTAATTTTTCTTGTTCCCCGGAAATAGTTGTTCCTTCTGCTCTTTGTATTGCTTCAAATATTTTCTAAATGGTCGGTTTTCTGGACATGTATTATTTCAATTTATTTATGTCATGGAATATTTTTCTTTCTCCTACTATTTTAGACATTTGTGCTGGGCAAAATAACATGGGTTGGTATCTATAGTCATTTAGAACTGGGTCCAAACTTTTTTGCTTTCATCTTTGCATTGAAAGTCAGCTCTATTTCTTGTGGGTTTCCCTTTATATGAGACATGTTTTCTCTTGTAGCTTTCAGTATTCTGTCTTTGTTTTGGGCATCTAGTATTTTTACTATGATATGGTGTCCTAGTTTGTTTTCCATTGCTGTGACAAAACACTCTGAACGACACCAACTTGGGGAGGAAAGGGTTTATTCAGCTTACATCTCCTGGGTCACAATTCATTACTTAGGAAGCCCAAGGCAGGAACTCAGGGCAGGAACCTAGAGGCAGGAGCTTAAGCACAGGCCATGGAGGAATGTTGTTTACTGGCTTGCTCCCCTGGCCCATGCCCAGCCTACCCTTATACACAATACACAACAACCTGTCCAGGGTGGCACCACCCATAGTGTCCTGGGCCCTCCCACATTGCTTGACAATCAAGACAATACTCCACAGGTTTTGCCACAGGCCAGTCCAATGGAGCCTATTCCCCAATTGAGGCTCCCTCAACCCAGGTGTGTCAAGTTGACACTAAATCTTTCCAGCACAATTGACCCCTTGTGAACTTGACACACAAAACATATCACTATTAAACCACCAACTTTCCAGTTCTGGTCCCCAAAATATGATGTTAACATGAATCACAACTTAAGACAATACAAGCTTAAAAGCTTCACAGTCCTTAAAATGTCCAAACACATAAAGTTCACAATCTGTTAAAAGTCTCTTAACTGTGGGCTGCTGTAAAATCCAAAGCAAGTACTGTCTTATTTCAAAGGGAAGAATCAGTTACACTCAAACAAAACCTAAGTCCAGCAAAGTAGCTCAAGTCTGGACATTTGGGATTTACTCATGCTCTTCTGGGTTCCAAGGGGTTTTGACAGCTCCCTTTCCCTGACTCTGCCATCCATGGCACACACAGCTCATCTCACAGGCCCAGGCTGACTCCATTCCACACCTGCTGCTGCTCTTGGTGGTCATCCCATGGTCCTGGCATATCCAAAAAGCTGGAATCACCACTGAAACTGAGGCAGCACCTTCACCCATGGTCTCTTCTGACCTCTCCTGGTGAAAAGCCTCAGCTTCTCTCCATGACCCCTGCAATCCTGGGATCTTCACTGCAACTGAGGTATACTTCCACCAATGGTCTTTTCTGACCTCTTACAGTGCGAAGTCTCAGCTGCTCTCTGTGACCCTCTCAAATCTCAACACCAGAACTGTATAGGAGACTCTTACACAGTACCAAGTCCAGCTTCTGACTTGACATGGAGGCTCAGGCCCCTTCTGGAACATAGCTTCTGTGTGCTGACCCTGAAGAAATTCTTCCCAGAAGATTTCACCACAGTGATGCTCATCTCTTGTTACTTACAGCTGATTTTCAGCCCCAGCTAACCAGCATCAATTGTCCCAGTCAAACAAAGGATTCACTTCAGGTTCTAGTCTCTTGTTACTTACAGCTGATTCTTCAGCCCCAGCTGACCAGAGCCCATAGATTAAACAGTCCTGATGATTTCTGCTTCCCTTTGAAACTAGAAACTTCACAAGCCAGGCCTCCATCATCTACAACTCCTTCAGCAAAACTGCTCTGAGCTCCACAGCAATGATCTTTAAGCATCCAATGATCTTCCCAGCCCAAATGCTTCCACAATCCAAAACACCAAGGTCAGGTCTGTCATAGCAATACCCCACTTCTGGTACCAGTTTCTGTTCTAGTTTGTCTTCCATTGCTGTGACAAAACATTCTGACCAACACCAACTTGGGGAGGAAAGGGTTTATTCAGCTTACATCTTCTGGGTCACAGTTCATCACTTAGGGATTCCAAGGCAGGAACTCAGAGCAGGAACCTGGAGGCAGGAGCTGAAGCACAGGCCATGGAGGAATGCTGCTTACTGGCTTGCTCCCCTGGCCCATGCCTAGCCTGCCCTCTTATACAGTACACAACAACCTGTCCAGGGTGACAGCACCCATAGTGGCCTGGGTCCTCCCACATTGCTTGACAATCAAGACAATACTCCACAGATGTTGCCACAGGCCAGTCCAATGGAGCCAATTCCCCAACTGAGGGTCCCTCAACCCAGGTGTGTCAAGTTGACACTAAAGCTATCCAGCACATATGGCATATGTAATTTTTTTTCTGGTCTTGTGTACTTGGCCTTCTATGTACTTCTTGTATTTGTATGTGTATGTCTTTTTTCAATTTAGGGGAATGTTTTTCTATAATTCTCTTGAAGATCTGGTTTATACCATTATCCTGGGATTCTTCTCATTTTTCTATACCTATAATGGGTAGGTTTGGTCTTTTCATGGTTTCCCGTATTTCCTGATTATTCCACTCCTTTATTTTCATAATCTTTACTTGAGCTTTCCAACACTTCCGTGCAATATTCCACTGTTGATATTATATTTTCTACTTCATTCATTATTTTTTACTGAGGCATTCTCTTGTCATTTCCTATCAACTGCATGAGTATTTGGTTTCCTCTTTCATTTCAGCTTGAATTTTCTTCAGTATTTCTACCTCATTCAGATGTTTGTCATTTCTTTTAGTTATCTCTGTTTGTGTCTAGTTCTTTGATTTGTTTCTTTCTGTGTTCTTTAAAGTCCTTGAATTTTTTCAGCTTATGATAGTTATTTTAAGATCTGTGTACTGGGTAACTTCTTGGGAGTCCTCATTGTAGGGGGTCTTCTACTGGATTTATAGTATTTAGTGACTTGTTATTTGGGTTTTTCATGTTATTATTTTTTCGTTGTGATTTTGGCATGTGGATTTGTTCTGTGGCTTGATTTTGTTACAAAATTCAAGTGTTTCTTATTTGAGTTGAAAACTGACTGCTGGATTTTTTTGAGGTGCCTTTGTTTTCTTCTCATTAGTTATAATAGGCTGGATGGTCTACACTTTTGATTTTGTACTGGAGGGACCAGGTACTTCTGGTCCTTCTAATCAATGCCTTCTCCAGAGGCCCAGGACAGGGAACAATCACATTGGGTTGAATCTTCCCTCTCATGAGGTGAGCCTACCAGTTCCCCTGGGCTGGCTGTAAGCATCTGGGTCTGGGTCTAGGGCCAGGGAAGCTTAGCTTGGATCTGGGAGAGTGGTCTTCCCCGGCTAATGGATAGGGATTCTGGAATATTGCTGGAACTGAGTCATATTGGCCTCTGGGCTTCTGTCTCTGTTGCTGGGTGCCTAATCCTTCCTGTGGGAGTCTGACCTCAGGGTGGGTGGGCAGGGCTCTGTCTTACCTATCAGGAGCCAGAGTTGGAGTCTCCAGGAGCTATGTCCTAGCTGACCCAGAGCAGGAGTTCTCTGGGTGTGGTGGCTGGTCCTGGTGGTATGCCTGCATTGTGTGGCATGTGTGGAGCCTTCTGGGGGTAGAGCTCAGGCTGCCAGTTGTCTGTGAGGCATCCAGTGCTGGTGATCCTCCTCCATGTGTGGAGGTGCAGGCTATTCAGGGGTGATAACTCTTCTTTGATACAAGATTCCTCCCTCCTTGCTAAATATTCTTTACAGCTGGGTCATATTGTTTATTTTTCTCAGTGTTGGCTTTGTTTGCATGTTTCCAGCAACTATTTTCTGTAACAAATTAGTACCGTCTCCAGACATTCATGGAATGACATTGAAATGTCGTGAGAGAGACCTTCCTTTGCAATGGATTGCCCCCAATCAAGGTTCCAATGAATAGTCAAAGCAAACAAATAAATAAAGCTTTTGAGTGCATTCAGATATATTAGCCAGCCCTTGATTCCCTTAGGATGTGCTCTCTCCGATATTACAAATAAACAAAAATATTGAGACCTGGTGTTTCTGGACAGATTCAGTAAAGAAAACTGATGAAAAATATTGAAGAAACAAATTAATTTTATAAAATGGAAACTTAACACATTCTGTTAAAAAATATCATTTAATACAGGTCACCCCTCCAATTACTATTACAAAAGTGGGGAGAAGAGGCTGAATAAGTGATCCAGAGGTGAACAGATATTGCAGCACAAGAGTGATGACAAGAATTATATCTCAGGAACCCAAATAAATGGGGAAGGCCAGAACAGACTCAACCAGTTGTAATTTAATTCCACACATATTCTGTGATGCTAGTGTGTGCACACATGCATACACATGTACACATAAATTGTTATTTCAGAACATATAAATATAAACTTGGAAGCAATAAAATTAAAAGTATATAATAAATACTAGACAAGTTGATTACAATGGAATGATCCAGTATTTTTGGAGAATCTTTGGGAAGTTACTCTCTCATCAACAACTTCAAAAGAGGGAGTTGATTCCTTGAATTGGGGTTGCATTTGTTAGTTGTAAGTTGTAGTGTCAATTAGAGTCACTAAACACCTTTTAGGATGGCTAGACTTAAACTTTTTATGTGTATATATTTTGGAGGAGATCGTATAGTAGGTTTTAATATCAATCTTTTTTTATTTTTTATTTTTTCTGTCAGTTTTTTTTTCATTTTTTAACATTAAGTAATAATTTATGAGTATAAGCATCCTTCATGTAAAACCAATTTGCAACCTGTTGTGCCCAAACCCACACAGCCCATGGGTCCCACTATCCAGCGGGGGGGGGGGGCTTGTATGTACAATCAAGTTGATCAAATAAGCGTCTAGGGACCTCTGACATCAGAAATGGATTATTCTACCAAGGAGATGTTGGCCAGGGGATCCAAGCCCCCACAAAAGGTAAAGGCTCCTTGCCTCTAAACTAGAATATCTGCAAGAAGAGAGGTGATAAAGCCCTGCTGTCGAAGACCTGATTTAAACATGGGAAAGATGTATTGAGACCACACTTGCAAGTATACAGATGGTTTCTGGAATAGCAGAGAGTGTTATCAAAATCTACTGAACCAATAAAGCAAATATAGGTTTCCTTGAGTCAAGCAAGACTCCTCCGTCAGCACCAGCTACACCTCACCTACCTGGAAATACTGTGCAGCAGTGGCAGCCATATGCCTGTATATCCCAAATCTAATTGGCTATTAGCTCTCTCCTTGGAGAAATAACCCACAGTTGATGCCACAAGCTTACATCCTTTAATAGTTAGGAGATGTTATAAGCCACAGTAAGACCCTGTCATATTTAACAGAAAAAAATGTAATTCATGGATTAACATACCATCCAAACATCTGTCTATACCAAAATAACCTACCATAACAATTAGTACTGTTTAAATATCTATATATCTGATATAAATCTTTCAAAGTGATGTTAATGTGAGTTTCCCTGTTCTTCCTCCCTTGTCAGCACTACAGTCTCATTTCTCACTCCATTAAACGTTTCCTATATATTCCTCATTCCAATTTATATTGTTGCATTCTATTTCCTCTCCCTCCAGTGAACCATTCACAGTGCACCTTATTAGTTTATTTAGATTTATGTATTGTCCCATTAAACCACACTTATTTGAATATTGAATGCTGGCATTCATTGATTGGAGAGAAGATATCTCCTTTGGCTTCCTGGATCAGAACAACCTCTGTCAGGATGATTGCATTCAGTTTCATCCATATACCTGTCAATTAATTTCTTAACTCTGAATATTATTCCATTTGTAAATATACCATTCATTCATTATCCATTAATTAGTCCATAGACATCTAGTTGGATTCCATTGTCTGACTATTGTGAACAGGAAAGTGTGAAACATGGCTTAACTACTAACTCTGTAGTAGGATACAGATTCCTTTGGACATAGTCTCAATATTGGTATGGTGGGATCATGTAGGAGAAATATTTTTAGCTTTATGGGAAATCCCCACAATTATTTCCATACTGGCTCTGCCATTTTGCACTTTCATCAGCAGTGAATAATTGTTCCCTTTTACCCACCTCCTCACCAGCATTTGTCGTCATATGTTTTTCTATCTTACCTATTCAAATTATGATAAGTCAAAATCTTTTTTTTTAAATATGCTATTCATTTTTAAAATTTAATTTATTTTTATGTGTATGGATGTACTGTCTGCATGTATGTTTGTGCACCTGTGTCTTACAATGCCACGGAGGTCAGAAGGTAGTGTCAGATTCCACTGGAACTGGAGTTAAACATGGTTCTCAGCTGCCATGTGGGTGCTCGGGATCGAACCTGGGTCCTCTGCAAGAGCAGTTGGTGCTTGTAACTGCTAGGCCATCTTTCCAGCCCTGATAAGTCAAAATCTTAAAGTAATTTTAATTTTCGTTTTACTCATAGCCAAACATGTTGAATAGTTTTCTAAATATTTCCAGTCACTTATGTTTCATCATTTGAGAACTCTCTATTAATTTCCTTGCCCCAATTATTAATTATGATATTTGCTGGGGGGGGTGGAGGTATTGGCTCTTTACTATTTTTTATTGAATTTTCATGAATTTGATACTGTTATTCCTGGTTACCCAAAGATCTGGAAATTACACTCAGCATTCCAGAGCACACCGATTTTGACTCCCTTCAGAAACTGTCAATAAATGACCTCACTTCCTCTTTATCTGCTGTCCCACCCAAGGAGCCTGGCCAAATGCCATTTTGCTGCTTGCTGCTATGTTCCACCTAGAAAACCCAGCCCCAGCTACCTTTGAGTAAACTTTTCCCAGAATACCTAAGCCTGCTGTTTTCTTTTTTATTTGGGGGCCCCACCAACACAAATCTAATAGATAAAAAATATTTTGTGATCATGTAATATTTTATTAAAAATAAACAAATACATAAAAAGCTAATGAACACAGCTTGACTACTCTAACCTTCAGGGAACTATAATGTGAAATCACAATGAAATATAGCTTGTGAATCTCCAAATAGTTGTTATCTAAATGACAAGAGAAAACAACTTTTATTAAGGACATAGACAAAGGGAAATACATGTATGCTATGGATAGATATGCAAATTATTTAATCATTACAGAAACACTATGAATGTTTCCCAGATAGGTAAGAATGCTGTCATGTGATCCAGGACCCCTCAATTCTCAGCACATACCCAAATAACTCAAAATTGAATAAGACAAATATTTGTGCTTCTTCTTTCTATTGTCTGGTTACCTACAATGCTCATGGTAAGAAAATCACCTATGTAGTTATCCACATATAAATTTAGAGAGGAATGTATAAATACAGAAAGCCATTTAGTCTTTCAGATGAAATTTTCTTATCTTCAGCAATTTGAATCTAGACTCTGGTATGCTAATTGAAATCAAACAGGCCCCCAAAATAAGTGCCAGATTATGTCATTTAGATTTTGAATCTATAAAAGTCCTATTTGTAGTACGATGTTGGATACCAGAATCAGGAGTGTGTATGGAAACAGAGGAGATACTAGTCAAAACCTTCAGGAAATTGAAAGATGTAGATGCTAGACACTACAGCTAAGTGTAAGAAAAAGTACCTCAAACTAAAGGTTCATGTGTTCAATCTCCGTATAAATTAGTATGTGAGGTGATGAACATGTAAAGCAGTCACATTTAGTCAATCCATAATATAAACACATACCATACCATTCCATTTTATTCCACACAAACACACAATTACTTTTGGCTAAAATGAAACACAATTAGAAGGTATACGCATTAGAACATCTAAAGGAGGGAAATATAAATTATATATATATAAAGAGAGAGAGGACCTGCCTAAAAGTAAATTTAAAGTAAAATGGGTTTGCTAAAGATCTACCATAATATATTGCTATTTTGTACAATAAATGACAAATAAAATCATATATATTTAAGGTTTATAACCTAGTATATTTATAGAAATATAATGAAATAATTATCACAACAATGCTATTTAACACATCTGACATGTCACATATTTATTTTATCTTTTCTCTTCTTATTTTCTATGATGAAATTTCCTTCTATTTTGTGTTTTAGCAAATCCATATTATGCTACAGAAATATTTCCTATACCCACATTATTGTACATAATTTTTAATTTTTAGAATGTACTAAGCTATGATTGCCAAATAATTTATCAATTAAATTAAACATATATAAATTATGAATTGCTATCTGAAATGTGTTATTAGTATTAAAATGAAGTCGAATAAAATATCCCTGTCATGGAAAACTGTAATTTCATTTGTGTTCATTACAGATTATACTGGATCAAAGAGCTTATTCATTTTGCAGTTTCAAATTTGTCTAATGGAACAAAAATTTCCTTATTTCCATTACTTACTAGCCACTGAGAACCATCATTCACCTGTCAGTATTCATGAGTTCAATTTATTTAGATTCCACACATAACTAAGGCTATATTGTTTGCTTTTTATCTCCCTGACATTTTGTTTTTTATTTTTATTTTTTATTGAGCATTTGTACAACTCATACAATGGTTCCCAGTCAAACCCAATCCCTCCCATGCCCCAACCCCTCCTGGGAATTCATGCATTACTACAGTCAAGTTGAGTCATACCTGTCAGGCTCCCAATCCCAGACATCCTTCTTTCCAAATAGAAACACTGGAGTCTAGTTAGCATACCTAGGAATCCTAGGTAAGGCATACTCTTCCTCACCCAAAAGTACTTAGTGTCTTGTAGTTCTCAGTTCAGGATCAGTCTCCAACCCATTTCTCTTGTTACTCTTTGAAACCTTGCCATTGGGTCCTGAACATGATTAGTAAAGACTTTGTAAGTATTTTGTGCAAAATGCCAAACAGCAAACTAGCATAAACTTGATTAATAAATATTGTATGAAATGCATAAATCCTCTGTAAAAATTAAGAAAAAAGTTGCAGTTTCAATTATTTGTTTGTGTCATTTTTCATGTTTGTGTGAGGTAAGTATATGACATAACATGTGCATAAAGGTGAGAACCATTTTCAGGATTCATTTCTTCCTTTCTACCATGTTTGTCCTGCATAGAGAACATAGGGCCTCGGAATTGGGGTGAAGTGTCTTAACCTGATGAACCTTCTCACTGACCTGAAGAGTTCTTTTTATTTTTTTGCAAGAATAATATCCTAGTCAATATTCCACACATTACAATTTCCTCATCCACATGTGTTATGATAGATTAAGATGTTTCTATGTCATTGGAGAGGAGGTAGTTCTTTGAGATTATATCATTTTTCTGCTTATTACCAGAGGTGTTAATGGATAAAGTAGTATATTTTTAATTTATTGGGAGATATTTAGACCACTTGTTTTTACCTTCTGTTGCATTTTTTTAATTTATTTTTTATTTTCACATAATATATTTTTTAACATTCTGTTCTGCTCCTCTCTCTACTCCTCACCCCATTGTCTTCTGCCCAATTTAATGAAATATTTCATACACACATATCCACACACACACATATATATATATATATAAATATATATATAGAAAGAAGAGAGAGAGAAGAGAGCGAGAGAGGAGAGAAGAGAAGCATGATGATCTTATCGTCTGAAATCCTTCAGTGTGGCCAGGCACTGGAAACACAAGGAAGGTCTCCTGTATGCGGTATGCTGTATACAGAGACCCACAAATAGAGCCCATACCGGGACACAGATATTTAAAGTCAACAAAGATTCTATTTACTAGCAATACTGGAATACATCCCTTTAAATACAAAGTCTCTCTTTCTCTGGAACGCAAACATTGCTATCCGTTCAGTTATAAATAACCAATATTAAAAATGGCTGTGGATCTTAGGGGCTGGAACGATGGCGCTAGGCGGTTAAGAGCGCCGGGACGCTCTTAGAGGACCCGGTTCGATCCCACAGCACCCAAATGGCGACTAAGAACCGTCCTACTCCATCGCCAGGAAACCTCCAGTTCCAGGGGAATCCGACACTCACGCGAACCCCAGCGACATGCACAACCTCCTCAGAGGCTCATCAGACATAACAGTTCGTACACAGGACGAAAGATGATGAAAAAAAAAAAAGATCGTGATCTTATAGATATTCAAATGGCTTTGAACTGCACTTCTCGGTTAGTTAAATCCCCACATTCAGTTACATCTCAAGTCTAAAATCAAATTGTATGGGAAAATATCATTGCTATTTTCCCCATACCAATTATTGAAGTTTGTTTGCTACTACATAAATAATAGACCAAGGCATACTATGAGCACACAATACTATCTTCACTTATTAGATGTCTTGCTCAATTAATGGTCGTCAAAGTAAATATTTCAAAGGCTACTGAGTTTCCAAAGTTATCCCCAAGGAATGTTGGATGCTTCTGTGCAAATGATTATCCAAATTTAATTACTCTTTAAAATAATTTGAGATAGAGCTCCTTCATTCTATCATGCAATCGCCAAGTTTGAAATTTTGTTATTTAATTGTTTTTTTTCTTTCTTTCACCTTTTTTATCTTTTTTTTTCTTTTGAGACAGAGTCTTGTTCTGTAGNGGGGCTGGAGAGATGGCCTAGCGGTTAAGAGCGCCGACCGCTCTTGCAGAGGACCCGGGTTCGATCCCCAGCACCCACATGGCGGCTGAGAACCGTCTGAAACTCCAATTCCAGGAGAACTCCAGCTCCAGGGGAATCCGACACCCACTTCTGACCTCCGCGGCATTGCACGACACGGGTGCACAGACTTGCATGCAGACAGTACATTCGTACACATACAGAAAAAAAAAAAAAAAAAGTGTGATCTTAGATTTCATAATGGTTTTAACTTGCACTTCTCTGTTAGTAATACCCCAATTCAGTTACATGCATCTTAGAAATTTCAATGTTTTATTTTGAGAAAAATATCAGTTTTGCTTATTTTCCCCATAAGACCAGGTTGTATCTTTGAAGTTTTGTTTGCTATAGGCTCATTAGATAATATGGATGCCATGGTGCATGACTTTGAACTCACATTACCTATTTCCTTTTCATTTTATTATGGTATTGTTCTTGCTCTATTAATTTGGGTCTGTGCTAAAGGTAAATATTTTCAAAGGCTGTACTAGGATATTTCCAACTATGTTATCCTCAAGGAATTTTTGATGTCTTCTGTTCAATGTTTAATCCAATTTTAATTACTCTTTTAAATAATTTTGAGATAGAAGCCCTTTTCATTCTTAGCATAGCAATCTCCAGTTATGAATATGTTTTTTATTTTATTGCTCTCATTTTGTATGATTTTTTTCAGACAGAGTCTTTCTCTAGCGCCAGCTGTCATGGAACTCTCTATGTAAACCAGGCTGGACTTGAACTCACACAGATCCACCCATTTCTGCCTCCTGACTGCTGGGATTAAAGGTGTGCACGACCATGCCTGGCATATTCTTAGCAATATTTTCAAATATTAATTTTCTGTGTGGATATGGATTTATTTCTTGGCTTTGGGTTATCAGTCATTGACCTTAAAGCCAATATTTATGCCAAAAGAAATGTCTTTTCAATTATTATAGTAAATGTTCTTCTGATAAAATTAAATTCTGTAAGTCTGATAATTTCATGCTTTTTAAAGTTTTAATTATTTGTGCTTCTTCATAATTCCAGGTAAATTTTGGGATTTCTAATGAATTTCTATGAAAACTGTCATTGAAAGTTATGAAATTTATACTAAATTACCATAGATTATTTGGTGTACTATGAACATTTAGACAATTCTGATTTATGAGCCATTAACATAGGATATATTGACATGTTATTAAATAATTTTTCTTTGCTAAAATGTCTGTTAAGTTTTCATTATTTATGTCGTTAACCCATTTGAGAAAATTTATTCCTATGCATTTTATATGAAATTTTAAATAATAACTTTGCAAATAATTTGTATTTATTTACATGTACATGGTTTTTATATGAAAAATTGTATTTTATATGAAATTGTAAATAATAACGTTGCAAATAATTTGTATTTATTTACATGCACATGATTTTTATAGGAAAAATTGGTATCCTGTTTGTTTCGATTTTAATTAAACCTTATTCAATTGACATATAGGTTTCTTTAAGAGAGTAAGTTATTCTTTGCTGTTGCCAAAATTGTTTCCAGGAGGGAGCAGCATTGGTGCCCTGCCTCCATCTCCATTGGTCCCAAAAGAAAATGGAAGAATGAGTTTCCAAACAGTTTAGAATATTCTATCGAATTTATAGGCTCGCTTACAGAGTGAATGGCTGAGGGCATTATTTAGAGGAAAGTCAGTGACCCTCCTGCCCTGATTTTCTCCCCAGGGTCCAGACAGGGACCATTACAACCTCTGCCAAGATGGTGATGGCAGGGGAGACCTGCCCCCTGTTATTCCCTGCTTATATGCCGTAATCCACCCCCCCCCTTATGGCTCCCTGGTTGGTTGGGGTATGTGGCCCCCAACTCCTCTATTTCCTTGAGAAGGACAAACACCTCAAGTTTACAATCCTGGGCAGGCAAATCTCCCTTCCCCTGAGAAAGAATTTGATGTCCAAGAGTCAGTCTTTCTTTCAAACGACTGTACTGGGCACATTTGCTAATTTGAGTATTTTATCATTTCTTTCCATTGACTAATTTCTCATGATGACAGGCCATGTACATCACTGACTGAAGCAAAGACAATAGTTTTCCTTGTTTCCTATTGGTATGATAAAGAAAATGTTCAGCTTTTTTTTTTTTTTTTTTTTTTTTTTTTTATTTTTGGTCTTTTTTCGAGACCAGGGTCTCCTGTAGCCCAGCTCTCCTGGAACTCACTACGTAGAACCAGGCTGGCCTTGCTGAAGACTCACAAAGATCCACCGCCCTTCACCTCCCAGGCGAGGATAAAGGCATGGTGCCAACCAATTGGCCGGCTAACTTTCAAGCTTTTTTAATGCAATGAGGCAATGTTAGTTGATGACTGTTGTCGCAATATGATCCTTTATTATGCTGAGAATATATTATTTATTAATCACGTTTTGTAATTTCCATCCACTGATGTTAATTGCATTTTGTCAAATGGTTTCATAAATCTATTAAATATGATCAAAGTTTATGATATTGAAATGGCATAACAAATCCATGGATTTTTCTATGTAGTAACAGCAGATACTTACAAAGCTAAAAATAGTAAAAAATACTTTCCTGGTAAGATATCTGCAATGACTTCAAAACTTGTGATGCACTTGTCCAATGTGTAATTTGTTGATTGCTTCCAGTGCCTAGAAGTGTTGCCCTCACAGTGGAAAGTTATCCACTGGACAATGTTTTTAAATAAATGTGGGGGTTATGTGAAACATATTCCACATTCTTGATAATGCTGGTGTTCCCCAAAACATAGAAATGAAAAGTTTAAAATTACCAAATATCTCCAAGAAATAACCTAATAATGTTATTACAAATGGAATTCCCAGCCCATTTACTTAATTATATGCTTAATTAGAAATATGTATATTTTAACTTGTTTATTCCAAGTTTTTGTTTCTTTTGCTACGTAGAATTTNATGTTTTCTTATAGCAGCTTTATAATGTTAGCTTTCTTGCTGGAAAGTTCAACAGTACAAGGTTGGGGCTGGAGATCATCCCTATTCCCTATTCTTCACATCTGCTCATTCTTTCCAATTCTGTGTGGACCTGTCTCCTTTTTTTTTTTTTTTTTTGGTCTTTTTCGAGACAGGGTCTCCCTGTAGCCCCAGCTCTCCTGGAACTCACTCTGTAGACCAGGCTGGCCTTGAACTCACAAAGATCCACCTCCCTCTACCTCCCAAGTGCTAGGATTAAAGGCATGTGCCACCATGCCGGCTAACTTTCAGCTTTTTAATCAATGAGGCAATGTTAGTTGTGACTTTGTCAAATATGATCTTTATTATGCTGAGATATATTATTTATTAATCAGTTTTGTAATTTCCATCCACTGATGTTAATTGCATTTTGTCAAATGGTTTCATAAATCTATTAAATATGATCAAAGTTTATGATATTGAAATGGCATAACAAATCCATGGATTTTTCTATGTGTAAGCATACTTACAAGCCTAAAATAGTAAAAAATACTTTCCTGGTAAGATATCTGCAATGACTTCAAAACTTGTGATGCATTTCCAATGTGTATTTGTGATGCTTCCAGTGCCTAGAAAGTGTTGCCTCACAGTGGAAAGTTATCCACTGGACAATGTTTTTAAATAAATGTGGGTGTTATGTGAATACATATTCCACATTCTTGAATAATGCTGGTGTTCCCAAAACATTAGAAATAAAAGTTTAAAATTACCAAATATCCCAAAGAAATAACCTAATAATGTTATTACAAATGGAATTCCCAGCCCATTTACTTAATTATATGCTTAATTAGAAATATGTATATTTTAACTTGTTTATTCCAGAGTTTTGTTTCTTTTGCTACGTAGAATTTCAAGATATTTTCTTTCTAATGTTTCAATGTATACTAAGCTGAGTTCTATTCTAATATTTATAATCATTCACTACTCAATAAAAGAAAAAGTCAAATATAAAATAGGCCAGGAAAGGAATATGTAAGAATTTTACGATACTGCAAAGAGGCAGTGAAGGCACAGAAAGAAAAGAACCCAGGTCAAAGTCATTGAAAATATTTTTAACAAAATTATGGAAGAAAATTTAGGGAAAGAGACACCAAAAAAGCACGACACATACAGATCATCAAGTAGACATGACCAAAAGAGCCACTGCCTGCATAGTACATTCATAAAAATTCTAAATTTACAGGACAAAGAAAAGTTATTGAAAGCTCTGAGGGAGAAATAAGTCACTTATAAAGGAAATCCCACAAGAATATCAGCTGACTTTTCAATGGGGATTATGAAAGGCAGATGGACCAATGACCTAAAGTGAAAAAACAGAGAATCTGGCCAAATGCTGTACCTAGTAAAACTATCAGTTCAAATTCAAGGAAAAAATAATTTTTTTCTATGATAAAAAGAAATTTAGGGAATTTCTAACTGGTCCACAGAGAATACTCAATGGATTATTTAAGTTTTAAGAAATTAAACACTTTCAATTGGGCGCAAAAATAAACAATCCTAGAACAGTAAAACAAACATTTTAAGAAAACACGATACAGCACTTGCATTGAAACAATTAATAAACTTTGGTCAACAGTACCTCTTTACATTAATGGTCTTAAGTTCTCAGCAAGGGACACAGACAGACTGATTGTATTAGAAAACAGGATCCATTGATTTGATGCCTCAAAGAAACACATGATTGACAACATCTTGAGGTAAAATTTGAGCAAAGATACTGAAAGCCTTCTACAGCTATGGGGTCATTGCTGAAGAAGGGGCAAAATGGGTTTAAGAGCCAGAGGATCCTTGAAAGGCCACAAAGAATCACTGGATTCCAGTCACTCACATAAGCTCACAGTAATGGAGACAGCATGGAAAAGTAATGCATAAGGTCAATCCAGATAAAACCCAGCCTGGAAATGAAGTGTAGAAAACACTGCAACCCTAGCGGAGGACCTATTGGAATCATATGACTGCAGAGAATGGAAGAGTCACTCACTTTAAAGGTTGAGATTCTTCATAGGTTGACCAGGCTTCAGTGGATGAACAAAAACCGAAGGACATTTGGTACACAAACATTAATATCTATCTATCTATCTATCTATCTATCTATCTATCTATCTATCTATCATCTATCTATCTATACAAAAATTTGATGGATATGAGAGATGACATGAATATGACCAACTTTTTTATGAAATTTGGTTAAATTACTAACAAAAAGATTTGCCTTTCCTCATTTTCTCATGCTATGTATAAAGTCATGTTACTTTTTAAAATATTTTGTAATTTTTATATTATGTGTATGCATATATTTACTGCATGCAAGTGCATCCATGAGGTGCAATGCCCATGGAATACAAAAAAGCGAGTCAGATTCTGTGAAAATGGAGTTACAGATGTTTGTTAGCCATTATGCGAGTGCTGAATTCAAACCAGGATCTGCTGCAAGAATAACTAATGTTTTTAACCACTAAGACATCTCTCTAGCTGCTAATGTCTTACTTCTATCATAAACATATATATTGTATCTTCCCATTACTTCATTTACATACATTCATGTTCATTTTTGTATTTAACCACAAATTAAAATACTGAAACATATCATATATTACCTGAAAATTTCTCAAGTAGTAATGTATTAGATAAATTAATTTTGATATAGTGTAATTATGGACTCATAACCTTGATTCCCTTTCAGTCACTAAATGCTTATTATGTATTAATAGGTAATTTTATGTTTTCTACATTTTTTGAAAAGTGTTATTTTTTAGGCTAATTTTCAACTATCTTATCAAGTTCTTAATCCAATATATGGCTCTTTCTTTCAGAAGACAATTTGATTTTCTTTGTAATCAGTTGGTACAGTTAAACTTTATAATTTCAAATACTTTGCAGATATAATCTTTGATTATCAAACTTACTGAGTTTTTCCTATTATGAAGATTCTGTTTGGAGAGTACACCAGAACATTTATTTATTTAAACTTAATTTTCTTGAATTATATCTTTCAAAGTTATCCTGTTGTCATATTTTATTTTAATTTTAAATATATTTGAAAATAAGCATAAAAGATCATCCTTCTATATTTCATGTCAGCCATTTTTTTCTATATAATTTTTTCTCTATTTATTGCTATTTTCAGTTGTTCATTAAAATTTCTTAAATGTACACGTTTAGATTCTCTTGTTTACATTTTGATCTTGTATATATTTGTTTCCTTTGAATTCCAAAACATACTAAATATTAATTCAAATACTCAAAAGTTTGTTACAGTCATATAAAGCTGGTTATTAAAACAATTGGCTACTTTGATGGTAGTGATTCTGAGTTGTTATAGCCTGTTTTCAATTGCTCTAGATTACTGAGATTCCTTTGCTTTGAGTAATAATTTAGTAGTCTGTCATGCTTTTATTTTTCTGTTGAGAGCTGATAACACTTAGCATGAAAAAAAAAAGTGTAGAAAAGTATTACCAAGATCATTGCAACAGTCATTGTGTGCTTATTCTGTGTTTATATCTGACTCTAGATGAGTTAGATCCATGATTAAACCATGTACTCCATATAAGGTAAGAATGGGATCTCTCTGCTGGGCATGGTGGCACACGCTTTTAATCCTAGCACTTGGGAGGCAGAGGCAGGAGGATCTCTGTGAGTTCAAGGCCAGCCTGGTCTACAGAGTTAGTTCCAGGACAGCCAAAGCTACAGGGAGACCCTGTCTCAAAGAAAAACAAAAACAAAAAACGAATGGGATCTCTGACAAATTTCTCAAAACTATGGAACAATGTCTAATTTTTGTTGTTTTTATTAATATTTATTAAATAAATATTGGATAATATTTATTATCCAAGATAATAAAATCCAAAACAGTAAAAAATTATTTTTTAAAAACATACTGGGTTTTACATGTGTGATGTCTATTTTGTAACTCTTTTCCCAGGGAGTAAACTGTAGGGACAGGCCAGTCGTTCTGCACAGTGAAGTAAGCAGGTGTGATTGGAGAAAGAGAGAATATTACTCTTCTTTTCTACTGTTATTTACATTTGGTTCTGTATACTGGAGTGTATCATCTTTATCCTCTAATATGACAATATTCACCAAAATTCTTGTCCATGGAGAAGTGCTAATTTAACCTTCTTTGATGTGTATTGACTTCTAAAACCTCATATTCACCAACTTTCTGATGTGAAATGTCCCTAAACAGTTCTCTTGTAGGTCAAGTATGCAGGGAACTGCTAATAAACAACCATAAAAGACAAATTATAAGTGATGAGACTGTGTTATTGAATCTCTATAACATACAAAGAACAAAGACGAGTGAAACATATTTTAAAAATGAAACAACAAATCAACATGCTGAGTCAAGATATTTGCAACATACATAGCTACCATTATTGTAGTAAAACGATAATTTTTGGACTCTAGTAAGTCACTAAATGAAGAACAGACAAGAAGGAATGTAAGCAAATAAAATTAACAAGTATTTGCAAAGAGAACTAAGGGGAATACCAACAAAAACATCAATATTACCTGGGATGGTGGCATGTTTAGTCATAGCATTCATGAGACAGAAATGGAAATTTTTGTGAGATCAAGGCCAGTCTGATCTACATATCCAGTTCCAGGGCAACTAGTGTTACACGGACACCTGTCTTAAAAAACAACTATGACAAATGTCAACTTTATTGGTTAGCATATAACCAATGATGATTTGTCTTAAAATTATGTAATAATCTATATATTTGGTTTAAATTAAGTATAATAATGAAAAATGGTAGTGAAAAATTGGCCAGTGTTTATTTTTATTTTATGTGTATTATTGTAATGCCTGCATGTAAGTGTGTGAACCCTTTTGAGTCACATGTCATGCAATGCCTGAAAGAGGTCAGAATAGGGCATCAAGCACCCTGGAACTGGAGTTACAAAAATTGTTATCAGACATGTGAGTGCTAGGAATTTGACCCCAGATCCTCTGCAAGAGGAGCCAATGCTTTTAACCACTGGCCTTGGGAGACTGATTTTTATACCATAGGGATAATGGTAAATTGAATCAATGACATAAAATATGATCTGCAAATTTTAAGTGCCAGAGGTATTGGATGAACAGAGGAGAACATAATTTTCCAGACAGTTTTGCAGTTACTCTTATGAACTCACTGCAAACATGCTCACACAAGTCTCTTATAAGCTAATGTCAGACAAAATTCCAGCAGGGGCATGTGGAGGTGTGTTTGAAGCTCTAACCCTACATTAAGTATTGGTGTCTCAAGCTTACTGAGAAGGCAGAAAGGCCAGTCTAATTTAAGGGTGAGATTCTTGATAATTTAAGAACTCTGCAGTGTCTGAACATACCACCAAGTGCATTTGGGGACACATGTTTGATCACACATATGCATACACATGCACACACACACACACACACACACACACACACACACACACACATATATATATAGATATAGAATATATATATATAAATATATATATATGACAGTACATACAATTTGTGGTGCGTAGTACAGGGGAGTGCAGATATGGAAAGCTATCTAAATTGATCAAAATAAATTCTATGAAATTCTCAAAAAAAATCCCCAAAATATAAAATTTCTGATTCAATGAATACATAGATATACTTTGATGTGAAATATGTGTACTGCTTCTGGGAGACAAAGGAATGTGTTTTGGGCAGTGTATGAAAAAAAAAACACTTTCAATGATTCATTTATGTCTAAATGAATATTATTCATTGGTAGGAATATGCAAACGTTATATATACAACTATGTGAGTATTGTTCTGTATTGTAACAACAAATTATCCAAAGGGAAATTGTGATGCAGAAACATTACACTGATATACTCCTTAGAAATTCTCAGTAGGTAAACCAACCAGTGCATTGCAGAGTTCTGTGATATGACATTTTATGAAGTACTTCCCAGAATCAATATAACACTAAAATTCAGTCTCTGTTTAATCTTAATGCATTGTTTCAAATGAAGACTGGGTTCAAAATCACTAGAGTCACGCCCTTAAAGAAAATCTATTCTCCCTCACTCCACAGTAATCATTTGCCAATAGTTTTCAGTTAAGGTTGGTCCTTGCTGCTAATTTCTTCAGTTCTATGCTGGGTTTTTGACTTACTGAGTCAGCATGGGGCTTGCGCATGCTATTACCGTTGTTGCATATCAAAATTCATTTGAGCAAGTTCCCAGTGATCTGAAAGCCTCTGTTTTCCTTATGTTCATGAACTTTGTGGCTCTTATAATCTTTCTGCCCCCTCTTCCACAAAGATCCCTGTATCATGTGAAGTTTTATATAGGAGCTTGTCTTTTTTATTTTTTTAATTATATTTATTTATTTTTTTATGTGTTTGAATGTACTGTCTGCATGTAGGTCTGTGCACCCCTGTCGTGCAATGCCGTGGAGATCAGAAGAGGGTGTCAGATTCTCCTGGAACTGGAGTTCTCCTGGAATTGGAGTTAAAGACGGTTCTCAGCCGCCATGTGGGTGCTGGGGATTGAACCTGGGTCCTCTGCAAGAGTGGTCGGCTCTCTTAACCGCTAGGCCATCCCTCCAGCCCCAAGAGCTTGTCTTTTAACTACTATGTTCTTCCAACCAAATAACTAAAAGCCCACTCACTAGTCCTTTAAATGGCTATATACATCTCTCAAATTTTTCATATTATAAAGTACATATTCCTTGATTGTTTATTTGAAATACCCATTTTCCAAATTTATTTAGTATAATTTGCAGTTACACTTACCTAGAATCACATTTTGATGATTTATGTATATTTTTATTGGGTGTTTGTGTACTTCATGCATATCTTTTTTTTTTTTTTTCTGTAACATGTATTCATTTAAAAAAAACAAAAACAAGGGCTGGAGAAATGGCCTAGCGGTTAAGAGCGCCGACCGCTCTTACAGAGGACCCGGGTTCGATCCCCAGCACCCACATGGCGGCCAAGAACCGTCTGAGACTCCAATTCCAGGAGAACTCCAGTTCCAGGGGAATCTGACGCCCTCTTCTGACCTCCGCGGCACTGCACGACACGGGTGCACAGACCTGCATACAGACAGTACATTGATACACATATAGAAATAAATAAAATTAAAAAAAAAAAAAAACGAGTAAAGGAAGGGGAGTTTTCAACGTCACTCAGGAGAACTATTTCCTGGTATAAAAAGACATTATTTGCAAACAATAACTTTCTTTAAAAAAAAAAAAAAGCACATCATACAAAGTTTTAAAAAGTTTCACTGAATGTTTCAAACCTTAGGGAACACGTCATGGAGTAACCATTTGACCAGTTTTTGCCTGAATAAGCGCCAAATATTGCAAGCCAAGACAGAGAGTTCTGCAGTGAAGACAAGGCAGAGGCAGAGCCACAGGACCCAGAAGGGCTCCTCACTAGAGAGCAGAGGTCTCCAGGAACAGCCCCGAAGGCATATCTTTTAAAATATATTGTTTATTATTTTTACTTTATGTGTAAGAGTACATTGCTTGCATGTATTTACATACATGTAAGTGTATGTACACTTACATACATGTAAGTGTAAGTGTACCCATGTCATGGAATGCCCACAAGGGTCAGAAGAGGAATCCCTGGAACTGACAAACGAGACAAGTTAGTGTCTCAAGGCATACTTCAATGCAAGTTGATCCAATCAGTCCCTTAAAGATAAGCTCTTCTTCACCCTTCAGCAGTTAGTTGCCCAGTTGCCCAACAGCTTAAGATTGAGAACTGCTGCCCACTTCCACAGTTATATGTTGTTATTGTATTTTCTTCTTGAATTTGCAAGCATCTTTTGGATGTTGTCACCATTGCTGTACTACACAAAAGCAGAGTCCCAGGAGCCAGTAAGACTTTATTTCTGTATGGTCATTCACATCTTCCCATGTGTCTTACAACTATTTGCACCTCTTCTGCAATGGTCCCTGAGTCCTCGGTTCGTTATCCTCTGTTTCATGAGGTAGCTTTCTTAATGAGAGTTGAGGGATACATTAGTATTTTCTCTACCTTGTGAAACAACCAACATTTTGATAAATTTTTGTATCTCCTTCATTCACATAGTTGACAATATCTACCTTCTATTATCTTCTAAACAAGCCTCAATAATTCTTTACATATTTTTACTATTATAAATTCAAACTTGTGTATGTATTTCCGAGAAATTTGCTTTCCTCAGGCATATGCATCTCCCTTGAAACAAATTGGCTTTCCCTCACCCAAAAGCCATATTTTGCCAATAGCTCCTCAGGTAGGTTTGTGTTTCTTACCCACTTCCCTAGCTTCATTTGGGATTTTATTTTCTGGTTTGAGCTCGCATGGAACTTATGCATGCTATCATATTTGCTGAGAATCCATGTGAGCAAGTGCCGAGTGCTTGAAAACCTCTATTTCTTGTGATCATCCATTGCCTCCAGCTCTGACACGCAGAATTTTGATTAGGTCACCTATTGAGAAACAAGCCCTCTGAAGATTCTTGTTCTCTGCACATTGGCCACTTGAGGATTTCTTTCATTTTGTAATATTTTATTTATTTTTACTTTATGTGTATAAGTGTTCTGCCTGCATGTGTGTAAGCAAATCCATGTCCTGAAACTGGAGCTACACATGGTTGTTAGCTGTCATATGGATGGTGGGAATCGATTCCAGCCATCTCACAACCACTAAGTGTTTCTTTCCTTATTGTGATCTGCTGCATATGGAAGCTTCACCATGAGAATTGAGAGATGCAATAATTTATCAGTATAACAATGATTCATTGATGTCAGTTTATTTTAGTTATTTAGTAGAAAAGTAGTATGAATCTCTCCCCTATTTCTTTTGGTCTGTCTAGGTTCGGGTTCCTAAGACTGATATCAATAACTGTTGGGTGTTATCCAGTTAAGTGTAATTTAAATCTAATTAGAAAGTGTTGGCTACTTTTTAAGATGTTTCTCAGCCATTTTTACTTCCTCACTAGTGAAATCTCTGTTCAGCTCTTTACTCCAGCTTTGAGTAAGTCATTTGTTTTCTTCTTTGTTTTTTGAGTAGTCTATATATTCTTGACATTAATGCTCTGTCAGATAAATCACTGGTGAAGATTTCCCTCCACACTGTGGGTTTTCTCTTTACTTCCTTGTTTCTTTCACTGTAGAGAAGCTTCAGAGTTTGATGAAGTCTCATTTGTCTACTGTTATCATTATTTCCTGTGCAGCTGCTGTCTGATTTAGGAAGTCTTTTCTTATGCCTATGTCTTGTAGGTTGTTGCCAATTTTTTCTTCTACCACCTTCGGGGTTTCAGGCTTCACGTTGGTTTCAGGCTTCACGTTGAGATCTTTGATCCACTTGGGGTTGATTTTCGTACAGGATGAGAGGTAGGGATTTAATTGTGTTCTTCTACAAATGGTGATCCAGTTTTGCCAGCACAATTTTCTGAAGATGCTATCCATCCTCCATTGAGGGTTTTTTCCCCTTTGTCAAATATGAAGTGGCTGAAATTGTATGAGCTCAAGTTTGGATCTTCAATTTTGTTCCATTGATCAACGGGTCTGTTTTTGTGCCAGTACTAGTCTGTCTTTATGACTATGGCCATGTAAATAAAGCTTGAAGTCTGGTAGGTCAACCCCACCCCCTGTATTGCATTTTTCACTCAGGGTTGCTTTAGCTATTCGGGGTCTTTTTTCATCATTAATAATTAAGGAAATGCAAATTAAAACCACTCTAGATATCATCTCACTCCAATATGACTGGCTAAGATCAAGAACAAAAAAGACATCAAATGCTGGAGAGGTATTGGGGAAAAGGGAACACTCATCCACTGCTGGTGGGAATGTAAACCTATACAACCATTCTGAAAAGCAGTGTGGAGGACCCTTAAAAGACTCAAAATGAGCCTACCCTGACCCAGTCATACCACTCCTGGGTATATACCCACAAGACTCATCCTACTGCAAAGATTCATGCACATCCATGTTTATTTCAGCTTTCTCCACAATAGTGAAGAGGTGGAACAAACACAAATGCTCCTCTAGTGGCAAGTGGATGACAAAAATGTGGTACATCTACACAATGGAGTTCTACTCAGCAGTAAAGAAGGATGACATCATGAACTTTGCAGGCAAATGTATGGTGCTCAAAGCCATTATGCTAAGCGAAGTAAAACAGTCCCAGAAAAAGAAATTGTGAACGGCTTCCTTTATTTGTGGATGCTAACACCACATCCCCAGATGGAAGCAAGCTGAACAACAGTATTGTTATATTTTTATTTATCTGAAAGCAACTATGTTGGCATAATGTAAATCTCTTAATGGGCTCTAGAATAGATACACCACTTCCTTTCAGACTCCATAATTACTGTATATGAGTGGAAACTATGTATTCATATTTTAGAGTAATATAAAATTAAAGGAGGAAAATGTGAATTCCTTAACATAAAAAAGACTGAGAAAAAGATGCAGTACAGTTAAGGCAGAGTGCATGATCTGGTGGGGGGTGGGGGAAAGGAAAAGGGGAATATGTCTAAACTGAACTGAGAAATAATTTCTGAAATACAAAAAAATCAATAAAAGCATTATAAAAAAGAAAGCGTTGATTACTTACATAATATTCATGCCACTTTTGCATTGGTGGGCATATCTTGCTTGGCCATTTGCTATAGCGCACAAGATTCAAAGGCAGGTAATGAGTTTTTACTTCATTTCAATAGCATGCGTAGCAACTTCCAGCACCAGCTTGATTTCTACTAGTTTGTTCTGCAGTTCTTATAGGTAGTGTCAGTAATAGAGTCTTACCATCAAGGTCTGGGGAGTAGCCAAGAGCAGGAGCAATCGCCAATAGTGATTGATGGTCTATGGGACCTCTGGTGAACAGCTTCAAGAAAAGTAATCCACTCCTGACATTATTTTATTACCTTTACTTACGTAGTAGTCTGCTGTAAGGCAACTCCGAATAATTTATTTTATAATATACACATATATTTTAAGAATTTCTATAATGGTAGATTCCAATGCAGCTTTACCTGAAGGACTTTAGAGTTGGATATCCCTTTCCATACTCTCTCCTTATGCACTGTTCTACCATTCACCACCCTGTTTAATGCTTCTTACTTTATTGTGTCCCTTTCCTTCTTTATATGACTGTGTTCTACCACTCTTCACAGGATCCCCACCTTGATTGCCATATGTTAGATTTCTCAGGGTTTTCAAATTGAAACATGCATATCTAGGATTTCAAAGCTATGATTCAGCTATAAAGGAAAACATGTGAAGTTTATCTTTGATTTCTGGCATCTGGGTTGATTGTATCTTATTTGCATGTTTTCTTTTCTATTTTCACAAATGTTTCTTTGTAAGCTATTAAGTTTTTAGAAAACAGAAAAACTGTCCAAGATTATTTATTAAGGGAAAAGGAGATTTGAAATTTACTTGAAATTTCATAGTTTCATAAAAGAGCTCAATGATATTTTATTTGGCATATATTCCAAACCATCCATTACTCAGTTGATGAACATCCAAATTGTTTTCAATTCTCAGCTATTATGAAGACTACAGCAATGAACAAGGATTTCTTTAGGAGGGTAGAGTGTCTTTTGTGTACATGACCAAGAATTGAATAGCTTGGATCATATGGCAGGCCAATTTGAACCCTTTTGAAGAATGTATAGAGACTGCAACAATTTGCACTCCCACCAGAAGTGGATAAGTTTCACTTTCTCCACATCCTGGCCAGCATTTATTTCTGTTTGTTTTTTAGATCATAGTCATTCTGAGAGGGATAGGATGAAATTTCAAGGTGGTTTGAATTTATATTTCACTGATCACTAAAGATATTGAGCATTGTTTTTCAAGTATTTTGTAGCTATTGACAAAATAGTTTGTAGTTTCTTATGGAAACATAGAATATCTGAAATTATCCTGAACAATAAAAGAATTACTGGTAGCATTATCATCCCTGATGACGAATTACACTACAGAGATATAGCAACATGTTTATGGTAAAACTGGATAGCTACATGTAGAGGATTGAAAGATCTATCTATCTATCTATCTATCTATCTATCTATATCTATCTATAGATATATATATATCTATATATATATATACATATATATAGAAGATATATATATATACATATATATAGAAGATATATATATATATATATATATACATATATGTATATATATGTATATATATATCTTTCATCATACACAAAACTCAACTCCAAATCTCCAAGTGGATGAAGGAATTATCCATTAGACCCCATACCCTGATTCAAAGACAGGTTTCAGTAAGAAATACATTTGAACATATAGCACAAGAAAAACTTTCTAAACAGGACCCTTATAGCTCAAGCATTAATTCTAACAATTGACAATTGGACCACATAAAACTTAAACATTTCTGTACATCAAAGAAAACATCATTCAATTGAAGAAGCAACCCACAAAATGAGAAAAGAAAATGTACAAGTTATACATCTGGTAGAGAGTATTTAGAATGTATTAGAACTAAAAATTAAATATCAAAATTAAACAATTTAAAAGTGGGTCAAATTTTAACAGAGTTTGTTTGTTAAAGATCATGATAATTTCTTAATTTCCTTGCTACCTAATGAATTTGGAAAAATTATAACATTAGTGATTTCACTTTTGAAAAGAACAAATGTTGGGAGGCACAATTCGTCTTTTTAAAAATATTCTTTATTCTAGCCGGGTGTGGTGGCGCACGCCTTTAATCCTAGCACTTGGGAGGCAGAGGCAGGCAGATCTTTGTGAGTTCAAGGCCAGCCTGGTCTACAGAGTGAGTTCCAGGACAGCTGGGGCTACAGGGAGACCCTGTCTCGAAAAGACAAAAATAAATAAATAAATAAATAAATAAATAAATAAATAAATAAATATAAAAATATTCTTTATTCTAAGGAAGTCACATTTAAATTCTTAGAGGCAAAAAATGGCAGTAAATAGCTTTATCTCAATCTCTAAATATTCTCAAAATAATAAATATATACCCATAATTTTTATAAATGTTTTTCACTTTCCTTTTAACAGAAAATTCATTCGCTGAGTTTAATTTGTTTAAATACTTGGAGGAGACTATCAAATATATTATTAAACATTGTAGAGCTGCTTTGTATAATATTTGTGAAAATTAAGCATTTGTTATATGACAAGTATCAAATAAATTAATATCTAAGTATTCAAAATTAAAGCAATCCAACTATTTTATTTGAAAACTCTAATGATTTATGATTAGCATCTATAATCAGCTTTGAATAAATTATATTTATTTAGCATATATTATTGAAAGTTCTTGACTTTCTCTATATCAAATTCAATTCACACTCAACTAACAAGTAACTAATTTTGAAAACTTCTTTGATAACTTACAACTGGAAAACCATGCATAACTTTTTCCTTGTTTTCATAAAGGACATTTATATTTCCTCCATTTCTTTTCACATGTCCAACATAAATATTTAGTATACTATGAAGCGAGTTCTAATAGACAGAATATTTTAAATCTCCACTCCAAGTTCTAACAGGTTATCCAAAAAATGATATTTTACCATCATTCAGCTTACAAACATCTCTATCATAGGTTGTGATTTACATCAATGTTATTTTCGTGCATAATTTTATTGTTTCATACATTTCATATAAAAATCTAAATGCAAGTTTTGAGAGCTTAAATGTTCATATTTACACTTTTCTTATAAAATTATGTTTCAGTATGGAATTTTCCAACTATCTTTATAGTACTTTAATATTTCAAATCACTAAAGAAATTTCTTTGGATAACTATATGAGCAAATTTATTTAACTTCTGACTAAACAATTGGTGAAAAAAAAACACAATAAGTTCTAAGCTTCTGAAGGTTGGTTGAAGCATTTGATTTAAGAAAATTACTTCCAGACATTAAAAAAGGTGTTTACATAACAACTTGACTATTAAATACCAAGCTCGGTAATTTTTTTCACACTGCCAGATGTTCACTTTTAAGATTTGCATAACATGAATAGTTTCTATACTTATTGGTCAAAATTTCTCATCCCTATTCCATATGGACACACTTTTATCAGAATAATCACCTCCTTCATGAGCATTCTGTTGACTTTAATTTACTCTGTTGTAGCTATATGGCAAAGACATAACTTTTTTTCCAAAAATAAATATATTGAATATTCTGAAGTATATAAAGTTTCATTGTGTTGATATCCAAGGAAAGAATATGTGGCTCCTAATCTAATTAATATTCAACATAGTACATGAGAGGTTATGTTTTATGGTTTATGTAAGGAGTCTGATTTCTGAAAGTATATTCAACAATTTATCTTTGAAAAAGCAACATTGCTATTTACAATTTAGAATTGTTTACTATCCTCTTCTTATCTATTTACTTTGTACATTTAAAAATTTGATACAGATTATCATGCTGCCTTAATAGTATGACTTACCTAAAACAATCTGTGAAAATATATATTCACACATATAATCAATATGTATACATGTATATTTGCATGCCTAAATGTTATCTTAACTTACATATGCACATTATAATCTCTACATAGAAGTATTCGAAGCTTTGTTAAATGATAAAATAATATTTTATGTCTCACTCTGTCCTATATCAAATGTTTCAAAGACACCTGATAATTGAAATTATATAATCCATGGATTATTTTGAGATAGGATCTTATTAGGTAGTCCTAGCCAGACTGGAACTAAGTAGACATCCCTGGATTTAAATTGACAGAAATCTGCTTGACTCTACCTTCTTAGTGGTGGGATTACAAATGTCTGGGACCATTCTCAGCTGATCACTGTTTTTAACATCTGTAATATTAATATAATGAAAATGAAAAGTGAATGGTAAGATGAAAGTGGAACTGCATGAATAGATGAATTCCCCAAATATACAAAACCAATTCATATCTCATCTTAAATGTGAAGTTACTCTCATAATGAGAAGGTCTCTGAAATAATGTCTAACATTGATTCTAAGGGAGGAGGGTCACAGTGTCTCCCATAAAAATGCAGATACACCAGAACAGATACACAATATTTGGTGGGGTAAAAATTCTGTAAGGAACTAGCTTATCTTGACGATGTGGCTGGTTTGACGGCATATAGTAAGCAGTATTAGTATATGATTTCATGGGAGTCTTCACCTAAAATTCTCCTCAAAGTTTAAAACTACCTCTAAATTTTAGTGTAGGTTTTTCATTATGTAAGCAAGAGAAAAGAACATTAGAGATCGTTAATGCCCTTGAAGTTGTTTTTGTGGGTGTGAAACAAATGATGAGAATTTGAACTGTTCCCTTATTATAGTATTGAAATTAAGTCTACTTAATCTATCAAATCATGTTCATGCCCTGATTTTATGTACTTGTATCTATCAATAAACATTGTGAAAAAGGAGAAAAGAACAATAGAACATTAGAGAATCCATAATATTCAAAAATGGAACAGAGGAGAAAGAAAGAGAAGATCCCAATTAATATCTGTTATCTATGTTCCTAAGAAACTCAAACAACAGAGAATGTTGGGAAAGGTGGATTTCTTAACATAATCAAATCCAAGTACATCAAATATACATGCATACTTCTGTTCAAAATTGAAATTAATCAATGAGAATGTCGTTTGACCTTGTATTCCAAGGTAAATTAACATTCATCATATGTTATGTTTGAAAAGATAACTTCTCTTCATACACATACACAAACTGATTTTTCTTTCTATTCTTAGTACTGAACATCTAAGATATTTTCATAGTTCACAGCTTTCGCAAACTTTTTTCCCCTAGATTAAACTTACAAGAATAGGAAGTAGTACACTATTAAAATCCCAGTATGGAGAGTGGAATCAAGTACTTACGAATTTACAAAGACCCCCATGTCTGATCTTCTGCAGCATATAACTAATATAATTGATTAAAATAGGTTAAATCAATAGAAAATTAGAATTAGACAGGTTCAGAACTCAGGCTGTACATGAACAGAACATATTTTCCTTTTACTGTTGAAATTTGTGAGATTAAAATGAGGACAAATATTGAGGAAAAATCTGCAGTCTTTGGAGGTATATTGGGATTTCAGTAGACAAGCAATTTTGAAAGAGACATAGAGTACAAGTGGCAGACATTGGAATTCATTACATTTTGAGAAACAGTGAATCCTCAGGACTTGTGAAGGAAAAAATGAAAATGATAAAATCTTCTGAGAATGTACCAATAAATTCTATCTGGATAGACTATTTAAGATTTTCTTGAATGTGTCTCTCAGGAGTATTTGGGGAATAATTCATATTTCAACATTTTAACGTCAACAATTTAAAAGAGAAGAGGAAAGAATAATGAAGCTTGTGTAGCCTGTTGTAAAATGCAGCATGACCTCAATGATATTTGTAAAATGATTATTTTTTTCTGTTTTATTAGCTTAAGTAATACTGAAAATATTTGCTGAAGTACAACTTCACTTCTAAAAAATATGTGATTTATAGTTAATATGCTAATACAGTAATAAAAGTGTAAACTGGCTGGGTGTGGTGATGCACACCTTTAATCCTAGCACTTGAGAGGCAGAGGCAGGCAGATCTTTGTGAGTTCAAGGCCAGTCTGGTATACAGAGTGAGTTCCAGGACAGCTAGGGCTACAGGGACACCCTGTCTCAAAAAGACCAAAAAAAAAGTTGTTTTTATATATTTCTTCGTGTTCTTCCCTCAGGCTAATGAGCTTCATTGTTGGTCTCAGGGTATGAACATTTATCACCAGGTTTGGGGTTGAATTAGTGAGTAGATTGGCCAGACAGTGGAAGACACTAAGAAAAGAAATCCAGAGGCCAGGCATGCTGAGCACAAGGAGGCAAATAAGCACACTTCATGTTCTGTGTCATGAGAACACGCATGGACTTTACTATGTACAAAGAAATCTGCACATACACATTGTGAGTAGCCCAGCCCATGCACACTGCTAACAATCTGCACATACACATTGTGAGTGGCTCAGCCCGTGCACACTGCTAACAATCTGTTCTGAGTTAATCAGAACTTTGATCCAGATGGGCTGAGGGGGAACACCAGCCACAGTGGACTCGACAGATGCAAAACTCACACACAGTGCAAGGTGATACGGAGAAAAGGACAATATCATGAGTCCCAGGGACGGGACTGACTACCTGACCAGAGGACGAGACTGAACATTAAGAGTGACTGACTGCCTCTGTATATATTCTCCAGTATAGTCTGCTGGCTGGAGATGAGATGGAGATGTCAAGACTATGAGTTCTCTGTCTTCTCAGATTGCTGGCTCTCTGAATAAAGTACAGATTTAAGATTCCATTCCTGGTCTAGAGAGATGGCTCAGCAGTTAAGAGCACTGGCTGTTCTTGCAGAGGACCTGGATTTGATTCCACTGCCCATGCTGATATGCATCCCAGGCCATATATAAAGTGGACAGCACATGTAGGAACACACTCATGGATGTACATGGATACAGAAGTCTAGAAAAATTCTCCTGGGTGTGTACCTTTAGCCAGAATGCAAAAGCAAACATCTTCCATTTCCCTCAGGTTCTCAACATATGAATATTAAAAACAAAGTGGCACAGCTTTGAGCCAGCTGCTCTGTTTCTTGGGTGGCAAGATCTGCACCAAAGCAAAGCTTCATGTTGTTTTGTTTTCTTAATGGATCTGTTGTTACTTGTAAAATTATANCTGAAACTCCAATTCCAGGAGAACTCCAGTTCCAGGGGAATCCGAGACCCTCTTCTGACCTCCACGGCATTGCACGACATGGGTGCACAAACCTGAATGCAGACAGTACATTGATACACATACAGAAATAAAATTAATAAAAAAAAATTTAAAAAAAGTTTTTCTCTGCAGAGGTATATTGGGAAGAATTTAACTGTTTCAGTCAGTTCTTTGATACAGTCTTTTTGTCACTGACAAACTTTCATTCTAAACCTTCACATGTCAGAAACTTGACATTTACCACTCCTATTATCATAATGAAGAGCCCAATTAACTGAAACTTAGTATACTTTCTTAGTTTGGTTCAATAAATGAAGATAGAGAACTTTTTTCCTAGAAAATTCATTTAATAAATTCAATCGACATTTAGGTTAATATTTCTTAATAATTGAGGGGGTGCTGCAACATACTCCTCATTTATGTATTTCAGTTTGAACATTACAATCAGTAGTTCTCCTGTTTGGGGCTTCATAGGCCCTTCTCTGTGGATGTTTACAGGAAATGTTTGTCTGCTATTCTCTGTTGGAAAGGGACATTCTCCCAGGCCTTGAGCCTGTGAACCTCAACACACAGCTCTCCACTATATTTTGGATCATGTAAATAACTTCTTTTTTTTTTAAGGCAAATTTTTTTTTTATTTTTTTTTATTTTTTTAATTTTTTAAATTTTATTTATTTTTTATTCATGTATGAATGTACTGTCTGCATGTAGGTGCAAATTTTTATTGAAGCATTGTGCATTTCATAAAAAATTTCCAATCAGATTTAGACCCATGCCCCTCCACCCCACTAGAGATCATGCATTATACCAAACATGTTTTTCATCTTTTCCTCAGTCTCTTTTTAAATATGTTTCACCTTAAAGATTCTTCCCACAGAATTCTTGGTTACACATGACCTGTGCTCTGGCGCCATCTGTCTGCTGTGCGCAGCATACCAGCCACGAAACTGAGCACATGGTGTCTTTAAATGAAACATTTTTGAAAAGAAACCGTTTTACGTTACTTTAAACCCATCTTCAAACTGTATGTAAGTGTGAATGAATGGAAGTTCAGGCTTTTCATTCATTATAATTCTATAGGTATAAATCTAATTAGGAGTCAACTGTAAACAACAACAACAAAAAAAACTTCAGACTGCCTGAGCCACAGGCACCAAACATCTCTTTGGATTCTATTTGAAACAAAGATAAACACATTCAACTCATAAAGACTGTTTTATACCTCTTGGCGTTAACAATTTTTTCTACTACTTCTTTATTTTTTTTCATTTTTTAACAATAAGTGATAATTTATGAGTACAAACCTCCTTCATGTAAAACCAATTTGCAAGCAGTTGTGCCCAAACACACACAGCCCAAGGGTCCCACCATCCAGCTCCGGGGGGACGGGGGGGGGGCTTGTATGTTCAAACAAGTTGATCAAATAAGTGTCCAGACTATATTGCTGTAGTTTCACCATTCTACTATGCCCTCTCTTCCTCAGATTGTTCCCTAGGCTTAGAAAAGGGGCACAGAGCCGGGCGTTGTGGCGCACGCCTTTAATCCTAGCACTTGGGAGGCAGAGGTAGGCGACTCTTTGTGAGTTCAAGGCCAACCTGGTCTACAGAGTGAGTTCCAGGACAGCTGGGGCTACAGGGAGACCCTGTCTTGAAAAAGACCAAAAAAAAAAAAAAAATAAGAAGAAGAAGAAAAGGGGCACAGGTGGACGAGAAGCAAAACAGTCTACTTTCTCTGGAGCCGTCGTTTTGGACTCTGGTCAATTCTGGCTGTTTCCTTTCATGGGAGAACAGTTTGTCCAGGAATAACCTTTCAATCCTACTAATGAAGCACAAGCAATTAGATATATAGGTATTTAAACAGTACTAATTGTTATGGTAGTCTACTTTGTTATAGACACAGATGTTTGGATGGTATGTTAATCCACGAATTACGTTTTTTTTTCTGTAAAATATGACAGGGTCTTACTGTGGCTTATAATATCTCCTAACCACTAGAGGATGTAAACTTGTGGCATCAGCTGTGGGTTATTCCTCCAAGGAGAGAGCAAATAGCCAATTAGATTTGGGATATATGGGCATATGGCTGCCTCTGCTGCACAGTATTTCCAGGCAGGTGAGGTGTAGCTGGTGCTGATGGAGGAGTCTTGCTTGACTCAAGGAGACCTATATTTGCTTTATTGGCTTAGTGGCCTTTGATAACGCTCTCTGGTATTCCAGAGACCAACTGTACACTTGCAAGTGCGGTCTCAATACAACTTTCCCATGCTTACATCAGGTCTTCGACAGCAGGGCCTTATTGCCTCTCTTCTTGCAGGTATCCCAGTTTACAGGCAAGAAGCCTTTACCTTTTTTGGGGGGGCTTGGATCCCCTGGCCAACATCTCCTTAGTAGAATAATCCATTGCTGATATCAGAGCTCTCCTGTGTTAAAATATTTTGCTTAAGTGAATAGCTTAAGGAGACTTTAGTATTATATTTGGTTCTGCATAGAGAATAATCCTTTTCACAGTTCCTATAACTTCTTACAAGACTTTGCATAGCTACCAAGACCTTCCTAAGGCAAGGAAGAGCAAGATCTGGTTCCCTTGGCATAGTTTTTGGTGTTTAAAAAATTATTATTATATTGAATTGTATCTGAAAGCAACTGTGCTATTCCAATGTGAATCTCTGAATGGGCTCTAAAATTGTCCTACCATTTGTATTCAAACATTGTAATTACCATATATTCATGGAAGACATGTATTCATATTCTTAAAAAAAAAGAATGTGGGGCTGGAGAGATAGCCTAGCGGTTAAGAGCACCGACTGCTCTTGCAGAGGACCCGGGTTCGATCCCCAGCACCCACATGGCGGCTAAGAACCGTCTGTAACTCCAATTCCAGGAGAACTCCAGTTCCAGGGGAATCCGAGACCCTCTTCTGACCTCCACAGCATTGCACGACAGGGGTGCACAAACCTACATGCAGACAGTACACTCATACACATACAAAAATAAATAAATTTTTTTTTAAAAAAGAATGCAAAGTTACACATCTCTTTATCTGCATGCAACTTTACTGTTAAAATGTGAATCTCTAAATGTGTTTAGGAATTAACCTATAGTTTATTTTCAGAATTTGTCATTTTGATTAATGTGTGAAGTGTATGTATGCATATTTTGGAATAATATAAAATTAAAAGGCACCAAAAAAGAGAGAGAAAAACCTATTCAAAGAACTGAGGAAAACAGTAAACTTGTGCATAGAAAAGGTTATAAAAGACTGAGAAAAAGATGCAAGACAGGACTTAACATGTATGACAAAATCCATGAGTTCTTCCAGGGTCGGGGGGCCATAAGGGGTGGGCATAGATGGGGGATTGAATCTAAATTTGATTAAGAAATGTTGTATGAAATGCACTCAATAAAAATTAACTTAAAAAATAAATAAAATCCTATACCCCATAAATATAACAAAGAAAAAATAAAGAATATTTTTATGAATTACACATCTTAAATTCTATTTATTATTTTTTTTATTTCATGTGTATTAATATACTGGCTCCATGTAGGTAGGTTCACCTAATCATGCAATGACCATGATGGACAGAAGGCATCTGATCCCCTGAAAGTGGAGCTAAGGACAGTTGTTAGCTGCCATGTGGGGTGTCACTCAAGTCCTTGCAAGAACAGTCAGTGCCCTTAATCACCAGGCTATCTCTACAAGCCCCTTGCCTGATATTTTAACTTTTATTTTTTGTCTTCTCAAACATTTATACAGTGTATCGTGTTTGCAATGTTCCTCTATGATATACTTTTTCTGAACTTTTCTTCCTCTCAGCATCATGTCATTTTAATTATTTTTATTAATAGCCTCTTGAATCTAATTAATGCTGCCCATATGTGCATTGTTCTGGGGCCATCCAGTGGGGAATATGCAGCCAAGTTTGTAAAAGAGAATATTTCTCCCTCAGCTCATCAACTACGAACTGACCCACTGCCAATGATGGACAACACAAGCCCCTCCCTCTCCCATCTATGGTGGAATTTTGAGCATTTTAATCTTGTGCATTCCTTATGTGGGTAACTGAAGTCATTGTAAATTATTGTGTGTGGTAGCCTTATCATGTCCCAAACCCAGTGTTTTATAGCTCTGTTGTGGGGCCAGATAAATCTATTATGGCTGAATATAAGAGGACTGGCTCTTTACCCCAAAAACCTAGAAGGCGGGCAGGAGATGGGAGCTGATCTGATTCATCATATTGGGATATCAGTTACCTGCAGCCCAACCCCCAGGGGAGTATAACTTGAAGTGTAGCATTCCTAAGCTTATCCCTCCTGAGGCATGTCCACTGTGTCTTCTGGAGGCACAAACCATAAACTTATCTTGGGGGACTATGGTATTTAAGTCATAAAAGTTAGTCATTGCAGAACTGCAGAAAGAACATGGGCTTCCCCTCTGTCCTGCCCACCTCTAGGTCAAAGATCCCAAGAAAACTCTATATAAGTGGTTAAAACCTTTGCAGCAAATGAGTTTTGTTCACTCACACAACTCCCAGATCTTTCTTTGGATCTGTTTTCTTGCCATTCCTGGGACCATCCTCTGCTCTCTCCTGTTTTCTTCCTTGAGACCACAGCAGTCATGCCAAGTCCAGGCATGAATGTCATACCTAGGGCCATGAGGCTAATGACCCAGGAGGTGGGAAACTCACAACATGGAGGAAGCCAACACTCCCTTACCCATTTTCTAGCTCTTAAACTCTTTCTTCATTCTCTTCCATGACAGTCTTTGAGCCTTGGTCAGGGGAGGTTGAGATAAGCAATTCATCCACAGCTGAACACTGACTGTTACTCATATCTGAACCTTTGCCAAGTTCGGAGTCTGCCATTGATAACTATCCTCTGAAAAAAGAAGCTTCTCTGGCCAAAGTTCAGAGGACCGCATACAAACATAAATATTTACAAGGCAGTTTGACAGAATTCACATAATCAAAATGTTAATAAAGCCCCCCTCCCCCGGAGCTTATGATCTCTCCCCCATTTCAAAAGCTGTTGGTAAGGTTTACTTTATCAAGCATGAAAGTTTTCCCAAGAGCTGACCTCATATCCATTCATAATGCAACTGCTTAACACACCTAATGGTCTTATCCATATTTCAAGAAAGATTGTTATGACAGCATGTGGGGTCTAGTGCAGGAAACCACCACAAATGTGTTTTCTCCCTCAGAACCCTGCACAACACCTTCTGGGGCTATGAAAACTAGCAAGAAAATTGATAGTTTCCTGAAAAATAGACATTGATACTTCTATGTGGTACATCAAAAAATGAGTCATATCTTCATCAATGGGTCTTTTCAAAAGTTTCAAAAAATATTGTCTACTTTTTTTATTATTTTATAACTATGTGCATCTTGCATGCATGTGTATAAGAGCACTTGAGTGTGCCATTTTATTTTTTTCAATTAAGTGTACTTGTGCGACAGAGTCCCTGTACCTGCACAAGTGCGTGTGAGCAAGGAGGCCAAAGGGTTTGGATTCCCCGAGAGCTGTAGGTATCAGTAGTTATGAAATGCTTCGATATGAATATTGGGAACCGGTCTCAGATTCTCTGCAAGTGTCGTCGTCTTCGCACTTAACCACTTAATTGCTCTGAACCATCTTTCCAGCGCTTTCAGTTTCTTCTTACCATGTAGTGATGATGGCCATATAAAAATAATATAAATAATCTGTGCACTTTTGAGGGATAGTGGGACCCCTGACCAATAAGTAATAAAAAGTTATCCAGTGCCTTGCATTGACATTTTAATTTAATACCCCAGACTCCTATGAAAAAAATTGTTCACTAAATTTTTAATCTAGAATCCTCCCTTTCATGTCACTTGTGTTCTACTCTTTCGTCTAATTAAGATTTTATTTCCCGAGGCTGGAGAGATGGCCTAGCGGTTAAGAGTGCCGACTGCTCTTGCAGAGGACCAGGGTTCGATTCCTAGCACACATGGGGGCTAAGAACCGCCTTTAACTCCAGTTCCAGGAGAATCCGACGCCCTCTTCTGACCTCCGTGGCATTGCACAACACGGGTGCACAAACCTACATGCAGACAGTAAATTCATACACATAAAAAGTCAATAGCATTAAAAAAATTTTTTAAAGATTTTATTTCCCTGTGTTGGAAGATTTTAGGTCTCTCATTCTTAATGCATATGAGCGACAATGATGGTAAGGAAAGTAGATCACTATTACACAAAATGGAGATGAAAGAAAATAGGCCTACCATATCAACTGCAAAAAAGAGTATCAGTAACGACAGAACAAATTTTAAGGTGAATTTTATCACACACTAGAAATGAGATGAGTATTACAAATACATTTTATCTCAAGGTTTTTCTAAGCTTTTTGCTTAGTTATTATCCTCTGTTCTTATTGCTTCAAATGAAATGCATTCTATTTCCAAATAGAAAAACAAACAGAAAAATTGTCATTATATTTTGACCTAAAATAAAGGGTTGTATGTGAACAGCTGCATAATTTAGAGGAACAGCCAGGACAAACTGGGGCTATTAGCAGCAGCCAATGCAGCAACATACACATTCTGAAGTGGAAAACGTACTGAAAACTGCTAAGTACTTTATCCATGGGAAAGTTTATGTCAATGAATATGCTAGCTTTATTGATTGTTGGCAATTTACTCTGGTATGGTATGTCTACTAAGCAACTTGAACATTTAAAATAAGAAAACTGATTCAAAGATTTTTAATTAAACAAAAGGTAAAAACCTAATTTAAAACCAAAAGTAACTCTTATGCATTATTCAAAGAATTTTTCAGCTCATGTGAAAATTGTACATATAGTGAAGGAATAGTTTTATGGTGGCTTGTAAATTTCTCCTCTAACAAGTGTCTGGAAATCAAGCACCTGTAGTTTAAGAAAAAGGAAAAGAATGAGTGGTTGGTTAGCTGATTTCAGGATCTAAAGTGTGTTTCACTCTGTTGAAAGTTTGTCTGAAGGCACTGAAGTGATTTCCCTGGTGGCAATTTATATTATTTACATAGATGCAAGATATGTATGGCAGAATTCAGGAACAGGAGTGGGATTGGGGGCATGGAAAGGGGAATGTGTCTAAATTGAACTAAGTAATGATGTATAAAATGTGTAAAACATCAATTAAAATTTTTTTTAAAAAAAACTGAGAGAAAGATGCAGGACACATATGGAAGAATGCATGAACTGGGGTGGGGTCGGGGCAGGGAAAGGGGACTATGTATAAATTGAACTGAAAATTGATTCATGAAATAAACACAACATCAATAAAAGTATTATATTAAAAATTTAGAACAGGGGCTGGAGAGATGTTTCAGCAGTTAAGAGCACTGACTACTCTTGCAGAGGTTCCATGTCTGATTCCCATCACCCACATGGTTCCAGGGGAATCTGACACCCTCTTCTAACCTCCGCAGCATTGCATGACACAGGTGCACCAACCTACATGCAGACAGTACATACACACACATAAAAAAATAAAAATAAAAATTTAGAACATGGATTTAAATATTTTAAATAATCATATTTTTCAGAATTATTTTTTCCTTCCAGGATCATCTTTTATTTTATTTTTTCACAAAAGTATTTTTTATTATTGAATTTTTCCATAAGTCTTACATCATTTCTCAATCGAATCTAGAGTTACTTCCCTTCCATGCCTCCACCCCACCCCACCCGAGTCCCTGTACTCTACCATACATGTCCTGCATCTTTCTCTGAGTCTTTCTAGAGTTTTTTCCCAGTTCTTTTGCTGTTATTGTTCTCTTCCACTTGTATTGCTTCAGTATTATACATATATAAATGGAATACATAAATATATACATAAATACATACACATATCACTTGAATTGGAGGACTTTTTTTCCCTAAAACATGTCATATTTCCTTAAGGAAGTGCTCAAGGGCTCCTCTTTGGCAAGCCCAAGCAGCCATCAGTCCTGCACTTGTGCTGCACATTGGGGGGGTTCTTCCCTCCCATAGTCCCAAATGAAGTCCAGTAAGCACATATCCTGTCTTGCCCTGCACTGGCCTCCATGATACAGCCAAGGTAGTCCAACAATGGCAGTCCATATTCTGACAAGGCTGAATTCCCATTAGCTGCTTAGTTCACAAGCCAGGTATCTCAGCAATCCTCAGTCCACACTGGAAGGTTAAAAATCTGTATCTCATGTCCTTGAGGGGTGCCAAAAGCAGTGGCATCCACAGAACAGATGCATCTGCCTGTAATAACTGAAGACAGGCCAAACAACAGTGCTCTCTTTTTTCTTTTTGTCTTTTTACTAAGATCTCAAGGTTTATGTTTGCATTACAGTTTCTCTGGTTCTTCTGGTTGTACTTTCCTTCTGGATGCTTAAGCCCACACAGTTATCCCAGATTAACCAAGGTTTTGTTTTGTTGAGGTCAGTTGAGGATCTGGTCCTCAGGGGTCTCTTGGAGTTTCTTTTTTGGAGGGGGGAGCCCCTTGCTCCTTTCAGCTCCTCATCCTCCAGTTCCATCCACTTTAGGACAGAATCAGGTCTTGCTAGACCAGGCTTCCTTTTCTGAAGCATGAGCAGACTTTCCTCTTTATAGATTGGACACTGGCTAAAGTCCCCTTAGTGGCTCTCCAAGACCTCCCTGAACAGAGAGAATGGTGACCCACCTCTGCAGGACATTTCAAGAGATGCTCCCATGCATAACCCCTAAGACTTGGTTGACTTCTGAGGGCAAGGAGCAAGTTATCCCCCAGGTCACTCAGCCAAATTGGTATGGACATCAGGTATGGTCGTTAAGCACCCAGAAAGGCTAAGTTGCACCAGCCTGTTACATTGCACCTATATTAACCTTGTATCCTTTGGAAACAAATTGTATGTTATTTCCATGTCATATTTCTTGATTCATTCACATCTTTCCATTTTAATCCCATATTACTCTAAAAGATGCACACATACCCTCCATCATATACTAAAAATCCAAGGTCTGAAAATAAGTGTTAGGTCAGCTCTAGAAATGTGTAAGGATTCCCAATACAAGAGCACAGTTGTCTTTAGATAGTAAGGAATATAACATTAATGTTGCTCATTTTGTCTTACAAATAGGTACTTGGTACTAGTATCCACAGATGAGGGATACCATTCGTCTTTTGTTTTTCTGGGACTGTGTTACTTCACTTAGCATAAAATCTTCTAGTTCCATCCATTTACCTGCAAATTTCATGATGTCATCTTTCTTTTAAAAAAATTATTAATTTTATTTATTTCTGTATGTGTATAAATGTACTGTCTGCATGCAAGTCTGTGCACCTGTGTCGTGCAACGCCGCAGAGGTCAGAAGAGGGTCTCGGATTCCCCTGGAACTGGAGTTCTCCTGGAACTGGAGCCTCAGACAGTTCTCAGCTGCCATGTGGGTGCTGGGGATCGAACCCGGTCCTCTGTAAGAGTGGTTGGCACTCTTAACCGCTAGGCCATCTCTCCAGCCCGATGTCATCTTTCTTTACTGCTGCATAGTATTCCATTGTGTAGATGAACCACATTTTCTGTATCCACTCATCAGTTGAGGGGCACTTGGGTTGATTTATTGATTGACTGATTAATCAGCTAATTATTCAAAATTCAAAGTACAATTATAGTTTTAAACTTTATGATATTGTATTTGAAATTATAACAGAACTAAATTAAAGTATAATATGTAATGTTTTGTATTAATCAGTTGATGTTTAGTCAGAACCAATCCACTGGGTTCCCACTTTCCTGCTTTGGTACAAGAATCTTTGAGCTGCTCCAGCATCTACACTATTTAACTAGTCATATCCAGCCCAGTAGGTCACCATTTTCCTGCTTTGTGACTAGACCTGTTTGCATGGCTCAAGAGCTTCTGACTATCCTGGAAAATTAGTCAAAACCTGCTCATGGGTTCACCATTGCTCTGCTTATGTATTACCCCCAATTATTTTTGTCCATGGCTCATTTCTACCCTGCTAAGATAGTCAGAGCCCATTTTCTGCATTGCTAGCTTCCTTATTTAGGACTAGTGTATTAGTCACTTTTCTGTTGCTATGATAAAACACCATGACCAAAGGAACTTATAAAAGGAAGAGTTTATTTGAGCTTATGATTGATGGTTCTAGGGAATTAGAGTCCATTGTGGCGGGAGGTATGGCAGCTGGAGCAGCAAGCCGAGGGTCACATCTCTCAAAGAGCACAGGAAGCAGAGAGAGTGACTGGAGACCACGAGGCTTGTTAAACTCACTAAGCCTGCCCCCAGTGACATACTTCCTCTAGCATGCCCACACCTTCTAAGACCTCCAAAAACAGTGCCACCAACTGGAGATAAAATGTCTGAATACTTAAAGCCTATGGGGGACACTCATTCAAACCACCACAAATAGTCTCTTTCCTTTTGTTTTAAATCTCACATCTATAAGCTTAGCTAGTTAATAGCACGCACCACACACTAAGTGCCCAGCTCTTTATCCTTTATTTATTTTTATTTTTATTTTTTTATGTGCATGAGTGTACTGTCTGCATGTAGGTTGGTGCACCTGTGTCGTGCAATGCCTCGGAGGTCAGAAGAAGGCGTCAGATTCCTCTGGAACTGGAGTTGAAGACAGTTCTTAGCCGCAATGTGGTTGCTGGGAATTGAATCTGGGTCCTCTGCAAGAGGAGTTGGTGCTCTTAATCGCTGAGCCATCTCTCCAGCCCCAGTGCCCAGCTCTTGATTTCAGGGATAAGCAACAACATGTTGCCTGAGAGCTTGTGAGGAACTTGGTAGTAATGCAGTAAGAACTCTGCCACATGCTCAGCATCTTTCTGCTTTGGGTCTAGGTCTTTCAGGCAGCTCAGTGGCCCACATCCATCCTTGATTAGCTAGCAAAAAGCAGTCTAATCTGTGGCCAGCCTCTACTTTGTAACTAGGCCCATTGGCAGTACAAGCTGGGACCAGATCAATAATCCAACTTAAAATAAATTTTAAAAAATGAGAATTTGAATCACTGAAAAATTTTTGACAACTGATAACAATATAGTAAAGCTCCAACATCAATAGAATCACACTTCAACTAAACAAATGCAGAGCAGAATTAGTTTTTATTTTATTTTTTTATTTAATTTTATTTAAGATGGTTCTCAACCACCATGTGGGTGCTGGGGATTGAACCTGGGTCCTCTGCAAGAGCAGTTCGTGCTCTTAACTGCTAGGCTGTCTCTCCAGACCATAGAACAGAATTTGTAACATACACATAATCTACAAAAGAAATCTTATTCACAGATCAAAATACAAAACAACAATAATATGAATGAACAAGATAATAGCTCTCCACGAAGGCCACCAATCCTATAAATGTGTTCTACAATGAACTACTTGGAATAATTCCAGATCACAGTACTAAAAATAATAATCATAAATATGATCAAAGAATGCAAGGATTCTAAAGAACACAGGAACATACAACTCAGAGAATTTAAAGAGAATAGAGATAAACTGTTTATGGATGCTCAAAAAATACAAATATATGACTGAAAAGAATGTCAAGCATAATTCAGGATTAGAAAAGAGTATCAACAATGATAGTAAAATACATGGGGTGATGTAGAGATGGCTCAGTGGTTAAGAGCACGGGCTGCTTTGGCAGAATGCCAGGGTTTGGTTCTCAGCTCTCACACGACAGTTAATGAATGTCCATAACTCCAATTCTAGGAGATCAGATGTTCTCTTCTGATGTCTGTGGGCATTGAGCAAGGGTTCATTTACAAACATGCAAGCCATACACTCACACATAAAATAATATGTAAATTATTTTAGAAATAAATATTGAAGAAAAATATTCTGAAATAAAAAAACATATTGAAAATTCAATAAGCAATTTGAAAAGACAAGAGAAGTACAAACAGAATGAATGAAGTAGAAAACAGAACATCAATACTGACGATTAAAGTTGGAGAATTAGAACACACAAAGAAATAATATGAACAATTACTGTAAAACACAGTAGAAGATGCAGTAAATGTGGGACATGTTGAAATTATCAACTCTATTATAGACATCAAGGAAATAGAATTTCGTGTCAATGGCACTGACTATATCTGCAGTAAGATTGTAGAAGAAAACTTCTAAATTAAGGAAAGACCTATGTAGACAGATAAAAGAAGCACACAGAACAATAATTAGACAGAAGTATAATAGACATTCCCCATGGCATATTGTAGAAAAAATACTAAATAATTTCAGAATAAAATTGTTTAATGGGAGCAGAGTAGGGAACAATCTGCGGAAGAGGGGGCGTGGTAGAATGTAAGGGCTTCGATTGGGGTTAATGGTGAAACTACAACAATATAGACTGGACACTCATTTGATCAACTTGATTGAACATACAAGCTCCCGCTTCTGGATGGTGGGACCCATGAGCTGTGTGGGTTTGGGCACAACTGCTTGCAAATTGGTTTTACATGAAGGATGCTTGTACTCACAAATTATCACTTATTGTTTAAAAAATGAAAATAAAACAAAACAAAAAAGCAGAGAAAGATGCAGAAAACTTACGGCAGAATGCATGATCTGGGATGGGTAGGGGTGGGGTGGGGGGAAGGGAAGGGGATATATGCTTGAACTGAATTGGAAAATGATGTATGAAATACACAAAGCATCAATAAAAAATAAAAATAAAAAAATAAAATAAAAATAAATAAAAATAAATAAAATATAAAAAAAAAGAAAATAGATACAGATAAAGGAAACCCCATCAGAATAACAACAGACTTTAAATGAAAACTCTAGAAGCCAGAAGAGTCTGGAGCATTGTATTTCAAATTCTAGGTGATTATAGATGCCAATCAAGAATACTTTAACCAAGCAAAATTACCTAAAATAATTTAAGAAGAAAGAAAATTTTCAGTGATAAAATAGGCTGTAAAGATTTACATACACCAAACCAAACCTACAGAGCATACCTGAAGCAAAACAAAGGTATTAGGAAAGGAAAGACCATACCCAAGAGGCTACAGAAAGAAAATAAGAAAATTTATAATTATGTACAAAATATGACCAAGTACAGAAACCAAAAATAAAAGGATAATAATCTATGCACATTATCTCCCCACTCTAAGTCAGAAGACATAGTCTATTTTGGTAGTTTAAGAAACAAATTCCATATTTTTCTTGGCCACAGTAAACTCATCTTTCCTTCAAGGATAGGTAATAACACCTTAGAGTGAAAGAAAGAAAAATAAATTCTAAACACATTAAAACTGCCCAACATCCTTAGTAATTCAAGAAACCCAGATAAAAACCACTTTAAGACTCCATCTTACTCCAATTAGATTGGCTAAGATCATAAAAATCAAAGACGCAAGATGCTGGCAAGGGTATGGAGAAAGAGGAACATTCACTGTTGGTAGGAATGTAGATTACTTAATCCACTATGGAAGGCTCAAAAAAAAACAAAACAAACAAAAAAAAAAAACTAAAAATAAAAATAAACCTGGTATGGCTGGGTCAGGTGGCAAGTTCATTCCAAGTCTTCCAAGGGTTCTCCACATTGCTTTCCATAGTGGTTGTACAAGTTTACACTCCCACCAGAACTGGATGATTCCCCACAACCTCTCCAGCACTTGGTATCATTTGTTTTCTTGATCCTAGCCAGTCTTATTGCAGTGAGATTGTATTTTAAAGTGGTTCTAATTTGCATTTCCTTAATTATTAGCCATGTTGAACACTTAGGATGTTTCTCAGCCATCTCTAATTCCTCACTTGTAAAGTCTTTATTCAGCTCTTTGGTCCATCTTTTGAGTGGGTCATTTGTTTTCATTCTTCTTTGTTTTTTGAGTAGTTTATATAATCTAGAAATCAATGCTTTGTCAGATGTATCTGCAGTGGAGGTTTACTCCCACTCTGTGGGTTTTCTCTTCACTTCCTTGATAGTTTCTTATGAAGTACAGAAGCTTTTGAATTTAATGAGGTCCCATTTGTTAATTATAGATCTTATTTCTTGTGAAGCTGCTGTCTGATTTAGGAAGTCTTTTCCTATGTCTATGTCTTGTAGGCTGCTGCCAACTTTTTTTTCTATCACCTCCAGAGTTTTGGGATTCACGTTGAGGTCTTTGATCCATCTGGAGTTGATTTTTGTACAGGGCGAGAGGTAGACGTTTAATTTCATTCTTCTACAAGTGGTGATCCAGTTTTGCCAACAGCACTTGCTGAAGATGCTGTCTTTCCTCCATTGTGTCTTTTTGGTCTCCTTGTCTAATATGAGGTGGCTGAAATTGTATGTGCTCAATTTGGATCTTCAGTTTTGTTCCTTTGGTCAACAGGTCTGTTTTTGTGTCAACACCAAGCTGTTTTTATGACAATAGCCCTGTAGTATAGTTTGAAGTCTGGTATAGAGATCCCTCCTGTATTGTTCTTTTCACTTAGGGTTGTTTTGGCTATTTGGGGTCTTTTGTTTATCCAAATGAAATTAAGGACTTTTTCCAAACCTGTGAAGTAACTCTTTGGGGTTTTAATATTGCATTAATTCTGTACAAGAGTTTGGGTGGAATGGACATTTTTTACTATATTAATTTTCACAATCCATGAGCATGGGAGGTTTTTCTATCTTCTGATGTCTTCCTAAATTTCTTTCTTCAGGGGTTTGAAATTTATATTGTAGAGATCTTTTGTGTCTTTGGTTAGGTTTGTTCCTAGGTATCTTATTGTTTTGAGGTTACTGTGAGTGTGAAGGTCTCCTTGTATTCCTTCTTCAGTTGCTTGCTGTTGGTTTAAAGAAAGGCTATTGATTTTTCTAGGTTAATTTTATACTGATACTCTTAATCATTTCTAGGAGTTTTCTGGTGGAGTTTTTACCATCCCTTAAGTACACAATCATATCATCAGCAAAAAAGGTATAGCTTGACTTCCTCTTTTCTAATTAGTACTCCTTTAATTTCCTTTTCTTACTTTATTGCCCTAGCAAGTGTTTCAAGCACTATATTGAAGAGGAGTGGTGACAGGGGGCAGCCTTGCTGAGTTCCTACCTTTAAAGGGAATGCTTCTATTGTTTCTCCATTTAGGATGATATTGGCTGTGGGTTTCCTGTATATGGCTTTGATTACATTGAGGAATGATCCCTCCAATCCAATTCCCTCTAGGACTTATTTTAAGCTAGTTTTTTTTTTATTTTATTTATTTTTATGTGTATGTCCCAATATGTGGTCAATTTTGAAGAATGTTCCATGGGGTGCTGAGTAGAAAGTGTATTCTCTGATAGTAGGGTGAAATATTCAGTAAATGTCTGTGAGGTCCATTTGGTGTATAATATCATTCAGTTCAGATGTCTCTCTGTTTATTCTTGGTCCAGTTGACCTGTCCAAAAGGCCCTATGGGGTATTGAAGTCCCGTACTATGAGTGTACTGGGGTTAATCTGTGCCTTGAGGACTTGGAGAATTGTCTTTATAAAGTTTGGTGCACCAGAGTTCGGAGCATATATATTCATGATTGTGAAAATCTTCATGGTAAATTGTTCCTTTGATAAAGATGCAATGGCCTTCTTTGTCTCTTCTGATTTCTTTTACTTCGAAGTCTATTTTTTCTGACATTAAAATAGCAGTACCTGCTTTCTCTTTGGTACCATTTGCTTGGAATATTTTTTCTATCCTTTCACTTTAAGGAGGTGCCTATCCTTGAGGGTGAGCTGTGTTTCTTGTAGATAGCATATAAATAGGTTTTGTTTCCTAATCTAATCTCCCAGTCCATGTCTTTTGACTGAGGAGTTTAGTCCATTAATATTTAAGGTTATAACTGAAAGATGTGTGTTGCTTCCTTTCACCTTATTATGCATTTGCATTTTTGGTCTAGGTTTCTACTTCTGCTGTTATGCTTTTATTAATTTTTTTCTTTCTAGGTGCCTGGGGATAGTTGCTCCCTCTTTCTGTTCTTTGAAATGCTTCAAGTATTCTCTGAAGGGTTGGTTTTCAAGACATATATTCTATCATCTTGTTTATGTCAGGGAAGATTTTTCTCTTTCCTTCAACTATAATCAACATTTTTGCTGGGTATAGAAACCTGGGTTGGCATCTATAGTCCTTTAACACTGCGAATGCTATGCTCCATGTTCTTCTTGCTTTCATAGTTTGCACTGAGAAGTCAGTTATAATTCTGATAGGTTTCCCCTTATCTGTAACTTGTTGTTTTTCTCTTGTGGCTTTCAGAATTTTGTTTTTGTTTTGGGCATCTAGCATTTTTACTATGATATGGCATGGGGAGTTTCTTTTCTGATCTTGTCTGTTTGGAGTTCTATGTGTTTCTTGTATTTCTATTGGTTTGTCTTTTTTAAGTTTGGAGAAATTTTCATTTATTATTCTGTTGAAGATCTGATCAATACCATTCTCTTGGGATTCTTCCTTTATCCGTATGATGTGGAGGTTTGATCTTTTCATAGTGTCCCTCAATTCCTGGTTGTTCCACTTTTGTGTATTTTTAAATTGTTCATAATCTTTACTTGAGGTTTTTAGTTGCTCTGTGTTATCTTACAGGTTTGATATTCTTTGTTCTGCTTCCTCCATTCTTCTTCTGAGGCTTTTTCCTTTCCTTTCTTCCTGATTGGATGAGTATTCGATTTCATTTTTTCATTTCGTTTTGTGGTTTCTTTAGTAGTTCTACTTCCTTTTGGAGCTTTTCAATCTCTTCCTGTAGCTCTTTGCTTTGCTGGTCAGTTTCCTTTTTTATTTCAACATGGGATCTTCTCAGTGTTTTCACTTCCTTCTGAAGTTTGTCATTTTCCCCCTCTAGTTCTTTCTGCTGTTTGTCAGTCTCTCTCTTTAGGTCCTTCTTGAATTTTTTATTCTCTCTCCTTAGTTCTCTGACTTGTTCTTTACATTCCTTGATTTCTTTTAATATGTCTGGAACTGTTCCTCTAAGTTCTGTGTCCTGGGCCATCCCGAAGGGGATCCCACTGTAGGAATCTCCCACAGGGTAGGTGGAACTTGGTGTGGAATTATCCTTTACCTTTCCCATGTTGTCCTTTCATGGTGTCCCTGGCATGTGGCTTTCTCTTTGCCTGTATTCCAATGGGAATCTCAAATGCCCCTTCACTGTGTTGAAGTCTTGCTTTGCTTGCCTTCTTCAGATGCTTTCTTGTTTATTTGATTGATTGGTTTTTCTCCTTGTTTATGGAGTATTGACTTGTCTAAGTTTTAGGCTTTCTATTGGAAGTCTAACTCACTCTTACCTTTCTGTTCTGAAGGTTCTCAAAAGAATCTCCTTGGACACTCCCTCAGCAATTCCAGTTGGCAAAGGGGCCGAGGGGGGTGGTGCCTGTTTAGTACTCTGAGCTTCATGTGGTCCGGGGAAATCCCTGATCTAAGCTCTGTACACTGAAGTCTCACAGTGGCAACAGGCCCACCTTTTGTACCCGCTAGCAGGATGACTCTGCCCCCATTGCCACACAAGACAATGATTTAATCAAACCAATGAGACAATTATCCAACAACCCAGAGATAGAATGATCCAACAATCTTCCTGGCTTAAGTGCCTGGCTCCTACCTGTGCTTCAGGTGGTCCTGGGAAATCCCTGATCTAAGCTCTCTGCACTTGCCTGTGCCTTTTGACTGGAGAGTTGAAGCCGTTGATATTTCTAGGCACTACTGAAATATGTGCATTGTTTACTCTCATTTTAATTGGTTTGTGTTCTTGGTACAATTTTGGCTTTTTCATAATTTTAACTCCCTTTGTTTTCTTTCTTTCACCTCTTGGGTTTAGTCATTCCTACCTTCAGAACTTTGTATTGCTTTGGGAATTTACTGCAGTGCTCGTTTGGCGGCCATGAATTATTTCAGAATTTTTTTTAAATTTTCATTTTTTATTGATGCTTTGTGTATATCATACATCATTTTCCAATTCAATTCAGGCAAATATCCCTTTCCCTTCCCCCCACCCCAGTCCATCCTAGATCATGCATTCTACCATAACTTTCCTGCATCTTTCTGTTTTTTTTTCATTTTTTTAACAATAAGTGATAATTTATAAGTACAAGCATCCTTCATGTAAAACCGATTTTCAAGTAGTTGTGCCCAAATCCACACAGCTCATGGGTCCCACCATCCAGCAGGGGGGTTTTGTATGTTCAATCGAGTTGATCAAATGAGTGTCCAGTCTATATTGTTGTAGTTTCACCATTCACACCAATCACAGCCCTTACATTCTACCATGCCCCCTCTTCCGCAGATAGTTCCCTAGGCTTTGAAAAGAGGCACAGGTGGATGAGAAGCAAAACAGTCTACTTTCTCTGGAGATGTTAGAAGCCACAGTAATACCCTGTCATATTTAACAGAAAAAAATGTAATTCATGGATTAACATATCATCCAAACATCTGTGTCTCTTTCAGAATTTTTATGTCATGAAAAATTTTACATTCTCCTTTGACCATGCTATATAGTTTTCCTGAGTAATGTATTCAGGGTTAGCATTCATGGCTACTTAGAACTAGGAATACTTTGGTTCAGGCTCTTCTGATTTTCACAGTTTTCACTGAAAAGTCCTCTGTATTTCTGATGGGTTTTTCTTCATAAAGAACTTGTTGATTTTTTCTAGCAGCTTTCAGTACCTTGCCTTTGTGTATATATAATCACATCAATAGATATAGAAAAGAACTTTAACAAAACCCTAGTTTTTTTTTTGTTTTTTTTTTTGTTTTTGTCTTTTTAAGACAGGGTCTCCCTCTAGCCCCAGCTGTCCTGAATCTCACTCTGTAGACCAGGCTGGTTTTGAACTCACAAAGATCCACCTGCCTCTGCCTCCCAAGTGCTAGGATTAAAGACATGTGCCACCATGCCCAGAGATCCTAGTTTTATGATGAAATCTCTGAAGAAAATTAGACTAGAGGGAACTTATGTCAATATAAATAAGGTTATACAGAAATTTGGCACAACCAATATCATTATAAATTGGTAAAACCTCAAAGCATTCTTGGCTAATCAGGGATGCCCATTATACTTGATCCTTTTTGGTATAATACTTGAAATTTTTGCTAGAGCAATAAGGTAAGAAAAGGAAATTAAAGGAGTACTAATTGGAAAAGAAGAAGTCAGACTATCCCTTTTTGCAGATGATTTGGTATTGTACATAAAATTGCTAGGTTCATTTTGAGGGGAGACGGTGCAGAGAGAAGAAAATATGAGGACTCCTATGACAAGGAAGTCATGTCTATTTCAGGCATGGCAGTTGGCCTATCTATGTTGATATTAGGATGAGCAGCATTAGAATGATCCCCAAATGGCAGTTTTATACCCCGGCACATGAGGAAGTGAGTTTATAGGGAAGTAGGGGAAGGAGATGGGAGACTCAGCCTAGGTGGTATGTGACTGGTATCAGTAGACACATCTTGAGGGAAACTGGGAGCTGTGACTGGCATCAGTAAGTGTATCTCAACAGAGACTGAGTCCTGGTTCTGGTCTTCAGTGAGGTATGATTGCAGGATGTTGCTGCAACTTTTCTCAGGTTGCTGGCAGTCCAAGATAATAATTTCTCAGGACTACTGCCTCAGTTGTCCTCCTGAAGTCCCTGACATAGGTAGGCTACCACCTTACAAAAAGACCTTAAAATCTACTAGAAAACTCGTAGAAATGAGCAAAGCTTGCATCAAATTGGAATGATAGGGAAAATCAATTTCAAAAGTCACTTGGCTTTCAGTATATACAAATAACAAGCAATAAGATATTGTGAACCATTCATATTCACAACTGCACATTGTTGGAATCTTCATAGGCACTTAAGACAGAACTACTCTTTCACATTCCTTGACCTATGCAATTCTTTACTGTACTCTAAATATGTATCCATATATTTACAAACAAGTGTATACCTCACCAATCCTCAACAAACATTATTTTTTGCAATAGATTATTGGTATTACAAAGTTCTGCATCTTGTCAAACTCAGAGAACAAGTATCTGTGAGGTACCGAACCTTATGTGTCAAATCTACAATGCAACTTCAACACTTCATAATTCAGGAAGAATGTAGAACAATTAGCAGAAAAAATACTAATGCACCTCTCAACTCTGACTAGCAAACTCTTTTCCTGCAACAGATAACTAAATCAGAAATATACAACTGCCAAATTGCAGAGAATAAGAGACTACAGAATGCTTATTCATGAATAAGACACCTACATCAAACCTCTGCAGAAGAAAAGCCTCTATGCATTTGGACCTTAACCTGTGTCCATGCTTGGCCTTAGAACCATTTTTCATAATTCTACAGGTCTAAAAACTTTCTGGTTTAAATCCCCGCCCCCCAAAGAAAGACTTCATTCCCTACTATGAAGAACCAGTTTCCAACTTTAACTTGTTCATATGTAAATTTCTTTCTGATGCAAATTAAGGCCTTAGACAGGAACCACCCTACCAAGAGCTTGGCTAAATCATAGAGCTACCTGGAGAAAATTTACACTTCCCACTTCTTTCTTATGCAAATTAAGGCCTCAGATGGGAACCACCCTACCAAGAGCAGTTTCTTCCAGATTATTTTAAACCTTGGCCGCTTAATACTTTTTTCTTAATTTTTTCCTTTTATTGCTCTCTTGTCTTCTTGTGGTTTCTTTTCTAAATCTAACTCTTCCTGCTTAAACTGGCTGGCTACTTGTGGATTCAAAACAGGGATTCAGCTAGCCGTATCACTTAAGTAATTCAGATCCATTTCAGCATGCTTAACTTAAAATGTATTTATGCCGGGCGTGGTGGCACACACCTGTAATCCTAGCACTCGGGAGACAGAGGCAGGCGGATCTTTGTGAGTTCAAGGCCAGCCTGGTCTACAGAGTGAGTTCCAGGACAGCCGGAGATACAGGGGGACCCTGTCTCAAAAAGGACAAAAAAAAAAAAAAAAAAAAAAAAAAAAAGTAATATATTTACATAACCCCTGGGTACCATAGATATCTTTTGAGTAAATATATGTGCCCAATTAAAGTTAATTGGTTGATTTAATTTTATCTTGCACTTTTTTAAAAGATTTTTTTTTTTTTTTATCATACTTGGTTTGTGCTCTGGCACCATCAGCCTGGCTGCTGCGCTCATACCAGCCACCCTAACTGAGCACCTGGTATCTAAACCATGCCTTTTAAACTTTGACTTAGAGTAACAGTCTTTTGATTTCAGCATTTTGGAAACAAAATAGTTGGATTTCTAGGAGAGTTTATAGGCCCCGGAGTTCTAATAAAAGGAACTTGCTCTGATAAATTGTCTTTTCTAATTTATTTTATTTTATTTTATTATTTATTTCTGTATGTGTATCAATGTACTGTCTGCATGCAGGTTTGTGCACCCATGTCATGCAATGCTGCAGAGGTCAGAAGAGGGTATCGGATTCCCCTGGAACTGGAGTTCTCCTTGAATTGGAGTTTCAGATGGTTCTCGGCCACCATGTGGGTGCTGGGGATCGAACCCGTGTCCTCTGTAAGAGCGGTCAGTGCTCTTAACCACTAGGCCATCTCTCCAGCCCCCAAATTGTCTTTTCTTAAGGACCATTAGTAAAAGCCTCCTTAACAACATGAACTGATATTTTGGTTCAATTTAAATGGAAATTTTTTTTTAATAAAACTGCTTTATGTTTCTTTAAGCACATCTTCAAACTGTGTGTGTGAATGAATGCAAGTTCCTGCTTTTAATGCATTATAATCCTATAGTTTTAAACGTAATTAGGAGCTGACTGTAAACAAAGATAGGTTCAACTCATAACAAATGTTTGTTTTATACCCCTTAGTGTTAACAATTTTTAATTGGGTTTATAGCATGCATAATATTCAGTTTAATGATAAATTGTTCATTGTTGTTGGCTATTATTATTGACAATTATTATTCATAATAATTATTAATGATGGTTATTGTGACTAATAATGGTTAATAATAAATATTGATAATTGATAATAATTAATAATGGTTATTATTGTGATTGTTGTTCTGGTTATGGGTAATTATTATTCTTCCAAAGTCCTTAATAATAAGCCAAGATGGATCGGTCCAAAACTACAAACAACTTTGACCTGTCCACTTTTGGGCACCATCCTCAATCTTTAGATTTGTACATAGGATAGGGACAGTTAGACATGGCGTAGGGACAGCCTAGGGACAGTTAACCAGTAGGGGCAGGATAGGAAAAGAATAGGAGTAGACTTAAGGGATAGTTCATTGAAGGCAAGTGGCTGGGAATGGGCCTAAGAGGTGGCATATGGATCTCAGCTGTTTTCTGTGTTAATAGGACATTTATTCTAATTATGTAAAAATAACCCTATGATAAATTATTTTTCTCATTGAACATCAAACAATATGGCTCTACTCTCTTGCAGGTCAACCTAACAAACATTTCTTTATTATGTATGTATGTATGTATGTATGTATGCATTATGTATGTATTTATGTATATGTGCATGCACATGTGTGTATGGATGTGTGTACTTGTGTTCTAAATATATTTTAATGTTAACAGCTATAATACCTGTAAAAACATTACCTCTGAGTTGGAATGTGGCACTTCTTTCTCAAGACGCAGATTTATATTAAACACCCAACACATAATTCAATTTCAACAAAGTTATGGGTTATCTACTAAAAATTTAAAAAATTCATTGAGCATCTTAATGGATCTAGACTGCCTCCTACTGGTTACACCCTTTCAACACCGGAAACAAAGATGCAAACAGATTTTCATTGTATTAAAAAGTGTTAATAAGTTTTTGGGACTTTGGGAATAAAAAATAAAAAAATATAAAAATTTAAAAATTTAAAAAATTTAAAGAAATGTAAATTACCATTTATTCATTGCAGAATTATCAGCTGCCATTTTTTTTAATTATTGCATGCATACAGGCTAAGATAAGACTGCATTTCGTTCAGATGGCCAGTGGGTTGGAAAAAGGGTTCCACTCTGGGTAGCTGGTATTCAGGCCTGCATTTCATTTGGGTGGCCAGTTGGTTGGAAAAAAAGGCTTCCTTTGTGGACCACCAACCTGGGTAGTTGGTGCTGTGAGTGAAATTCCTGTCCTAGCTCTGGGCAGGTGGAAAGTCATGGCCAAGAGTGGGAAATGTGTCTTGTTGTCCCAAGCTAAGGACTTGAGTTGGAAGTACCTCTCAGGTCAGGTTACAGAAGTAACCAACTGACCTCTGCGCCGAGGGGTCAGTTCCCCACAGTGTCCACAAAGTGGACTGTATTCCCCTTCCCTTAGCAGGACTATGCTGTACTTGTTTGTGCTAAAGGAAGCTTCCTAGAAGCTCCCACAAAAACAAAACAAAACAAAAACAAAAAAATCAAGATGGTAATGACGGTAACAACTTCTCATGGAGAATATCTGGCCAGTCTTTAATTAAGTAATGGGCATAAGAACTGTAAAAGAAAATTTTATTAAGAGCTAGATATTAGCCCAACGCTGAAATCTTTTGTAGGGGGTGGCTTTCTGGGTGGGAGCTACCCTTAGCCTTTGCAGCCTGTGACTGGCAGGTTGGGTTTGGCACCTCCTTGGCTTTGTGTGGGCTGGTTCCTGAGGAACAGGAACCTGGAAGTCACTCCAGGCAGGTAGATTTTGGGGTAGATTGTCTCCTGGGCTGCAGGAAAAGTGTCCCAACTCTGAACCCTTTTGTAGGGGGTGGCTGTCTGGGAGGGAGCCGCCCTTCACCTTTGCAGCCCATGACAGGTGGGTCTGGTTTGTTGCCTCTGCGGCTTTGTGCGGGACAGCTACTGACGCACAGGAACCCGGAAGTTGCTCCAGGCAGGTAGATTTTGGGGTAGATTGTCTCCTGGGCTGCTGGAAAATGATCCCAACTCTGAAGCATTTTGTAGGGGGTGATGTCTTGGTGGGAGCTGCCTTTCGCCTTTGCAGCCCTTGACCAGCGAATCAGGTTTGGTGCCTCTGTGGCTTTGTGCGGGCCGGTTCCTGAAGCACAGGAACCCAGAAGTCATTCCAGGCAGGTACCAGGATGCAGGCTAAGTCAGACATATCACAGCTCCCCACCCCTCCGTGCCTGCACCGCCAACTGGAATTGGTGAGAGAGTATCCAAGAGGACTTTTTATAGGAGAACCTTCAGAACAGTAAGAGAAAAGTGATTTAGGCTTCCAATATCCAATATATAAACAACATTGAAAGCCTGAAACCTAGACAAGTCAATACTCCATAAACAAGGAGGAAGAAAGAAAAAAAAGAAAAAAGCATCTGAAGGAGGCAAGCAAAACCATCCACTAACATAGGGAAAAGACATTTGTGATTTGAATCACAAAAGGGAAACCCATATGCCAGGGACACAATGAAGGGACAAAATGGGAAAGGCACAGGATAATCCCGCACCAGGCTCTACCAAACCTGTAGGAGATAGCTACAATGGGATGCCCCTGGAGGTGACCCAAGGAACAGATCTTAGAGGAATAATTGCAGACCTATGCAGAGAAATTAAGGAAAATAAAGAAGAATTCAGAGAACTAAAGAGAGAGAATGAAAAACTCAAAAAGGACCTAGAGGGATACAATGATAAACTTTGGAAAGAACTAAAGGAACAGATTTACAAACTCCAAAAAGAACTAGTGGGAGAAAAAAGCAAACTCCGAAAGGAAGTAGAAACACTGAAAAAAGAAGCCAACCAACGAAGTAAGGAGCACAAGAAGAGATTGAGAAGCTCAAAAAGGAAATGAAATACTAAAGAAAACACAGGATGAAAGGAAAAAGGAATTTTTTCTCATCTAATCAAGGAGAAAAGAAAGGAAAAAGCTTCAGAAGTAGAATGGAGGAAGCAGAATAAAGAATATCAGATCTGGAAGACAACACAGAGCAACTAAAAAGCTCAAATAAAGAATATGAAAAATTATAAATACACAAAAGTGGAACAACCAGGAAATATGGGACACTATGAAAAGATCAAATCTCCACATCATAGGAATAGAGGAAGGAGAAGAATCTCAAGAGAATAGAATTGATCAGATCTTCAATAGAATA
>VZQC01000612.1:5020826-5119791 GCA_009823505.1 Rhizomys pruinosus
AAAAAAAAATTCATGGATTAACATACCATCCAAACATCTGTGTCTATACCAATGTAACCTACCATAACTATTAGTACTGTTTAAATACCTGTATATCTAATTGCTTGTGCTTCATTAGTAGGATCTTGAAAGGTTATTCCTGGACAAACTGTCAGCCCATGAAAGGAAATAGCCAGAATTGACCAGAGTCCAAAACAACAGCTCTAGAGAAAGTAGACTGGTTTACTTCTCATCCACCTGTGCCCCTTTTCTAAGACTAGGGAACAATCTGGGGAAGAGGAGGCATGGTAGAATGTAAGGGCTGCTATTAGGGTGAATGGTGAAACTACAGCAATATAGTCTGGACACTCATTTGATCAACTTGATTGAACATACAAGTCCCCCCCCCCAGTTGGATGTTGGGACCCTTGGGCTGTGTGGGTTTAGGCACAACTGCTTGCAAATTGGTTTTACATGAAGGATGCTTGTAGTCATAAATTATTACTTATTGTTAAAAAGTGAAAAAAATAAAGAAGTAATAAAGAAAGATCTAGATATTAAAAAATCTTTAAAGCAGGTTTTCATGCCAGGCCTAGAGAAGGCCAAGAGCTTGTAGAAGATGGTCATTAAAATCCACTCTCTAAAGTTTGCAGTTTAAAATGGTACATTTAAAAAATAACATATATTTATATATAGAGGTATTTCAGTGGAGATTTATACAGAAATACAAAATAAACCATATAAGTTAATGGACTTGATTTCTCTGAAGTCATAATCTAGTCATATAATTTTAAATAATAGAGTGTATATTAGGTTAAAATTTATTTGGCAGGTATTCAACAAAGCCCAAGCTTTGTCTACATATTATAGTATATTTTAAGACTTAGTAAAAATATTTAGATTAGTTAAATTTGGTCAAAGGTTTTGGTAGAAATGGTAGTACATTTGAACTAATTGGAAATATAAAATGTCAATTGTTTTATTTATAGTTTTATTGGATTTCCAACAGTAACTTTGGGGTTAAGGTACACAAATGGTCTCTATATTTTTCTGTGTTATACAGTATCACCTTGTAACAGTGGAAATATATGATACACTGCTGTGATAGTGTTTTGCTGTAAAGTGGACAGAAAACTATCACTAGTTTTTATTGTAGTTAAGATAGTTTTGTGAGGTATTGGTATCATATTACAACTTGTATTTGAAGCTTTTTACTTACTCTATTTTCAACTACTCCAGCTTTTCTTAGTATCTGGGCAATTTGTTTACTCTTAAGGATTCAGAGAATTTTTGTATTGATTTATAAATCAATATTTATTTGAAAATTTCAAAATTAGTTATTTAGAGCATCATGGTTTTAGACAGGGTTATTTAGCTTGATCATTTAGGCTTGAAACAACTTTTGTAGACCAAGGTGGCTTTGAACTCACATAGATTAACCTGCTTTTGCTTCTATATTCTTGGATTTGAGGTGGGTAGCGTAAAGTGTGAGTCTTCATACCATATTAAAGAAAATACTTAATTTGTATATTCATATAAAATTAATAGAAGGCAGAAAAATCAAGAAATGTGGAAATATGCCTCTTGAATGTCAATGGGAAAACTGGGATACTCAGATTTACTCGTTCACCTGTCATTTGGAAGGAGGTAATAAACAAAACCGATTCTGAGCATTTTGTTTTTTTACAATGCAGTGGGCATGCTTAGATATTTCTGCCTGTAATATATATTCCTCTTCCTATTGTGAGGCATCTAGATAAAAGCTGTCTAATTCAGTGAAATCTTTTGATTTATCAATATACCTTTAACAAAGACCTGTAGACATGCAAATATTACTTAAAGAGCTAAATGAAAGCAATCAATGTCTCACTAATTTGGAGTGGACATCTTAAGAAAAAGTTTAAAATGAAAGTATGCATAAAATCATATGAAATAAGTTAACTACAGACTATGGTAAATTAATTGTGTTAACCTAAAATGTACATACATCATGTTTCCTATCTTAACTCACAAAACCCTAAATTTGGGAAGTATATGCATTTGTGTTTTGTAGTTTATGCAAGCATTCGTGTATGTGCCATGTGTCTGTCTGTGTGTGTGTGTGCCTATGTGTATTGTGTGTGTTCTTCATCTCTACCTTAGAGCTATCATGATTTCTTTATTTTTATTTAATTTTTATTGATGCTTTGCGCATTTTGTACATCATTTTTCAATTCAGATCAGGCATATTTCCCTTTCCCTTCCCCCCCACCCCCACCCCATCTGAGATCATGTATTCTGCATCTTTCTCTCAGTTTTTTTTTCCTTTTTTAGCTGTAAGTGATAATCCATGAGTACAAGCATCCTTCGTGCAAAACCAATCTGCAGGCTGTTGTGCCCAAACCCCCACAGCCCCAACATCCAGTGGGGGGGGGTGACAGGTTGTTTGTACAATCAAGTTGATCAAATGAGTGTCCAGACTACATCGCTGTAGTTTCACCATTCACCCCACTCGGAGTCTTTACATTCTACCACGCCCCCTCTTCCGCAGATTGTTCCCTAGGCTTAGAAAAGGGGCACAAGTGGATGAGAAGTAAAACAGTCCACTCTCTTTGGAGCTGTTGACTTGGACTCTGGTCAATTCTGGCTGTTTCCTTTCATGGGCTGACAGTTTGTCCAGGAATAACCTTTCGATCCTACTAATGAAGAACAAGCAATTAGATATATAGGTATTTAAGCAGCACTAATAGTTATGGTAGGTTACTTTAGCATAGACACATGTTTGGATATGTTAATCCATGAATTACAATTTTCCCCCCTGTTAAATATGACAGGGTCTTACTGTGGCTTATAACATCTCCTAACCTGTAAACATCGAACCCTTCTGTGGATCCTACATGTAACAACTATTTATAATGAGTCCTAATGAAACTTATACCTTCTAGGTGCCACAAAGGTTTTGATATGAGAGACTTTCTTGCCTTCCCCCCCATAGAACAAGGAGAAATATGACAAAGAGGTCGTTCTCCAACTGTAAATTGGAGACAACTATTATAGAGGTAATTATTATAAAACCAGTAAAAATGCCTTCTTTAATTGACTAATAGACATAAGAACTATGAATAGGATTATACTCTGTTCAGAACCAAATATAATACTAAAGTCCTTGGGCTATGCACTTAGGCAAAGTATATTAAGCAGGAGCTCTGACATCAGCAATGGATTGCTCTACCAGGGGGATGTTGGCCAGGGGATCCAAGGCGCCACAAAAGGTAAGGGTTCCTTGCCCCTAAGTTGGGATACCTGCAGGAGGAGAGGCGGTAAGACCCTGCTGCGGAAGACCTGACATTAACATGGGAGGGATGTATTGAGACCGCACATGCAAGTGTACAGATGGCCTCTGGAATACCAGAGAGTGTTGCCAAAGGCCACTAAACCAATGGAGCAAATATGGGTCTCCCTGAGTCAAGCAAGACTCCACCGTCAGCGCCAGCTGCACCTCGCCTGCCTGGAAATACTGTGCAGCAGGGGCAGCCATGTGCCTGTGTATCCCAAATCTAATTGGCTATTGGCTCTCTCCTTGGAGGAATAACCCATGGCTGATGCCACAAGCTTACATCCTCTACAGGTTAGGAGATGTTATGATTTCTTAATATTTGTATGCGTGCATGTGCATTTAATGAACCAGGAAAACGTTGGTAGTAATTATTAACATGCCATCCCTTTTGTTAGGTTTTTTTTTTTTTTTAACAAGGTCTCCCAATAGTATTTGGTTTTAATTAGGTTAGGCTGGTTGACTTACAAGCCTTTGCCTTCTGTTTCTATCTTCACTCACTAAAACTGATACTATAAGATTGCATTAACATGCCTGTTTTCTTTTGTTTTCTTTTGTTTTTTTGTCTTGGGGTGAGTGTCTGGGAGCCAAACTCAGGTCTTCATGCTTTGAAAGCAACTGACCTCTCCACCTACTAACCCATCTCCTCAGACCAACCCTCCCTCACTATTAGTTCCTCTCAGTTCTTCCACCACTGTAACATTCCATGCCACTATTCAGAGAATTAAAAAAAAGCCACTGAGGAATTCAGATCATCTTATGCCCATCCCAGAACATTGCAAAGGCTTCACATTTTGCTGAAAGAAAATTTTGAAGTTTTCAAAAGTGCACATCCCTCCAAGGTCACCGGCTACCTTTGCCCTTAATTTCCCTCAAAATACACGTTTTTATTTTAGTAAGTGTGGGAATAATATTGAGAGTTTACGTTTTTCTTCAGTCAGCATCACTTTTCTACCCCTAAATCAAATATATAGTTCACTACCTTCCTCAATCCTCTGATCATAATTTATCGATAAAGATGTCTTTTTATAATTTATTTATTATTATTTTTATGTGTATGAGTGTATTGTCTGCATGTAGGTTGGTGCACCCATGTCGTGCAATGCTGCAGAGGTCAGAAGAGGGTGTTGGATTCTCCTGGAAATGGAGTTACTGTTCTGGGTGCTGGGAAGCGAACCTGGGTCCTCTGCAACAGCAGTCTTAACTGCTGAGCCATCTCTCCAGCCCTGATAATGATATCTTAGGTATTTGGATTTTCTCAATACCAGTAAAAACACAATCTCATTCTTCAGATTTGAATATTTTTACAATATTTTTATTAATGATTTGGGATAAGTGTAAATTAGAATCTTTATAATGATCTAAACTCTGAATAACAAAATATATGGCATTTTTGCTTTATTCATTAAAATCCATCATATTTTCCTTATAATGAAATAATTTTAAAAATTACTTTTTGTCATTATACTGTAATTATAAGCAAATGTGTATAAGTTTTGTGGTATGGTCATGCACGTCTTCAACCCAGCACTCAGGAGGCAGAGGCAGGCAGATCTCTGTGAGTTCAAGGCCAGTCATGTCGACATAGTGAGTTTCGGGTTGCTAGGGTACAGGTATAACTTATCTCAAAAGACCAAAATAAATGAATAAATAAATGAATAAATAAATAAATAAATAAATAAATAAATAAATGGTGAATTCTTCAGATTATGTTTTATCAAAGCTGGAATTATTTTATAAAGTTTAGTCCAGTTAAAAATAACATCTATATTTATAAATATATTTAAAGTTATTGTGAAACAATTCTTCAGTCCAAGTTATTGAATTCAGAGTACTAAACTTTCTCTTACACTGTAAGACTATTTGAATATGCATTAAGTCCTTAGGAGACATATTTCTTGAACTAATAATTTGCATATTATAGACACATAAATTTGACAATAGGGAAAACAGACTGCACATGCCTCTAACACTGTAAATATTTTGCCATCCAGCCACAAGGTCTTGTAGAGAAATGTTCTGAAGTCCTAACTTTTTTCTAGTTACACAATCAAATTTATAGCAGTGGGCTGTATTTGCCCATAGAATTAACAATTTCTTGCATTTGCAATTTGAGGTTCTTAGAAATATATTATAATCATAATGTTAACATATATGAGAGATAAGGCAGAAATTCTCATAATTAGCTTGCCCTGCTTCCTCTCATAAATTACAAAAAATGGAAAAAGCTCACTGAGCAAAGATGTAATCACAACTGAACCAAGGCTGAAACCTCTTTAGAGCAAACTCCATGTACTTATTTTATGTAAGGTTCTACTTCTACAAACAAATGTATTTTTAAAGAAAGAACAACTTTTGCTCCACATTGGGGTCTTTCCCTCCCATGGTCCCCTAAATGAAGTTCAGTATGCACACGTCCTGTCTTGATCCCCATGTACTGGCCTCCATGATACAGCTCAGGTGGTCCAACAATGGCAGTCTATATTATGATGAGGCTGAAATCCCCTTAGCTGTTTAGTCCACAAGCTGGGTATCTCAGTAGGCCCCAATGTGGAGCAAAAGTGCAGGATTGATGGTTGTGTGGGATTGCCAAGGAGGAATTTTTCAGCACTTCCTTAAGGAAAACATGACATCTTTTAGGGAAAAAAAAGTCCTCCAATTCAAGTGATATGTGTAAATATATATATATACTGTACCAATAAAAGTTGGAGAGAACAACAACAAAAGAACTGGAAAAAAACTCTGGAAAGACTCAAGAAACATGCAGGACATGTATGGTGGAGTGCAAGGACTTGGGTTGGGTGTGGGGGGGGGACATGGAAAGGGAAGCCACTGTAGATTAGATTGAGAAATGATGTATGACTTATGGAAAAAGTTTGATAACAATAAAAAGAGAAAGAACAACTTTACCACACAGATAACTACTACTCTTTCATTATTAATTCATGATTGGTATATGCAAGACTTTCACTTTTAAAAAAATTACAAATTTTATTGTATAGTTTTTTTAAATTTCTTTTTTTTAAATTTTTTTATCAATTTTATTTATTTCTGTATGTGCATGAATGTACTGTCTGCATGTAAGTTTGTGCACCTGTGTCGTGCAATGCCGCGGAGGTCAGAAGAGGGTGTTGGACTCCCCTGGAACTGGAGTTCTCCTGGAATTGGAGTTTCAGATGGTTCTCGGCCGCCATGTGGGTGCTGGGGATCGAACCCGGGTCCTCTGCAAGAGCGGTCGGCGCTCTTAACCGCTAGGCCATCTCTCCAGCCCCCAATTGTATAGTTATAATATTACATCCCTTAAGAAAATTTTTAAAATTTATAATTCTACCATTGGTGATGGCTTGAAACTCCAAACATCAACACCCATATTAGCTAAAATGTTATAATATTAAAAATATACATTTAGATTCAACTTCTATTATTATTGCTAAAATGGCAACATTTTCATAGGCATATTATCTTTTTAGGAATATATCTGTATCTATATCTATATCTGTATCTATATCTATATCTGTATCTATATCTATATCTATCTATCTATCTATCTATCTATCTATCTATCTATCTGAGTGTTGTGCCTGCATGTGTGTAAGTTCACCCATTTTATGTAGTGCACACAGAGGGCAGAGCAGGGCATCAGATCTCTGGAACTGGATCTTTTACCATCATCCTACTGGTAATCATTTTCCATTTTACTTTCATTACTTTCATTTGAAGTGACATCTTCATGGAGTCAGGTCTGTAAAGCACTTGGGAGGCAGAGGCAGGCAGATCTTTGTGAGTTCAAGGCCAGCCTGGTCTACAGAGTGAGTTCCAGGATAGCTGGGGCTACAGGGAGACCCTGTCTCAAAAAGACCACCAAAAAAAAATCATTCTAATATTATTACTTATCCTTATCAAATTGATGCAAAATACATTCTCTCTTCCACTCTCTCTCCTCAAATTGTCAAGCAAGAACATGGCAATTCATGAAGTCTGCACTATCAGAAAGGAAAAGTCTAATGAAATTGTATTGATACAATGTCATAGATTTGCATGAATGATAATAAAAATTAAAATATTTTAGCATCATATTGAGGACACCAGATATTCTAAAACTCATAAAATTTACAAGAAATTTAAAGTAGCTAGATCATTTACTCTGGAGCCAAATATGAGTGCTCATGGCAGGAGAAGGAGAAGTTAGGACAAAGTGAATGCAAGGGGAAGGAAACTGTCTTTAGTAAGAAAACTGCTTATGGATTCAAGCTTCCTCATCCTGGTTTTAAAAATGAGGCTTTATTTCTTAGTTGTCTGGTCTCAGAACCCACGAGAACATCTTTTGTTTTTTGCCTCACTATTTCTCACATTCAGATCAGGGAACTTGAAATCCAGTGACACAGAAATTGATACAAATTTAAATTGATCAGAGAATTGAAGTCACATGCCCATTTGTGTGACTTCTATGATTCTTTCTAGGACTTATGAAAGAACTACATCTTTTCAGACAGATTTTTCAAGCTGAGACTGAATGTTAGAAAAGTGTGACCAGGAAAAGTCAAATTTATTTAATAAATCCTTGGATCTCTTCAAGGAAGAAAGGAAACCCAACTCTCCAGGGTTCAGAATAAGTTATGAATGACCACTCACATTCAAGTTCTCACTTTACAAAGAATGTATTTCCTAGAATTATTAGCAGTGTCATACTAAAGAACTTGGTTCACTTTAGTCCCATTCAGCTAGCTTGCTGCCATGTCTGTGTACATCAATAATCCCTGAGTCTACACTACAGGACAAGAAGAATGTGCTTGCTTGCTTATTTGACTTGTTAACTACATGGCGAAATAGTGATTTCAGTGTTATTTCACAGACATATATTGTAGAAGGAAGACTATCAATTTCTGTTTGGTTCTTCCTGAGATCTGTCAAGACCAAAAGAAACATCGTTTCAGAGGGAACAACAGCATGCACCTGCTTAAGAACATATACTGTAGAAACTTTTTTATAATTATCAATACCACATATATTGGTTCCTTTTTAAAGGAATTCTTGCCAGGCTTTGGCTTTTATAAGTTTGAGGGTCACAAAAGAGAAAATTCCACGTGTTAAAAAAAGTTTAAGGAGCTGGAGAGATGGCTTAGCACTTAAGAGCATCGTCTGCTGTTGCAGAGGACCTGGGTTCGATTCCCAGAACCCACATGATGGCTAAAAACTGCCTTTAACTCAAGTTCCAGGGGAATCCAACACCTTATTCTGACCTCTGCAGCATTGCAAAACACGGGTGCACCAACCTACATGCAGACAGTACATTCATAGTCATAAAAATAATAAATAAAATGTTTAATTACTGCCTCTAGTTTATCTTTAAATCCAGTATCCAACACAAGATCAGCCTCAACAATAAAAAGCACAATCAAGTTTTATACAACAATCTTTGTATTCTGCTTATGGTCCAGCAGGGGATCTTATGGTGATGTTGATCCCAATGACAAGCCACTATGCAGCAGAACAGATACTGGTGCCCATGATCAGCCAGAATATTTGAATGTGGTGTTGCCTCAGCAGCTCTTTAAGGACAAATGTCCTTCTGGCTCCAGGTCTAGAATGGTACCTGAGCCCTGGCTTGTTAAAATTTAGTTTAGAGGTCCTGTTCAGGGACACATACTTTGCATTCTCTTATTCCTTACACTTTGGTCAGTTGTGGACTTTTGTGTTCATTGCCATCTGTTGCATGAGCAATTTCATTGATGAGAATTGATTGATGCACTATTATTCTTTCTATAGATTCCATTGTAGATGTGACATTTAGGGTTGGGCGTATAATAGACATATTCTCTATGTGTGTGGCCAGTTGTGGAACTCTGTGATAGTTTCCATCTATTGTAAAAGAAGCTTTTTGATGAATGGTGACTGGCATACTTCTCTGTAAATATAAGGATCCCTATTTAGCATAGAATAAGAAATTATATTTGAGTAGGGATGTGATGGTTTTAGGGGTGTGACCGTTTTAGGGTTTTCTCTAAGATCTATGACCTCTCCAGCCATGCGTAGTTGGCCAACAATGAGTTTCCTTCTAATGAGTTCCCTTCTACTGAGACTAATAGCCGGAGGTGGAGATATATGATCATAAGGAAACCAAGTATTACAGGCTCATGGGGTACTTGCCCATATGAATTTACAGGAATGGTTACAGCATTCACAGGGCCCATGCAAATGTATTGCTGGGATTAAAAGAAGAGGACCTATTAACATCACAAAACCTCTGGAACATTCTGAAAGTAGTCCTAATATGGACATTTATAGCTCTAAATACATACATTAAAAAATAGAAAGAATACAAACAAATGACTTAACATTGGAACCCAAGACATATGAAAGACAACAACAAATGGAACCCATGCCAAGCAGACAAGAATAACAAAAATAAGAGCAGTGATTAATGAAATAGAAACAAATAAAACAATAAATAATCGATGAGGCAAAGAGCTGGTTCTCTGAAAGGTTAAACAAAATAGACAGACTTTACTCCTGTTAATCAAAGTAAAGAAGGAGCAACTACAAATCAACAAAATTAGAGATGAAAGGGGAAACATAACAACAGAAAGTAGGAAGATACAGAATATTATGAGTATATTTTGAAAACCAATACTCTATTAAATTTGAAAAAGAAAAAAAACTAAAAGAAATCAATGAACATCTGCAATCGTGGAAATTACTAAGTTTAATCAAACCCATAAAGTATATGGCTGAAACAAACCCATAACATATATTGCAGTTGAAAAAGTAATACAAAATATCCCAACTAAAAAAGCCCAGGCCCAAATTAATTTAGTGCAAAATTCTACCAGACATTTAAAGAAGAATTATAACCAATTATTACTTAGGATATTCAAAAAGATAGAAACAAAGGAAAAGATCCCAAATTCCTTCTATGAAGGGGCCAGCATCATTTTAATATCAAAACCAGGCAAAGATACAACCAAAGAAAGAAATCTGTGCCTTGATTCCATCCTATAGGAATGTGTAATACAACTGTCTTCTGGAGACTCATGGGTCAAAAAACAAAAACCTAAAAAAAGGGGGGGGGATACAGATAGATATGAAACCTTTTTGTCAAAAACCTTGCGATTCAAATCTTAAAACTAACTATGGGAAAAGATTTGTATGTTCCAACAGGTCAAAATGTCACCAACTTAATGGCTGAAAAAGAAAAGATACAGCATTGCATTGAGTAGGATGTACCAGAAAGTGTCAACAGAAAGGTTGGCGTGTCTGAACATTGAAAGGAAGAAAAGCCTCAGATTGCTACAAACATCAAACACCTCTGTGGATCCTACTTGTAACAACTATTTATAATGAGCCCTAATGAAACTTACCTTCTAGGTGCCACAAAGGTTTTAATATGAGAGACTTTCTTACGCCCCCCCCAATAGAACAAGGAGAAACATGATGATGATGAGGTCATTCTCCAACTGTAAATTGAGCCGTTATAGAGGTAATCTCTTATAAAACTCATAAAACTGCCTTCTTAACTGACTAATAGACATAGGAACTGTGAAAAGGATTATTCTCTATTCAGAACCAAACATAATACTAAAGTCCTTGAGCTATGCACTTAAGCAAAATATATCAATACAGGAGCTCTGACATCAGCAATGGATTATTCTACCAAGGAGATGTTGACCAGGGGATCCAAGCCCCCACAAAAGGTAAAGGCCCATACCTACAAGAAGAGAGGTGATAAGGCCATGCTGTCGAAGACCTGATATTAACATGGGAAAAATGTATTGAGACCACTCATGCAAGTGTACAGATGGTCTCTGGAATACCAGAGAGTGTTACCAAAGCCACTAAACTAATAAAGCAAATATGGGTCTCCTTGAGTCAAACAAGACTCCTCCATCAGCACCAGCTACACATCACTTGCCTGGAAATACTGTGCATCAGAGGGAGCCATATGCCTGTATATCCCAAATCTAATTGGCTGTTAGCCCTCTCCTTGGATGAATAACCCAGGGCTGATGCCATAAGCTTACATCCTCCAATGGTTAGGAGATGTTATAAGCCACAGTAAGACCCTGTCATATTTAACAGAAAAAAATGTAATTCATGGATTAACATACCATACAAACATCTGTGTCTATGCCATAGTAACCTACCATAACAATTAGTACTGTTTAAATACCTATATATCTAATTGCTTGTGCTTCATTAGTAGGATCAAAAGGTTATTCCTAGACAAACTGTCAGCCCATGAAAGGAAACAGCCAGAATTGATCAGAGTCCAAGACAACAGCTCCAGAGAAAGTAGACTGTTTTGCATCTCATCCACCTGCGCCCCTTTTCTAAGCCTAGGGAACAATCTGGGGAAGAAGAGGCGTGGTAGAATGTAAGGGCTGCTATTGGGGTGAATGGTGAAACTACAGCAATATAGTCTGGACACTCATTTGATCAACTTGATTGAACATACAAGCCCCCTCTGCTGGATGGTGGATGGGCTGTGGGGGTTTGGGCATAACTGCTTGCAAATTGGTTTTACATGAAGGATGCTTGTACTCATAAATTATCACTTATTGTTAAAAAATGAAAAAAAAAACTGAGAGAAAGATGCAGTACAGTTATGGCAGAATGCATGATCTGGGATGGGGTGGGGTGGGGTGGGGGGAAGGGAAAGGGAAATATGCCTCAACTGAATTGGAAAATGATGTATGAAATACACAAAGCATCAATAAAAAAAGAAAATTTAAAAAAAAGAAAAAAAGAACAAAAGAAAAAACTCATAGTCTTAATATATACACATGCAAATATTCTCAACAAAATACTTGCAAAACACATATAGGTACATATTAAAAAGTTCATCCATGGTGATCAAATCAGATTTATTACAGAGATGGAGGGATGGTTCAACATATGTAAATCAGTAAATGTCATAAATCTTGTAAATGGACTTAAAGACAAAAACCACATGTTACATTCAATTGATGCAGAAAAGGCCTTTGATAAAATTCAACATACCTTTATATTTAAAGACCTAGAGGAAATTGGACTGGAGGGAAGATACCTCAACATATTTAAAACTACAGACAACAAATCCTCATCCAGTATCATTATAAATGGAGAAAAATTAGAAGAACTCCCCTTAAAGTCTGGAATGTGGCAAGGCTGCCCACTATCTCTACTCCTTTTTAATATAGTGTTTGAAACTCTTTCTAGAACAATAAGACAAGACAAGGAAATTAAAGGTATACTAATTTGAAAAGAAGATGTCAAAAGATCCATTTTTGCAAATGAATAAGTATATATCTAGATGTAATTTCAGGAACCAGGTAGATGAAAATGAATTCGGAAGGTAAATGGAAAGAGGGAACTTGAGACAGAAGGCTAGTAGGTGATATGTCATACTGAGGGAGGAATGGATAAAATCAAGGTATACAAATGGGAAGAGGGGGAAGGGTTCTAGAAGTATAGGAGGGGATAAAGGGGGGGGGGAAGGAGCCCCAGAGAAGCAGGGCCATAGGATATTGGGAATATCATGAGATACATGGAGAAGATATGGAAGGGGATAGACAGGTAAAGAGAAAAAAAAGAAAAAAAAAAAAAAATAAAGGAGAAAAAAAAAAGAGAAAAAAATAAAAAAAACAATAAAAAAAAAAAACACACACACACACACACACACACACACACACACACACACAAACCCTCTATATGAGTCCATATGCAAAGATCAAGAAACAGTACCAGATAGGAGAAGCCTTCCTTTGAGGCATTGGTCAGTGGAGTCCATGACGCTCCCAAAATTACACAGGTTATTGACACATTACTTGATTGCCTCTCAGAACCTGAAGCTAAGACCCTATTGCTGAAGATAGGACATGCCTTGGAGACTAGATATTGAGCATTGGAGCTGTATCTGACCTGAAACTCATCATCCGTGAAAGTTAGCTCTCATAGCTGTGGAGAGCACAATGCTGGCCACAAAGGGAGGACATCAATTGATGGTCCAACATCAGCCTCAAGTTCAAATATCCAAGTCAGTGGCCAGCACAGCATACATCAGAGCACTAGTAGCACTTCTATCTTGGGCAAAATCAATGGCTAACCAATTGGATCTAATCACATTCAGTGGGAGGAAACTCATGTGTGGTATAGTAAACACAGCCAGATGGACACATCTGGAGAGGTTAGAGTTCTTAGACAACTCAACAAAGCTGCCAAATCCCTAAGCTTAGGTAACATTTTCCTAACTACAAAAGAATTATCCTTATATTTGCAAACAAATATCCCAGATGCCACTCAGAAAAGAAGCTTCCTTTGCAGAAGGGAATAGTACTATGCTCCACAACTGGACACACCATGATGCTCTGTGATCGCTCATGGCTAGGTGACACAACTACAATGTAACTTCTACACATGTATCTGAAGCATTATAGAAACAGGAATAAAAAAAAAGCATTAACTACCTCTTATCCATCATTAAGGAAGTCCCTCTATGCAACAGGAGACCTGGAACTCAAAAGGGCCTGAATGACCAAACATTGAAATTTAGGAGTCTACAGAGTGTGCTAACATGGACAGGCTGGCTAGATTTAGCTTCAGCCACCCAAGGCTCATGGACCATTACAGAAGAGAGGGCTGAAAGATTGTAACAGCCAGGGAACTGATGCAAAACAGAATGGATATTAATCCTACTAGCTCCTGGAACCTTACTCTTCTGAACATATAACATTGGTATCAACATCCATAAGACCCACACAAGCTCAACTTGACAAAACCCAGCACAGAACTGTAGAAATCAGTATGGGAGTACCACCTTGGCTGAGTAAATATTGACAGCAGATGGTGTTGGGGGTTGAGGAAGACCTGGCTTTCTTAGAAAAGAGACTTGGGATAGGCTGACTAAAGTTCAGATGATGAGCTGGCACAGAGGAGTGAGTGGAGAAAGTAATTTGGTGCAATGGGGACCCTAGCACAAATGAAGGAAGGTGTGAAGTCCAGGGCAGGGTGTGGGGTGCACTGTGGAAGGGTGCCAAAGTAAGCACAGGTATGATGGCAATTAAGACTGAAAGATTATGTAGGAAACACATAAGAATTCAATAAAAATGTTACCATGTATAAACTATACAAAATAAATGACAATAGGTCTGGAAGAATAGGTCAGTGGTATAGAGTGTTTGTGCTGTTACAGAGAACTGCAGTTCAGTTCCCAGCATCCATATTAGATGGCTTAGAACCACCTATAACTTTAACTACAGGGGTCTCAGTGAGAATTAGCATGCACATACAGATGTGTATACACATGCAAACAATTAATAAATGAAACAAATATTAAAATCTAAAAAATAGAGGCAGGCTTCACAGTGGTGCACACCTTTAATCCCAGTCTTCACAGGGCAGAGGCAGGAGAATCTTTGTGAGACAGAAGCCAGCCTGGTCTACGCAGATAGTTCTTGACATTTTGGGAGCCCTTCTCACAAACAGACTAAAAAATCTTTGACAATACATGGCTTTAAACTATAATGATTCAGGGCTGGGGAGATGGCCTAGCGGTTGAGAGCACTGACTGCTCTTGCAGAGGACCCGGGTTCGATCCCCAGCACCCACATGGCGGCTGAGAACCATCTGTAACTCCAATTCCTGGAGATCTCCAGTTCCAGGGGAATCCGACACCCTCTTCTGACCTCTGCGGCATTGCACGACACGGGTGCACAAACCTATACGCAGACAGTACATTCATACACATACAAAATAAATTAAAAAACCTATAATGATTCAATATATCTAAAACAAAGATTACCCCTACAACATTGGATTCAATAAATTCTGAAGGTCATGGTTAGATAATTAAACCATTTTAAGTATTTATGTTGAAAGTAAATATTGCAGAGTTTCTTAGAAATGCAAATGAGAACTGTAACTAGGTAACCAGAGTGAACTGCTCTAAGATATATTAATCAAGTATAACACTTAATTGGTTTTGCTTGAATTACTCATTTATTTGGGGGAAATCCACAATTTTCACATGATTTAAGTTCTTCCAAAAATTTATTCTATTAAATGTAACTAATAAAACATATATACATTAAACACTGTACCAATAAAGAGCATAAAAATGTAATCTAGATTTCAAAAATATAATTCCTATATTAAAGACTCATTGAACATTATTGAACTAGTTGGAAATTACTGATACATCTTTAGTTTTCTCGAAAACACTTGCATTGATATTGTATATTTTGTAAGTGTTGGGTAGAATTACATAATGAAGACCTAAGGTCTCACTATTTAACTGTAATTTTTAATTACAAATTCAACGACTTTGTTGTGGTTATGTGTTTTCTAATGTAGAATTGAAATAGTGATATTTCACCATCAAAATAATTAAATCAGATTAAAGTATATTATATATATATATATATATATATATATTCTTTAATCTATACATCAAATTTAAGAATCCTTATGTAATTAGATTTTGGTATGTTGTGGCTTATTTACTATTTATTTTATATATGAGACACAAAATTTTTTGAAAATATGTTTTGTAAATGAAATTCAATTTAGTAAGGTAGGCTTGTTCATAACAAAAATGAGGCTATCAATTAAAAATAGCTCTTATGACAGTATGCACAAGACTTGTGCAAACCCAAGACAGACATGGATGGCGAGGTGGGCAAGAGGTGCCAGCCCTAGCTGAAATCACTTGGCTACTGATGGGGATTGGGGGTGAGGAGTCAGTTTTCATTACTGGTGTGACATCTTAGAGGCTGACCAGACTTCAGAGCATGGACCCACACACAGAAGCACTTGAAAGGCACGGATTAAAATTGATAGGCCTTTAAAAATGATAGTAAATAAATAGATAGATAAATAAAGTAAACCATAGATAATAATGGAGGAGATGAAATTGGGGGTGGGTAGTGGGGAAGGGGAGGGGTCTGAGTATGATTAAAATACCTTGTAAGAAATTCTGAAATCAATAAAAAATTATGTTCAAATCTTGAAACCTAAGTATTTTAAGAGTGACCATTGCTTTCTTTCATTATCACTTGAACTCATGAATCAGGCTTTTGCCTCCAACTTCCCACTACAGCTACAGCTGTTCTCATCAGGTCACCTACACTCAAAGCCATTTAATCCAATGGCTACCCTGACCAGCACCAGAACTGGAACTGGCTAATGTCCTCCCTACCTTGAAACATGCTTTTCACTTGGATAAACAGGATACCATACTGTTCTACTTGCCCTCTTGGCTGATGTATAAAAAAAAAAAAAAAAAAAAAAAAAAAAAAAAAAAAAAAAAAAAAAATAAAAACAACGAAAAACCAACCTAGGGGGGAAGAGATTTATTTCCACGTAAAGAGTCTGTGCAATCATGAGCGGTAAGACAGAGCAGGAGCTTCAGGGAAGAACCTGTAGGCAGAAACTGAAGCAGAGATCACGGATNTAAGAAACTTTTTTATAATTATAGTCATATATATATATTGGTATTCCTTTTTAAGGAAGTCGTGCCCAGGCTTTGGCTTTGTATAAGTTTGAGGGCCAACAAAAGAGAAAATTCCAGTGGTTAAAAAAAGTTTAAGGAAGCATTGATAGATGGCTTAGCCTTAAGAGCTAGTCTGCTGTTTTGCAGAGGAACCGGGTTTCGTTCCCGGAGCCCACATGATGGCTAAACTAAAAACTGCCATTTAACCAGTTCCAGGGAAATCCAACACCGTATTCTGACCTCGGCAGCATTGCAAAACACGGGTGCCCAAACCCATGGCGAGACAGTACATTCATAGTCCAGAAAAAATAATAATAAACTGTTTTAATTACTGCCTCTAGTTTATCTTTAAATCCAGTATCCAACACAAGATCAGCCTCAACAATAAAAAGCACAATCAAGTTTTATACAACAATCTTTGTATTCTGCTTATGGTCCAGCAGGGGATCTTATGGTGATGTTGATCCCAATGACAAGCCACTATGCAGCAGAACAGATACTGGTGCCCATGATCAGCCAGAATATTTGAATGTGGTGTTGCCTCAGCAGCTCTTTAAGGACAAATGTCCTTCTGGCTCCAGGTCTAGAATGGTACCTGAGCCCTGGTGGTTAAAATTTAGTTTAGAGGCCTGGTCAGGGACACATACTTTTCATTCTCTTATTCCTTCCTTACACTTTTGGTCAGTTGTGTGGACTAAATTTGTTCATTGCCATCGTTGATGAGCAATGTCATGAAAACTAATAGAATTGTTGATGGCACTATTATTCTTTCCTATATGTTCCATTGTAGATGTGACATTTAGGGTTGGGCGTATAATAGACATATTCTCTATGGGTGGGGCCAGTTGGTGGAACCTGTGATAAGTTTCCAGCTAGTGTAAAAGAAGCTTTTTGATGAATGGTGACTGGGCATACTCGTCTGTAAATATAAGGATCGCCCTAATTTATGGCATGAAAAGAAAATATATGTGAGAAGGATGTGCTGGGTTTAGGGGTGTGACCGGTTTTTACAGTGTTTTTCGCTACGATCTAATGACCTCTCCAGCCATGCGTAGTTGGCCAACAATGAGTTTCCTTCTAATGAGTTCCCTTCTATTGAGACTAATAGCCGGAGGTGGAGATATATGATCATAAGGAAACAAAATTACAAGGGCTCAATATGGGTCACGTGCCAGATGAATTTACAGGAATGGTTACAGCATTCACAGGGCCCATGCAAATGTATTGCTGGGATTAAAAGAAGAGGACCTATTAACATCACAAAACCTCTGGAACATTCTGAAAGTAGTCCTAATATGGACATTTATAGCTCTAAATACATACATTAAAAAAGAGACAGAATACAAACAAAGAACTTAACATTGGAAACCAAGACCATATGAAAGACCAACAAATGGAACCAATTGCCAAGCAAACAGATAAACAAAATAAAGAGCAGTGATTAATGAAATAGAAACAAATAAAACAAGAAAAAATTCGAGAGCAAAGAGCTTTGGTTTCTCTGAAAGGTTTAGAACAAAAGTAAAACAACTTACTCCTTTTAAGCAGTAAAAGAAGAGCAACACAAATTCAAACAAAATTAGAGATGAAAGGGGAAACATAACAACAGAAAGTAGGAAGATACAGAATATTATGAGTATATTTTTGTGAAAACCTATACGCTATTAAATTTGAAAAGAAAAAAACTAAAAGAAATCAATGAACATCTGCAATCGTGGAAATTACTAAGTTTAATCAAACCCATAAAGTATATGGCTGAAACAAACCCATAACACAGATGTGTCATTGAAAAAGTAAGTACAAATATGCCACACAACTAAAAAAGCCAGGCCCCACATTAATTTAATGCAAAATTCTACCATACATTTAAAGAAAGAAATGTAGAACATTATGTAAACTAGGATATTCAAAAAAGATAGAAACAAAGGAAAAGATCCCAAGGCCTTCTATGAAGGGGCCAGCATCATTTTAATACAAAAACCAGGCAAAGATCAACCAAAGAAAGAAATCTGTGCCTTGATTTTCCTCCTATAGGAAATGTGTAAATACAACTGTCTTCTGGAGACCATGGGTCAAAACAAAAACCTAAAAAAGGGGGGGGGGATACAGATAGATATGAACCTTTTTGTCAAAAAACCTTGCGATTCAAATCTTAAAAACTAACTAATGTGAAAAGATTTTGTATGTTCCAACAGTCAATGTCCACCAACTTAACAGAGGAAAGATGGAAAAGAAAAAAAAAGAAAAAACAAAAAAGGCTGAAAAAGAAAAGATACAGCTTGCATTGAGTAGGATGTACAAAAAAGTGTCAAACAGAAAGGTTGGCGGGTCTGAACATTGAAGGAAGGAAAAGCCTCAGATTGCTACAAACATCAAACCCTCTGTGGATCCTCTTGTAACAACTATTTATAATGAAAGCCCTAATGAAGCTTACCTTCTAGGTGCGACAAAGTTTTAATATGAGAGACTTTCTACCTCCCCCCAATAGAACAAAGAGAAACATGATGATGATGAGGTCATTTCTAACTGTAAGTGAGCTTAGAAAGAATCTCTTATAAAACTCATAAAACTGCCTTCTTAACTGACTAATAGACATAGGAACTGTGAAAAGGTTATTCTCTATTCAGAACAAAACATAAGTACTAAAGTCTCTTGAGCTATGCACTTAAGCAATTTATATTAATATAGGAGCTCTGACGTCAACAAGGGAATATTCTACCCAGGAGATGTTGACCAGGGGATCCAAGCCCCCCAACAAAAGGTAAAGGCCCATACCTACAAGAAGATGGTGATAAGGCCATGCTGTCGAAACCTGATATTAACATGGAAAAGATGCATCGAGACCACACATGCAAGTGGACGATGGCCTCTGGAATACCAAGAGTGTTACCAAGGCCACTAAACTAATAAAAGCAAATATAGGTCTCCTCCTTGAGACAAACAAGACTCCTCCATCAGCACCATCTACACATCCTTGCCTGGAAATACTGTGCATCAGAGGGAGCCATATGCCTGTCTATCCTAAATCTAATTGGCTGTTAGCCTCTCCTTGGTGAATAACCCAGGGCTGATGCCATAAGCTTACATCCTCGAGTGGTTAGAAGATGTTTATAAGCCACATTAAGACCATGTCATATTTAACAGAAAATAATGGTAATTCATGGATTACATACCATACAAACATCTGTGTCTATGCCCATAGGTAACCCTACCATAACAAGTAGTACTGTTAAATACCTATATTTCTAATTGTTGTGCTTCATTAGTAGGGATCGAAAGGTTATTCCGAGGACAAACTGTCAGCCCATGAAGAGAAACAGCCAGAATTGGTCAGAGTCCAAGAACAACAGCTCAGAGAAAGTAGACTGTTTTGGCATCTCATCCACCTGCGCCCCTTTTTCTAACCTAGGGAACAATCGGGAGAAGAAGAGGCGTGGTAGAATGTAAATGGCTGCTAATTGGGGTGAATGGTGAAACTACAGCAATAGATTCCGGACACTCATTTGAAATCAACGTTGATTGAAGACATACAAAGCCCCCTCTGCTGGATGGTGCGATGGACTTGGGGTTGGGCATAACTGCTTGCAAATTGGTTGTTCATGAAGGATGCTTGTACTCACTAATTATCACTTATTGTTAAAAAATGAAAAAAAAAACTGAGAGAAAGATGCAGTACAATTATGGCAGAATGCAATGATCTGGGGGGGGGGGTGGGGGTGGGGGAAGGGAAAGGGAAATGCCTGAACTGAATTGAAGAAATGATGTATGAAATACACAAAGCAACAATAAAAAAAGAAAATTTAAAAAAAAGAAAAAAAAGAAGAAGAAAAACTCATAGTCTTAATATATACACATGCAAATATGCTCACACACATATACACAAAACACATATAAGGTACATAGTAAAAAGTTCATCCATGGTGGATCAAATCAGATTGAATACCAGAGAGGGAGGGATGGTTCAACATATGTAAATCAGTAAATGTCATAAATCTTGTAAAATGGACTTAAAGACAAAAAACCACATGTTACAGGCAATTGATGCAGAAAAGGCCTTTGATAAATTCAACATGCCTTCATGTTTTAAAGTCCTAGTGGGAATTGGATTGGTGGGAATTGGACTGGTGGGAAGATACCTCAACATAATTAAAACGGACAACAAATCCTCATCCAGTATCATTATAAATGGAGAAAATTAGAAGAACTCCCCTTAAAGTCTGGAATGTGGCAAGGCTGCCCACTATCTCTACATCTTTTTAATATAGTGTTTTGAAACTAGTTCTAGAACAATAAGACAGACAAGGAAATTAAAGGTATACTAATTTGAAAAGAAGATGTCAAGATCCATTTTTTGCAAATGATAGTATATATCTAGATTGTAATTTTCAGGAACCGGTGGTATGAAAATGAAGTCGAAGTAAATGGAAAGAGGGAACTTGAGACAAGAGACAAGTATGTGACCAGTGTTAGGATGGGAGAAATCGATAAAATCAGGTTACAAATGTGGAAGACGGGGAAAGTGTTCTCAGAAAGTCTAGGAGGGGATCCTTTTGGGGTGCCGAGATCCCTCCGCTCGCTGTCCATCAATTCTAGTTTTGAATATCTTATATCCCTGGTAGCAGAATCTGGCATGGGTCTAGACCGTTACCGAAGCACACGCATAAATTATTCCTTCATTGTGGTGAAAATACCTGAGGGCATTCATATTAAATCTATTGACATGATCACACACACCACACACACACACCACGACACACACAACACACACACAACCTCTATCTAGTCCATATGCAAGATCAAGAAACAGACCAGATAAGAGAAGCTTCCTTTTAGGCATTGTCAGTGGAGTCCATGAAACGCTCCCAAATTACACAGGTTATTGACACATTACTTGGATTGCCTCCCAGAACTGAAGCTAATACCCTATTGGCTGAAGATAGGACATGCCTTGGAGACTAGATATTGAGCATTGGAGCTGGATCTGACCTGAAACTCAGCATCCGTGAAAGTGTTTAGCTCTCATAGCTGTGGAAGCACAATGCGAGTCACTAAGGGAGATCATCAGTTGATGGTCCAACATCAGCCTCAAGTTCAAATATCCAAGTCAGTGGCCAGCACAGCATACATCAGAGCACTAGTAGCACTTCTATCTTGGAGGAAAACAATGGCTAACCAATGGATCTAATACAGTCAGTGGGAGGAAACTCAGTTGTGGTACTGTAAACACAGCCAGAATGGACACATCTGGAGAGGTTAGAGTTCTTAGACAACTCAACAAAGCTGCCAAATCCCTAAGCTTAGGTAACATTTTCCTAACTACAAAGGAATTATCCTTATATTTGCAAACAAATATCCCAGATGCCACTCAGAAAAAGAAGCTGCCTTTGCAGAAGGGAATAGTACTATGCTCCACAACTGGACACACCATGATGCTCTGTGATCGCTCATGGCTAGGTGACACAACTAAACAATGTAACTTCTACACATGTATCTGAAGCATTATAGAAACAGGAATAAAAAAAAAGCATTAACTACCTCTTATCCATCATTAAGGAAGTCCCTCTATGCAACAGGAGACCTGGAACTCAAAAGGGCCTGAATGACCAAACATTGAAATTTAGGAGTCTACAGAGTGTGCTAACATGGACAGGCTGGCTAGATTAGCTTCAGCCACCCAAGCTCATGACGGCATTTCAGAAGAGAGGGCTGAAAGATTGTAACAGCCAGGGAACTGATGCAAAACACAATGGATATTATCCTACTAGCTCCTGAAACCTTACTCTGTCTGGAACATATAACATTGGTATCAACATCCATAAGACCCACACAAGCTCAACGTTGACAAAACCCAGCACAGAACTGTAGAAATCAGTATGGGAGTACCACCTTGGCTGAGTAAATATTGACAGCAGATGGTGTTGGGGGTTGAGGAAGACCTGGCTTTCTTAGAAAAGAGACTTGGGATAAAGGGCTGACTAAAGTTCAGATGATGAGCTGGCACAGAGGAGTGAGTGGAGAAAGTAATTTGGTGCAATGGGGACCCTAGCACAAATGAAAGAAAGTGTGTGAAGTCCATGGCAGGGTGTGGGGTGGCACTGTGGAAGGGTGCCAAGGGAGAAACAGGTATGAAGGCGATTAAGACTGAAAGATTATGTAGGAAACACATAAAAAAATTAAAAAATGGGTGGTTGACCATGTAAAAGAAACTATACAAAATAAATGACAATAGGTCTGGAAGAATAGGTCAGTGGTATAGAGTGTTTGTGCTGTTACAGAGAACTGCAGTTGCAGTTCCCAGCATCCATATTAGATGGCTTAGAACCACCTATAACTTTAACTACAGGGGTCTCAGTGAGAATTAGCATGCACATACAGATGTGTATACACATGCAAACAATTAATAAATGAAACAAATATTAAAATCTAAAAAATAGAGGCAGGCTTCACAGTGTGCGCACACCTTTATCCCAGTCCTCACAGGGCAGAGGCAGGAAGAATCTTGTGAGACAGAGCCAGCCTGGTCTACGCAGATAGTTCTTGGCATTTTGGGAGCCCTTCTCACAAACAGACTAAAAAATCTTTGACAATACATGGCTTTAAACTATAATGATTCAGGGCTGGGAAATGGCCAGCGGTTTGAGAGCACTGACTGCCTTGCCAGAGACCCGGGTTCGATCCCCAGCACCCACATGGCGGCTGAAAAACCGTCTGTACACCATATCCAGGAGAACCCAGTTCCAGGGAATCCGACGACCCTCTTCTGACCTCCTCCGCGGCAATTGCACGACACGGGCGTAGCAACCTGCATGCAGACAGTACATTCATACACATACAAAATAAATTAAAAAACCTATATATTCAATAATACTAAAACAAAGAATTACCCTACAACATTGGATTCATAAAGTTCTGAAGGCATGGTTAGATAATTAACCATTTTAGTATTTAGGTTGAAAGTAAAGATGGCAGAGTTTTTAGAAATCAAATGAGAACTTGTAACTAGTAACCAGAGTGACTCTCTAACATATATTAAAGTCAAGTATAACACTTGATTGGTTTTGCCTGAATTACTCATTTATTTGGGGGAAATCCACAATTTTCACATGATTTAAGTTCTTCCAAAAATTTATTCTATTAAATGTAACTAATAAAACATATACATTAAACACTGTGACCAATAAAGAGCATAAAAATGTAATCTAGATTTCAAAAATATAATTCCTATATTAAAGACTCATTGAACATTATTGAACTAGTTGGAAATTACTGATACATCTTTAGTTTTCTCGAAAACACTTGCATTGATATTGTATATTTTGTAAGTGTTGGGTAGAATTACATAATGAAGACCTAAGGTCTCACTATTTAACTGTAATTTTTAATTACAAATTCAACGACTTTGTTGTGGTTATGTGTTTTCTAATGTTAGATTTGAAATAGTGATATTTCACCATCAAAATAATTAAATCAGATTAAAGTATATTATATAAATATATATAAATATAATTTTTTTTTTTTTTTTTTTTTTTGAAGCTTTGTGCATTCCATAATACAAATTTTCTTAATCCACTAGTATCCTGCTACTGTAATACCTTATAGACTTATGGTATAAATTCTCTACCTGTTCCCCAGATATCTTTGACAGTTCAAATGACTGATGGTTATTCATCCAGGTTGATTACTGCCCTTTCCATAATACCAAGAACATGGAAACAATGTCCATGTCCATCAAATGATGAATAGACAACAAAAATATGGTACAGTCACACAATGGTATATTACACATCTGTCAACTTATTAACCATTCACATGAATGTATGGAATGGGAAACAATCACCCTGAGGGGGGTAACGCAGACCCAGAAAGGCAAAAATTAGTCTCTAATACCCAGATGCTTGTGGTATAATTTAAACCTTCTTCTGAATGAACTGCTCCTGAAATATCAAATGACACAAGATGTAGAGACAGAGCTGTGCATCCAGCAACTCCTCTCATGCCATTTCCATAGGGAGAGGGACTAAAGGCATGAAAAACCAAGTGTGTGCAAACCGGACATTCTCCCACCAGGGCCATGTTGTGCAGAGCCAGAGGTTTTGGCCCACAATAAACAGGAGGTGGAGAGCACCAATAAAATCCCGTAAGTACCCCCTGCAGTGGGAAATGGGATGGCAGGGCAGAGGATCAGGAAAGGGGAAGGACAGCAAACATTAAAGGCCTTAGAAAAACGAGATGGTATCTTAACTACTATAAAAGGCGTAGGATATATATATATATATATATATATATATATATATATAATTACTTCAAACTCATCCCACTTTAACCTCACGAGTCATGATGTTGTCTTTCTTTACTGCTGAGAAATAAGAGGATGATGAGGTTGTTCGCCAGCTGTATGATTGGAACAAGCTGTTATAGAGGTATTCTTCTTGTAAAATCAGTAAAACTGCCTTCTTTATTGGACTAATGGACATAGAACCTGTGAAAAGGATTATTTTCGATTCAGAACCCACATAAGATTTAAAGTCTCCTTAAGCTATGCACTTAAAGAAAAATAATATTAATACAGGAGCCTGACATCAGCAATGGATTATTCAACCAAGGAGATGTTGGCCAAGGATCCAAGCCCCCACAATGGTAAAGGCTCCTTGCCTCAAACTGGGATATCTGAAGGAAGAGAGGCAATAAAGGCCCTGCTGTGAAATATGTATGAAATACACATCATGCTGCTAAGGAAGCTCTCTGGTGAGCAGTGTGAAATGATCATCTTACATATAATATCGAGTATTAGGAGTTTACTTTCAGTTTTGCATTTTCATTTTTTTTATTGATGCGTTGTGTGGGACCCATGAGCCTTGTGTATTTCATACATCATTTTCCAATTCAGTTCAGGCATATATCCCCTTCCCTTCCCCCCAACCCACCCCTACCCATCCCAGGTCGTGCATTCTGCCATAAGTTTTCTGCATCTTTCTCTACTTTTTTGTTTTGTTTTGTTTTCATTTTTTTTTAACAATAAGTGATAATTTGTGAGTACAAGCATCCTTTATGTAAAACCAATTTGCAAGCAGTTGTGCCAAGAGGCAGAAAATAAGAGACTGCAGAGCGATTATTCTTTTTTTTAATTTTTATTTATTTTTGTATGTGTATGAGTGTACTGTCTGCATGTAGGTCTGGGCACCCGTGTCGTGCAATGCCGTGGAGGTCAGAAGAGGGTCTCGGATTCCCCTGGAACTGGAGTTCTCCTGTAATTGGAGTTACAGAATGCTCTTAGCCGCCATGTGGGTGCTGGGGATCGAAACCGGGTTCTCTGCAAGAGCAGTCGGTGCTCTTAACCGCTAGGCTATCTCTCCAGCCCCAGAGTGATTATTCCTAAATGGACACATATATCTAACTTTGCTTCCAAAAGCTCAGGGATCCTTATGGAAGAGGTGGTGGAAAGATTGTGAGAACCAGAAGGCATGAGAATGACCACAAGGAAAATGAGTCCAGACAGCTGGGAAGTAACTCATATGAACTCACAGCAATAGTGAGAACATGCAGATGTAAGCTCAAAGCAGATGAAACACCAGTACATACATGAGGAAATGGATAACAGCCCCCAAATTTACCTGAGGAAATATCGGCATCCAATAGTGCTTGAAAGAGTGAATTAGTCTTTTTAAGTGTGTCACTCCCAGTAGGTTAACTAGACTCCAGTGGATGGTTACACATGAAGGACGTTTGGGGACACAAATTTTAATCTAAAATATCAATAGCTCCCAGAAGATCTGCATCTGTAGTGCACAACTTATACCTGAGTTATCAAATTTACTCAAAATAAATAATGGGGCACACATTGAAAGTGAAGACCAGTAGTATAAGGGGCCCAAAACTGCAGAATTGAACTAAGTTAGTAAGAGTAGATTTAGATAGAAATATAATCTCCCATCCATTTTTTTGTAAGAATTCACTAACACCTTATCAAACTCAAAATCCAGCTGAAGATTTATAAACAAGAATCTAAGAAGAAATGAATAATGAAAGAAATAGATAGAATTCAAGAAGAAAAAACAACCAACATCAGTGTGGTGTATGTTCTGATATGACTGCCAACGATGATTACTGGACGTCATTCATGACCTCAGTAACGTCTCTTTACTTACTGTTGCTAAAAAAACATCAAATGGGCATCTCATTAATTTTCCTCAGCATCATCATATAGAAACATGAGTGAATGGCATGAAATTCTTTTCATTAATTTTTAATGAGTTCATGACAATTATTACCTGGTCTTTCATGAGTTCCTGAAAAGTCAGTATTTACTTGATACATGCTAATGAAGTTATAAGGATATTATTTGCAATATTAAGCTATATTTTCTGAGTAATATGATTGATAGCTGAGTGATGGAACAATGATTAATGACTACGCCTTTAAAATGGAACTGATTAGAAAATGCTCACTGCAGTGCTAAGCTGACCAGTGTCAGAATTTTAATTATCTTTCAGTTGTCGCTTATTGTTGACTGAGAAATTTGAAAGTCTCTTTGTGTCTTTTCAGGTTCATATTTAAAAATCTAATAAAGCTGTTGGGGCCAAGTGGTAAATTTAATAAAAATAAATAAATATGAAAAATTGAGCAAAAACATTTTGAAAGTCATGGATCACCGGGGCGTGGTGACATGTGCCTTTAATTCTAACACTCAGGAGGCAGAGAAAGGCAGATCTCTGTGAGTTCAGGGCAGCCTGGTCTACAGAGTGAGTTCCAGGCTAGCTGGGGCTATAAGGGAGATCCTGTCTAAAAAGACAAAAAACAGTCATCGATCAGAGAAGGGACCACATGTATTATTTTCCATTTTATTTACTTTTATTTTTTTAACAATAATTAATAAGATATGAGTACAAGCATCCTTGTACTCATAATTGTAAAACCAATTTGCAAGCAGCTATGCCCAAACCCACACAGCCCATGTCTCCCACCATCCAGCTGATGGGGCTTTTATGTACAAACATGTTGATCAAATAAGTGTCCAGACTACGTTGCTTTAGTTTCACCATTCACCCCAATCACAGCCCTTACATTCCACCATGCCCCCTCTTCCGCAGATTGTTCCTTAGGCTTAGAAAAGGGGTACTGGTGGACGAGAAGCAAAACAGTCTACTTTCTCTGGAGATGTCATTTTGGACTCTGGTCAGATCTGGCTGTTTCCTTTCATGGGTTGACAGTTTGTCCAGGAATAACCTTTCAATCCTACTAATGAAGCACAAGCAATTAGATATATAGGTATTTAAACAGTACTAATTATTATGGTAGGTTACTTTGGTATAGACACAGATGTTTGGATGATATGCTAATCCATGAATTATATTTTTTCTGTAAAAGATGACAAGGTCTTACTGTGGCTTATAACTTCTCCTAACCACTAGAGGATGTACGCTTGTGGCATCAGCCTTGAGTTATTCCTCCAAGGAGAGAGCTAATAGCCAATTAGACTTGTGATATACAGACATGTGGCTGCCACTGATGCACAGCATTTCCAGGAAGGTGAGGTGAAGCTAATGCTGATGGAGGAGTCTTGCTTGACTCAAGGAAACCAATTTTTGCTTTACTGGTTTAGTGGCCTGGCATTCCAGAGACCAACTGTACACTTGCAAGTGCGGTCTCAATACATCTTTCCCATGCTTGAATCCAGTCTTCCACAGCAGGGCCTTACTGCCTCTCTTCTTGCAGGTGTCCCAGTTTACAGGCAAGAAGCCTTTACCTTTTGGGGGGGTGCTTGGATCCCCTGGCCAACATCTCCTTGGCAAAATAATCCATTGCTGATATCAGAGCTCTGCTGTATTAATATATTTTGCTTAAATGCACAGCTTGAAAATACTTTAGTATTATATTTGGCTCTGAATAGAGAATAATCCTTTTAACATTTTCTATGTGTATTAGTCAATTAAAGAAAGCAGTTATACTGGTTGTGTAGGAGATTACCTCTATAACAGTCTGTTCTAAGTTACAGTTAGAGAATGACTTAACTGCCATCATGTATTTCTCTGTTCTATGAAAAGGGGGAAAGAATTTCTCGCATATTAAGACTTTGCAGCCCCTGGAAGGTAAGGTTCATTATAAACAGTTGTTACAAATAGGATCCACAGAGGTGTTTGATGTCTGTAGCAGTCTGAGGCTTTTCTTCCTTTTAATGCTTAGATGGGCCAACTTCTCTGCTGGTATTTCTTGGTGCATCCTGCACAATGCAAAACTGTATCTTTTCTTTCTCAGCCATTAAGTTGGTGACATTTTGACCTGTGGGAACATACAAACCATTTCCCATAGTTAGTTTTAAGATTTAAATTGAAAATTTGACAAAAAGGTTTAATATATAACTGTATCCCCCCTTTTTATTTTAGGATTTTATTTTTTTTACTCATGAGTCTCAAAAAGGCAGTTGTAGTACACATACCTATATGCAAGAATCAAGGTGTAAATTTCATTAAATTTACCCAAGCTGTTTTGGGTGACTGTATGTTGTTAATTTGGGAAGCAAACTAATTTCCTTAAGTTAAATTATCCCAGAGGTAAAAGAGAATGTTACAAGATGATACAGTATAACACAGAAATTATAGAGAACGTTTGTATATGTTAATCCCAAGGTTATTGTTATACAGATTTTAAGTAGAACAAATGTGGACAACAATTTATATTTCCACTTAACTTAGATGTATTAAAGTTTTTATTAAAACCTTTAAACCAATGTTATTTAATATAGATATTTTTACTTTTACTGAGTCCTAAAATATCATGTAGTTTGTAGATAGAGTTTGGGCAAAGTTGGATACTTGTTAAACTCACATCAATTAAATATACATTAATTGAATATAGACCTATGTCCCTCTCCCACCTCTCCCACCCCTCCAGTTTCATCATTTCAGTCAGTTTTTGATGCAGTCTTTCTGTTGTTGTTCTTTCCAATATGCATCCCTCCCCATAAGAAGTATTTACAACTGGGTTATTGACACTAGCATCCACAGATGAGGGATACCATTCGTCGTTTGTTTTTCTGGGACTGTGTTACTTCACTTAACATAATATCTTCTAGTTCCATCCATTTACCTGCAAAGTTCATGATGTTATCTTTCTTTACTGCTGCATAGAACTCCATTGTGTACATGTACCACATTTTCTCTATCCACTCGTCAGTTGAGGGATATTTGGGTTGGTTCCAGCTTTTTGCAATTGTGAACAGAGCTGCAATAAATATAGCTATGCATGCATTTCTGCAGTAAAATGAGTCTTGTGGGTATATACCCAGGAGTGCTATGGCTGGGTCGAATGACAAGCTCATTTTGGGTTTTCCAAGGGTTCTCCACACTACTTTCTATAGTGGCTGTACAAATTTACATTCCCACTAGTAATTGATGAGTGTTCCCCTTTCCCCACAACCTCTTCAGCACTTGGTTTCATTTGTTTTCTTGATCCTAGTCAGTCTTGTCGGAGTGAGATGATATTTTAAAGTGGTTTTAATTTGTATTTCCCTAATTATTAGTGATGTTGAACATTTTATGAGATGTTTCTCAGACATCTCTAATTCTTCCTCTGTGAAGTCTCTATTCAGTTCTTTGCTCCATCTCATGAGTGATTCATTTGTTTTTTTTCTTCTTTGTTTTTTGAGTAGTTTTTATACCCTGGAAATCCATGCTTTGTCAGATGTATTTGCAGTGAAGTTTTCCTCCCACTCTGTGGGTTTTCTCTTCACTTCCTTGTTTCTTTTGATGTACAGAAGCTTTTGAGTTTGATGAGGACCCAATTGTCAATTGTCCATCTTATTTCTCATGCAGCTGCTGTCTGATTTAGGAAGTCTTTTCCTATGCCTATGTCTTGTATTCTGCTGCCAAGTTTCTCTTTTATCGCCTCCAGAGTTTTGGGTTTCTCGTTGAGGTCTTTGATCCATCTGGAATTGACTTGTGTACAGGGTGAGAGGTAGGAGTTTAATTTAATTCTTCTACAGGCAGTGATCCAGTTTTGCCAACACCACTTGCTGAAGATCCTGTCTTTCCTCCATTGTGTCTTTTTGGCCCCATTGTCGAATATGAGATGGCTGAAATTATATGTGCTCAGGTTTGAATCTTCAGTTTTGTTCCATTTGTCAACTGGTCTGTTTTTGTACCAGTACCAAGCTGTTTTTATGACTATAGCCCTGTAGTATAGTTTAAAGTGTGGTATGGATATCCCCCATGTATTGCTATTTTCACTCGGGGTTGTTTTGGCTATTCGGGGTCTTTTGTTTTTCCAAATGAAATTAAGGATCTTTTTTCCAAGCCTGTCAAGAAACTCTTGGGGATTTTAATTGGGATTGTATTAAATCTGCACAAGAGTTTAGGTAGAATGGACGTTTTTAATATGTTTACTTTCCCAATCCATGAGCATGGGAGGTCTTTCCATGTTCTGATGTCATCTTAAATTTCCTTCTTCAGGGGTTTAAAATTTTTGTTGTAGTGATCCTTGGTGTCTTTGGTTATGTTTCTTCTTAGGTATTTTATTGTTTTTGAGGTTATTTTGAGTGGGAATTTCTCCTTGTATTCCTTCTTCACTTGCTTGTTGTTGGTGTAAAGAAAGGCTACTGATTTTTCTAGATTTATTTTGTATCCTGCCACTTTACCAAAGCTCTTAATCATTTCTAGGAGTTTTCTGGTGGAGTTCTTAGCATCCCTTAGGTAGACAATCATATCATCAGCAAAAAGGGATAGCTTGACTTCCTCTTTTCCAATTAGAACTCCTTTAATTTCCTTTTCTTGCCTTATTGCCCTAGCTAGGGTTTCTAGCACTATATTGAAGAGGAGTGGTGACAGGGGGCAGCCTTGCCGAGTTCCTACCTTTAAGGGGAATGCTTCTGTCATTTCCCCATTTAGGATGATATTGGCTGTGGGTTTTCTGTATATGGCTTTGATTACATTGAGGAATGATCCCTCCAGACCAATTCCCTCCAGGACTTTAAACATGAAAGGGTGCTGGATTTTGTCAAAGGCTTTCTCCGCATCAATTGAGATGATGGTGTGGTTTTTGTCCTTCAGTCCATTGATATGTTTGATGATGTTTATTGATTTTCGTATGTTGAACCATCCCTGCATGTCTGGTATGAATCCAACTTGGTCATGGTGGATGATTTTCTTGATGTGAGTCTGTATGCGATTTGCCAGAATCCTGTTTAGAATTTTGGCATCTGTGTTCATTAGGGAGATGGGTCTATAGTTCTCCTTTTTGGTTGTATCTTTCCCTGGTTTTGGTAGTAGCGTAATGCTGGCTTCATAGAAGGAATTTGGGAGAAGTCCCTCCATTTGTATCCTTCTAAACAATTTAAGTAGTAATGGTTGTAAGTCTTTACGAAATATTTTATAGAATTCTGCCGTGAATCCATCCGGGCCTGGGCATTTTTTGGTTGGGAGGCTACTTATTACATCTTCGATTTCTTCCTGTACTATTGGTCTGTTTAGGCTGTCGATCTCTTCTTGGTTGAGCTTTGGTGATTCCCAGGATTTCAGATATTCATCCATTTCTTCTAGGTTTTCAAACTTAGTAGAATATAAGTTTTTGAAGTAGTCCCGTATGATTGTCTGGATCTTTTCATTGTCTGTTGTGATATTTCCCCTTTCATCACAGATTCTATTGATTTGGAGTTGTTCCCTCTTTCTTTTGGTTAACTGGGCTAGAGGTCTGTCTATCTTGTTTATTCTCTCAAAGAACCAACTTTTGGATTCATTGATTTTTTGTATGGTTTTCTTTGTTTCTATTTCATTGATCTCTGCTCTGATTTTTGTTATTTCTTCTTGTCTGCTCCGTTTAGGGTTCATTTGTTGTTGTCTCTCAAGTATTTTTAGCTGCAGTGTTAGATCATTCACTTGTGCTCTTTCTGTTTTTTTAATGTAGGCACTTAGAGCTATAAACTTCCCTCTTAGGACTGCTTTTAAAGTGTCCCATAGGTTTTGCTGTGTTGTATTATCATTGTCATTCAGTTCCAGGAATGTTTTTATTTCTTTCTTTATTTCTTCCTTGACCCATTCATTATTCAGGAGAGTGTTGTTTAGTCTCCATGTGTTCTTGTAGGTTGTAGGGCTTATCCTGGTGTTGATATTGAGTTTTATTGCACTGTGTTCTGAAAGAATGCATGAGATTATTTCAATCTTTTTGTATTTGTTGAGTTGTTTCCTGTGTCCCAATATATGGTCTATTTTGGAGAATGTTTCATGGGGTGCTGAGTAGAAAGTGTATTCTCTGGTGTTTGGGTGGAATATTCAAGAGATGTCTGTGAGGTCCATTTGGTGTATTGTATCATTCAGTTCAGATGTCTCTCTGTTTATCCTTTGTCCTGTTGATCTGTCTAAAGTACTTAGCGGGGCATTGAAGTCCCCTACTATTAGTGTACTGGGGTTAATCTGTGCCTTGGGTTCCTGAAGAGTTGTCTTTATAAAGTTTAGTGCACCAGAGTTTAGTGCATATATATTCATGATTGTGAGATCTTCATTGCCAATTTTTCCTTTAATAAAGATGTAATGTCCCTCTGTGTCTCTTTTGATTTATTTTGCTTCGAAGTCTATTTTGTCTGATATTAAAATAGCAACACCTGCTTTCTTTTCTGTACCATTTGCTTGGAATATTTTCTTCCATCCCTTCAGTTTAAGTTGGTGCCTATCCTTGAAATTGAGATGGGTTTCTTGTAGACAACATAAAGATGAATTTTGTTTCCTAAACCATTCTCCCAGTCTATGTCTTTTGATTGGAAAGTTGTCCATTAATAGTTAAGGTCATAATTGAAAGATAGATGTTGCTTCCTTTCACCATATTATCCATTTGCATTTTTAGTCTCAGATTCTACTCCTGTGGTTATGTTTTTATTAGTTTCTTTTCCCAGGTGCTTGGGGATAATTGCTCCTTTCTTCTGCCCTTTGAATTGCTTCAAGTATTTTCTGAATAGTTGGTTTTCTGGACATGTATTCTATCATATCATTTATGTCTTGGAAGATTTTTCTCTCTCCTTTAACTATAGTCAATATTTTTGCTGGGTATAGTATTATGGGTTGGCATCCATAGTCCCTTAACACTGGGACTGCTTTGCTCCATGCTCTTCTTGCTTTCATGGTTTGTGCTGAGAAGTCAGTTGTAATTCTGATGGGTTTCCCTTTGTACATAACTTGTTTTTCTTTTGTAACTTTCAGAATTTTGTCTTTGTTTTGGGCATCTAGCATTTTAACTATGGTATGCCATGGGGATTTTCTTTTCTGATCTTAGCTTTTCTGGCAAGAGTTAAATATATTGATGCATACATATAACAAAAAGTCATTAGGGGTCTCTTTAATAATATATCTATTTAGGGGGCGTGCGATGGCACTCATGTGCGCAGGTCAGGTGCCAAGAGACAAGGCCAAGCCGCCAGGTCCACTCTGGGTCCAGGCCATCTGCTGCGCCGACCATCCTGCATCCTCTGCAGCCAAGGCAGTTGCGGATATGGGAGTGCAGGTGGAGACCATTGACCACCCCCCCCAGACAGGTGCAACTTCCCAAAGCAGAGCCAGACCTGCGTGGTGCACTACACCAGGATACTTGAAGATGGAAAGAATTTTGATTCCTCCAGGGACAGAAACAAGCCTTTTAAGTTTATGCTAGGCAAGCAGGAGGTGATCCCAGGCTGGGAAGAAGGGATGACCCAGATGAGTGTGGGTCAGAGAACCAAGTCTCCAGACTATGCCTACCCTGAAGCCACTGGGCACCTTGGCATCATCCCACTGCATGCCACTCTTGCCTTCCATGTGGAGCTTCTAAAACTGGAATGACAGAAGTGGCCTCCTTCCTTAGATCCTGGCACATGGATCTGCCATGGAGGGATCTGGGGCTTCCAGATGTGTGCATGTGAATCCATGTGGAGCTTTTCCTGATATCCCACTCCACTCTTTGTGTAGATATCTACCCAACTGAATGTGTTCCATCACTCAGCTTTGCTTCAGACACCTCTATATCCTGTTCCCCTTTCTTGTATGTGCGTTGACCAAAACAATAGACCATAAACCTCAAGTTATCACTTTGGGGTGAAAATTCAGTTTCAGTCTTTTGGAACTAGGATTCCAAATAAGTGTATTGTCAAGTATTAACAGCACAAGTGATGGGTTAACTTTAGAATAGGAATTGGTGTTGCAGGCTGGGTTTGCAAGAATTTTTATTTTATTTTATTTTTGGGTGAAATTTTATCTACTATATATTAAGACATTCTTGCTGCTGCACTGTAAAGCACATTTGAGATGCTGCTGAGGGTTGGATTATTCTCCAGTATGAGGAAGACCCTAATGTAAAAGCCCTGCCCAAAGTGAAATGGGGAAGGGAGGAGCTTTTGCCTCTGTCAGCCCCTCCCAACCTCCCCTGAAACCCTCTACTTTTTATTTTTATTTATTTAGTTTTTTATTTATTATTATTATTTATCTTTGTATGTGTATGAATGTACTGTCTGCATGCAGGTCTGTGCACCCGTGTCGTGCAATGCCTTGGAGGTCAGAAGAGGGTCTCGGATTCCCCTGGAATTGGAGTTACAGACGGTTCTTAGCCGCCATGTGGGTGCTGGGGATCGAACCCGGGTCCTCTGCAAGAGCGTCGGTGCTCCTAACCACTAGGCCATCTCTCCAGTCCCCAACCCTCTACTTTTTAAAGCCTGTCCCATTTCACTTCAATGTTGGACACTGCAGCAGGTATCTGTCCCTGAGCCAGCAGGAACTTTGGAAGCCTTCTTTGTGACCTGGCTTTTTTTTTTTTTTTTTTTTTTTTTTTTTTTTTGGATTTTCAGGACTTTTGTAATCTTGTAACTATCCAAGCCACACTTCCTAAATTTTAAGAACTTTAACTGAAAGTTTAAACTGAAGGTACTGTTTGTAGAGTTACCACCCAATGGATGCCCAGTCATCATGAGAAATCCTTAAGTGTTGTCTAAGAAAATGATTCTGGTCATCACAGCTTCAGCATCTCCTGAGTTTTGATGCTTGTCTCTCTGCTCATCTTGGCTTCCTGGATTTTCCTCCTTCAGTTCCTTTTCACCCTTGCTGTTCTGTGTAGTGATCAGGTGAGAGAAAGTACTCTTTTGTCTCCCTTTCCCTCCCCTCCACACCACATATGAGTTTCAAGTTTTATTATTGCAATAAAAGTGCTTTATTCTGGCAAATATAATATATCTATTTAATAATACATCTATTTAGCAGAATAACATTATTGGACACTTCTCTATGTCTTGTGGCCTCTCTAGCCACATTTTATTAGGCCTTATATCAATGTCAGTTATTGGATCCATTTTACGAAATGGGTCTAAAATAGAGTTACAAGTGATTGCTAATTCTCATGATTCATTCCAGTATTGCACAAGAATGAATATCTTGTCAGTTCTGTTATTTTAAGCATCCAGGGTACACATCCAGGGGTAAGGAAAATGATTAATTTTTCTTTTCTGATAGCATGTTCTCACACTGTGAAAGCCAGCCAATGGAAATGAACCTTTGCTGTCAGTACCAATTTGATTTGTCCTTTTTTCCCATAGTCTATGTATGTAGGAGCATCAGCAATAGGGTCTTAACAAGAAGTTTTGGAGGTTAACTGAGAGCAGCAGCACAAACCCATGTTGTTTGAGCATCTGTTGTAGCCATGGTCCCCAGCTTCAAAAGAGGGATTCTGTCCTTGAACTGGGCCTTTTATTTAGCCTATGGTGTCTAGTAGGGACAAGGTCTACCTGATATAATGTATATGCATATACTTTAATAATTTTCAGTAGCGGTAGATTTCCGTACCTATTTCCTAAAGACTTTTAGTGGTAGCTATCACATAAACCCTTCTCTGCCTCAATTAACTTTTCCTACTCTACTATTCTCCTTTCCCTTTAAGGCAACTGCATTCCATCTCAAATTCCATAAGATGCTGAATAGTAAGTTTCCTGACATTTCAGGATTGTGCCATTGAAATATGCCTATCTAAAAATTCAAAACTAGAATCTAATTATGATAAAAATACATTTCCCTTTATGGGTCTAGGTTATGGGTCTAGGTCTAGGATGTGTTTCTCTTTGCTTATGATTTTTATAATTATATTTATGACAGGTGAAAATATTTCATTGTATAATGTAACATATTTAATTACACATTCATCAGTTGATGGACATCTGTTACTGTTTCAATGGCTATTGCTAAATAGCCAGCATTGAACATGGATGCATAAATAACTCTGAAGTAGGATATACTGCTTTGAGTTTTTCTCCATTTCTTAATATGTTGGCATTGTTCTCATTCTACATCTTTTTTTATTATGTTGAAGCATGTCCTTTGTATCCCTAGTTCTTGATGATTTTATCATGAGTCAATGTTGGATTTTGTCAAAGTGATTTTCTTCATTAATAGATAATCATGTGGGTTCTTTCCTTGATTCTGTATAAGTCATTAATAACCTTTGCACATTCCTGTATGTTGAACAATCCCTGTATCTCTGGAATAAAGCCAGCTTGATCATGCTTCATAATAATTTTTATGTATTCTTGCATTCAATTAGCAGGTATCATTTTTGAAGATTTTTGCATCTCAGTTCATATAAAGCACTTGGTATATAATTTTATTTGGTAAGGTCTTTGGTTTCATATCAGAATAATAACTGTCTTCATAGAAAGAATTTGGTAGTGATCCTTCCTTCCCTATTCTATGGAGTAACTTCAGGAGTAATGGTATCATTTCTTAGTTGAAGATGTGGCAGAATTCTGTTCTGAACACTTCTGGCCCTGGACTTCTTTAATATGGTTAAATATTAATTATTGCAGCTCTTTCATTGTTTGCTATGGGTCTGTCTAAATTAATTATGCTGTTTTGATTTAGCTTAGTTAGGCAATACATAACAGATTTTTATACATTTATTTAAGTTGGTAGAATTTAAACTTTTAAAATGTGTCCTTGGGTTTTCAGGGTGCATCTCACTTTTCATTTCTGGGTTTATTAATTTCCTTTATCTCTTTTGGTTAATTTAGGAAGGAGATTGCAAATGACATCAAAAGAGGTAAAAATCTCCCATGCTCATGGATCGGAAATACTAATATAGTAAAAATGTCCATTTTACCAAAATTGATATACAGATTCAGTGCAATCCCAATTAAAATCCCCTGTGAGCTTCTTCACAGACTTGGGGAAAAATCTTTAAATTAATATGGAAAAACAAAAGACCCTGAATAATTAAAGCAACCCTGAGTGAAAAATGCAATACAAGGGAGATTGCTCTCTACCAGACTTCAAGCTATATTCCAGGGCCATAATCATAAAGACAGTATGGTACTGTACAAAAACAGACCCGATGACCAATGGAACAAAATTGAAGACCCAAACTTGAGCTCATACAATTTTGGCCACCTCATATTTGACAAAGGGGGGGGGAACCTCAATGGAGGAAAGATAGCATCTTCAGAAAATGTTGCTGGCAAAACTGGATCACCATTTGTAGAAGAACGAAATTAAACCCCTATCTCTCACCAGGTACAAAAATCAACTCCAAGTGGATCAAAGATCTCAACATAAAGACTGAAACTCTGAAGGTGATAGAAGAAAAAAATGGTAACAACCTACAAGGCATAGGTGTAAGAAAAGACTAATAAAAAAAAATTAAAAAAAAAAAGAAAAGACTTTGTAAATCAGACAGGAACTGCACAGGAAATAAGGTCAAAAGTCAACAAATGGGACCTCATAAAACTCAAAAGCTTCTGTACAAGGAAAGAAACAATCAAGGAAGTGAAGAGAAAACCCAGAGTGGGAGGAAATCTTCACCAGTGATTCACCTAACAGAGCATTAACTTCAAGAATATATAGACTACTCAAAAAACAAAGAAGTCAGAAAACAAATGACCTACTCAAAAGATGCAGTAAAGAGCTGAACAGAGACTTCACAAGTGAGGAAATAAAGATGGCTGAGAAACATCTTAAAATATGTTCAACATCATTAATCATAAAGGAAATGCAAATTAAAACCACTCTCAGATATCATCTCACTTCAATATGACTGGCTAAGATCAGGATTTTCATACTTGTTAATCCATACAAAGAAACCAACTCTTTCTTTGATTGTTATATTGTTTTCTTCACTTCTATTTCATTAATTTCAGACATGATTTTATTTATCCTAAACTAGTCTATTCTTTTTAGATGTTTGTTCTGAGATCTTCAAGGCCTTCAAGTGCATCGTTAATGTATTTATATTAAATACCTCTGAATTTCTGAGGTAGGCAAATGATCTTATAAAATTTCCTCTTGGGACTGACTTTGTTATTTCCTATGGATTTGGATGTATATTTATTTTCATTTCCATCCAATTGTAGAAAATATTTACATTTCCTCTTGATTTCATCCTTCAAACAATTTTCATTCTGAGGTGTGTTTTTTAGCTTCTATGCATTTGTGTAATATTTCCCTAAAGAATTATTGACATTCATCTCAATGTAGATTTATTTACATTTTCTAATCTTCAACATTTTTAGAAACATACTACCCGAAATGCTTTTTTTTTTCTATGTGTATGAATGTACTGTCTGCAATGTCGTGCAATGCTGCGGAGGTCAGAAGAGGGTCTCGGATTCCCCTGGAACTTGAGTTCTCCTGGAGTTGGAGTTACAGACGGTTCTCAGCCGCCATGTGGGTGCTGGGGATCGAACCCAGTTTTCTGCAAGAGCAGTCAGTGCTCTTAACCGCTAGGTCATCTCTCCGGCCCCCAAAATGCTTTTTATCTAAGTTCTTTTATTCTGCTTATGTGATCAGCTATTACACTTAAGTTGTTAAATGTATACATTTCATTTCATTTATTGTTATTACTAAGAAATGATATACCACAGTTTATAGATTAACATGTTTATTTGTAGTTTAGAAATTATAAGTAAAAATTCTGGGAACATTTTCCCAATCACATCATTGGTATGTGGTTTGTTGATTAATGATCTCTAAAAGATGATTAGGTTCCAGTCCCAAAATCTGGAAAGCCCCATTCTGCATTTTAAAAGAAAATAAAAAAGGTGCAATGAAAAAATAAACATTTTAATTCATCACCTTAACTTTGTTATTATTAAGAGTTAATTCTGATTCCAATTCTTTCTTATTATTTATTTATTTATTTATTTATTTATTTATTTATTTTTGGCCTGGTATAGCGGTACACTCCTTTAATCCCAACACTCTGGAAGCAGAGATGGGAGAGACTCTGTGAGACTGAATCTAGCCTGGGGTAGAGGGAGACCCTGTGTGGTGGTTTGAATGAGAATGTGCTACATAGGCTCCAGATATTTGGATATTTTGTTGCCAGTGAGTGTCACTGTTTTCACAGGTCTTAGAATGTGAGACCTTGCTGGAGGAAGCATGTCACTGAGAGGGAGCTTAGAGAGTTCTTAAGCCTTGGAAGAACTCCAGTCACCCTCTGATTCCTGTACCTGCTTGAAAATGTGAATCCTTAGCTTTGGCTCCTAATTCAGCCACCCCTTCTGCCATGCTTTCCCTTCATGAGGGATCATTTTCCCTTCGGAACCTTAAGTCAAAAACATTCTTCCTTTTATGAAAAACTAAATAAGACAAAACAAAACAAAACAAAAATAAATAAAAAAAATCCTTGTTAGAACATAGCTCCTTTGGTCTTTTCTAATGCACATAGTTATAATTTTTAATATGATGCTTTTATTGATGTTTTGTGTATTTCAGACATCAGTTTTTCAGTTCAATTTAGCCAATATCCCCTTTCCCTTACCCCCACCTCACCCCACTCATGCATTCTGCCATAAATGTCCTGCATCTTTCTCTCAGTCTTTTTTATGTTTAGGAATTCATATTTTCCTCCTTTAATTTTATATTACTCTAAAATATGAACACATACTTTCCTCCCACATACAGTAATTACAGAGTCTCAAAATAAGTGGTGGGTTGATTCTAGAGCCCATTAAGAGATTTATATTATAACAACATAGTTGTTTTTAGATAAGAAGAAATATAACAATAATGTTGTTCAGCTTGTCTTTCAACTGGGGATTTGGTGTTTGCATCCACAAATGAGGGAAACCATTTGCCTTTGGTTTTTCTGTGACTGTGTTACTTCACTTAGAATAAATGCTTCAAGTTCCCTCCATTTACCTGCAAAGTTCATGATGTCATCTTTCCTTATCACTGAATAGTACTCCATTGTGTAGATGTACCACATTTTTGTCATCCACTTGTCTGTTGAGGGGCACTTGGGTTGTTTCCAGCTATTCCCTATTGTGAAGAGAACTGCAATAAACATGGATGTGCATGTATCTTTGAGGTAGGATGAGTCCTTTGAGTATATACCCATGAATGGTATGACTAGGTCAGGTAGTAAGCTCATTTTGAGTCTTTTAAGGGTTCTCCACACTGCTTTCCAGCAGTGGATGAGTGCTCCCCTTTCCCCACAACCTCTCCATCATTTGGTGTCTTTTGTTTTCTTGATCTTAGCCAGTCATGTCAGAGTGAGATGATATCTGAGAGTAGTTTTAAGTTTCATTTCCTTAATTATTAATGTTTAACACTTTTTAAGATGTTTCTCAGCCATCTTTACTTCCTCACTGGTGAAGTCTCTGTTCAGCTCTTTACTCCATCTTTTGAGTAGGTCATTTTTTTTCTGACTTCTTTGTTTTTTGAGTAATCTATATATTCTGGATAGTAATCCTCTCTCAATGTATCACTGGTGAAGATTTCATAGAAGTTTATTCAGTGACAGATTTCATTATGAGTCTGTCTAAAGGGGGTTAGTGTTATTTACCCACCTGATGATCCTTTTCTGCTTTGCATCTAATTGTAAGTGGCTAAGCTGTGTGTAAATATGCCTTGCCAGAAAGCTTCAACTCATTCCAGGAAGAAGACTAATCCAGACTATCACATAAAGAGAGGGAGGGGAGACTAGAGTGGGACCTCTTAGAGGTATCAGTGGTTATTTGTCTGTATATGTCCTTCTTTGTGGATAGTGTATTTACTCTGTTTTTGCATTCTCACCTGCAGAAATAAATCTTGGTTACTTTTGATTTTCTACCTGTGACTCAGGGTGAATTCCTTTCCTGACAGTGCACAAGAAATGAGACTGCTATGGTTGGGATGAACGGAAACACTGGAGTAGTTAAGATTATATATTAAACTTTCCATCAGAAAGGAACTTATCCACATGGTAGTTCACAATGGTATGTAACTCCAAGTATATATATATATATATATATATATATATATATATATGCATTACCAGGAATAATCCAAGCTAAATAATTTTAAGAGATAATTAATTTATTGGATTTTATCAAAATTAAAATATTTCCTCCTCAGTAATAACATTTTAAGGAATGAGAATGCAAATTCTAATTGGTACAAAGAAAATGCCTGATGAAGAACTTAGCCTGTTGCTGTGATAACAAATCCAAAAAGAATTATCATAGTGCAGAAAGTGTTCATTTGATTTACAATTTGAGGATATAGGGCATTATGGCAGCTCTCCTTCTCTCTGTCCAGCAGGTCGGGTGGAACTTCCTACTTTGAGGCAAAGCTAATCCAGATAATCTCCCACAGGCATGTCCATCTGTCTTTAGGGTATGCTTCATTCTTCTAAGTTAACTTCATTGTTAATGATCAGGTACTGTGTCCAGAAATCTAACTAGATTTCAGGAAGTTATCAGCTCAAAAATGAGAAAAAAATATTTTAATAGACACTTTACCTAAGAAAATGTATAAATGGCAAATTAGGACAAGAAATGATACACAGAACCATTAGTCATTATATAAAGGGTTACACCAGAAGTAATTTCCATCAACAACAATGTTTTAGATCTGAAAAGACTGACAACCTTATCTCCTCATGAGGAAGCAGAATAAACACATCTTTCAGACACTGTGACAGGGAATAGTTCAGGCATTCGAAAACAACATGTCTTGGTTTACAGAAAGAAAAACACAACAGAAATATACAATTACACTAGGGTCCTATTAACATCACTGCATTCCAAACTGTTTGTATGTGGTGTCTGAAAATACACAACTGTAGTCTAAACTGTAAATTTAATATATATCTTTCAGTACATCCTAATAAAAAGTATTAAGTTTTGTCTCAAAAAGCTACATCTATTTCTTGTTTTATGAAACGATGGTGTTTAACTTTCCTTTTTTTTCTTAATCAAATTTAGACCCATTCCCCTTCTGTGCTCCCTACCCTGCCACAGCTCCTGCCTTGTGCCATACATGTCTTGCTTCTTTTTCTCAGTCTTCTTTTTTTAAATTTTTCTATGGAGTTTACTGTTTCTGCCAGTGCTTTGAATGAGTCTTTTTTGTTGTTGTTCTCTTTAATTTTATATTACTTCAAAGTATGGATGCATACACTCCACACATATACCAAAATTACTACATCTGAAAATAAACTAAAATAAAAATAAAATAATAAGTTAATTCCAAAGCATATCTAAGGATTCATCTTTTAATAGTAGAGTTGCATGTAGGCAAAAAAAAATATTACTTTACATTCCTACATTACATACCAAATTGATGTATCGTTTAATGTACATTTTTGGTAGCATCAGCTATATTTACCAAAAAAGAAAAAATAATACTCAGTTTGCCTTACAATTGAGAATTTGGTGCTAGAATTCACAAATGAGGGACATAATATGTCCTTGTTTTTCTGAGACTGAGTTACTTCAATTAGCATAACAGCTTCTAGTCCATCCATTTACGTGTAAATTCCATGATGTTATCTTTCTTTACCACTGCATATAACTCCATTTTATAGATGTACCACGTTTTCTTTATCCACTCATCACTTAAAGAACTCTTGGGTTGATCCTAGCTCTTTCCTGTTGTGAAAAGAGCTGCAATAAACATGGTTGTACATGTATTTATGCAATATGATGAGTCTTGTGGGTATATACCCAGGAGTGGTATGACTGGGTAAAACGGTGGGTTCCTTTTAAGTCTTTTAAGAGTTCTCCACAATGCTTTCCATAGGGGTTGCAGGAGTTTGCATTCACACCATCAGTGGATGAATTGTCTTGATCGTCCCCAGTTGGTCTCTCTCTGCTTGCTGTATTCACTGGAAGATGTGAACCTTGGCTTTCTGCTCCAGCTCTTGCCATAATGTCTCCTTGCCATGATGGAATCTAATTCCCTGTAATTGTCAATTGCAAGGTCAAATAAATTCTTCCTTTTATAAGTTCCCTTGGTCAGGGTGGTTTTATCACAGCAACAGAAAAGTGACTAATACAGTGTTTGGTCGGGTTTGATAAGAGTTTTGTTGTTGTTGTTGTTGTTGTTGTTGTTGTTGTTTGTTTTGAGGCTATTATGAATGGGAAAGTCTCCTTGTACTTCTTCTCCAATGGCTTGTCCGTACAAAGAAAGGCTACTGATTTTTCTAGATGAATTGTGTATACCTACACTTTACTGAAACTGTTAATCATTTCTAGGAGTTTTCTGGTGGAGTTTTTACCATCCCTTAGGTAAACTATCATGTCATCTGCAAAAAGGGTACTTTGACCTTCTCTTTTCCAGTTAGTACTCCTTTAATTTCCCTTTCTTGTCTTATTGCTCTAGGAAGCATTTCAGGCATAGATGCAAAAATTCACAACAAAATACTTGCAAACTACATAAGGCACACATCAAAAAGTTCATCCATCATGACCAATTATGATTTGTACCACAGATTCAGGGATGGTGCAAAATATGCAAATCAATAAATGTCATAAAACACATAAATGACCTGAAAGACAGATACCAGATGGTAATCTAAATTGATGAAGAAAAGACCTGTGACAAAATTCAAAATGCCTTCATGTTTAAGGTCCTAGAGGGAATTGGAATGGAGGGAACATTCCTCAATATAATTAAAGCCATGTACAACTAATCCAAATCCAACATCATTCTAAATGGGAAAAATGTAGAAGTAGTCGCCTTAAAGTCAGAAACCTGCCAAGCCTGCCCCCTATCCCCACTCTTTTCCAATATAGTGCTTGAAATGCTCATTAGAGCAATAAGACATGAAAGGGAAATAAAAGCAGTACTAATTGGAAAAGCGAAGGTCAAACTATCCCTTCTTTGCAGATGACATGATAGTTTACCTAAGGGACACTAAAATAACTCTATGAGAAAATGCCTAGAAATGATGAATAGCTTCAGTAAAGTGGCTGGATACAAAAATTAACTTAGGAAAATCAGTACCCCTTCTTTATAACACTGAAATACTAAAAAAAAAAAATAATAATAATAATAAAAGAAAAAAGAACCCAAAAGGGAAGATAGTTACTGGGTGGATGAAAGTGGGAGTGTTGATTTGGGATTGGGAGGGAAGGAGGGAGAAAAATACAGAGGGGCATGATAGGGAACTAGGGAACTCAGGACAGGTGAAGGGTTAAGATAATGTGGTACTGGGGCTACAGAAGGTGAGAGAGTTAGGAAGGAAAGAATAAATAATAAAAAATGATTGCATCTTGAGTGGCTAGGAAACCCAGAGTATAATGTGATGCCCTCAAGACTCCATGAGAAATGCATTTACAGTGTCTGAACATTAGTGTACAGATATATGTGGGGGCTGTATAACAAGGAATACAGTGCCAGATGGAACAAGCCTACCTTAAAGATGTCAGTGAGAGTGATCCAAAAAAGGGACAAAATAACATGGCCTATCTCCAAAGCTATTGATTATATCCCAGAAATATAAAAAAAGATCCTACTTCATGACAAGACATACTTCAGAAATAAGATTTAGGTACATGTTGGCTAGGGGATCCAAGCCCCCCCCCCCCGCAAAAAGGGAAAGGCTTCTTGCCTGTAAACTTGGATACCTGAAAGAAGAGAGGTGATAAGACCCTGCTGTCAAAGACCTGATGTAAGCATGGGAAAGATGTATTGAGACCGCACTTGCAAGTGTACAGTTGTTCTCTGGAATACCAGAGAGTGTTACCAAAGGCCACTAAACCAATAAAGCAAATATAGGTCTCCTTGAGTCAAACAAGACTCCTTCTTGCATGCTACCAGGGAGTACAAGAAGCCAATGCTGCAAGCTTACATCCTCTAGTGGTTAGGAGATGTTATAAGCCACAGTAAGACACTGTCATATTTTACAGAAAAAAGGTAATTCATGGATTAACATACCATCCAAACATCTGTGTCTATACCAAAGTAACCTACCATAAAAATTAGTACTGTTTAAATACCTATATATCTAATTGCTTGTGTTTCATTAGTAGGATTGAAAGATTATTCCTGGGCAAACTGTCAGCCCATGAAAGGAAACAGCCAGAATTGACCAGAGTCCAAAACAACAGCTCCAGAGAAAGTAGACTGTTTTGCTTCTCGTCCACCTGTGCCCCTTTTCTAAGCCTAGGGAACAATCTGTGGAAGAGGGGGCATGGTAGAATGTAAGGGCTGCGATTGGGGTGAATGGTGAAACTACAGCAATATAGTCTGGACACTTATTTGATGAACTTGATTGAACATACAAGCCCCACCCCCACCGCCAGCTGGATGGTGGGACCCATGGGCTATGCAGGTTTGGGCACAACTGCTTGCAAATTGTTTTTATATGAAGGATGCTTGTACTCATAAATTATTACATATTGTTAAAAAATGAAAAAAATAAAGAAGTAATAGAAAAAAAAAAAAGACTTAGGGTAGTGGAGCAGGAACTGACCAGCAAGCACTGACCTGGAGTTAAGCATTCATAAAGCTATATAATATGCACACTGCTAAGGGAAAAAAATCAATCAGTTGTACAACCCAGCCCTAAACCCTAACAACCATAATGATCTGCATAACAAACTGCCTCTGCTGGTGCAGTGGTGGCACTGTTATCTGGGGGCTAATCAACAGTACCGAATTGTACTCATAAGGATGAAATTATGAGTACCACTGTGAACTGTCAAATGCACATGGCAGGAGAAAACTAGATCCTACAGAAATCGTATCCACGTCATATCTGTAGAAAATCAAATTATTTACCATAGGCTAAATATGGAAACACATTTACAAACAAGCATGTCTTACATCACTCATCAAAGAAGCTTCTCTGTGCAACAAATGGAGGCTACTACAGAATCCCACAACTTTTCACACAGAAAATATACATCTACAGGACACCCAATCCTAGGAGAACTATCTATAGTTTGAACCTTACACCTAAGCCTCATGAAACATAACAGAATGAGGGGCAGAGTGAAAATGAGTGCACCCCTCAGTTCTCAGCAGTGAAGCTTCCTACACAATGGAGTGCAAGTGTAAACAAACAGAAGGACACAAGTGACCAGTTTCAAAGAATGGGATTCCAGGTTGTTTATCCCTGGATAAGACTCCTATACTAAATCTCACAGAGCCACAGCTCAGGGATCATTGTGGAAGATGAAGTGGAAAGAGTGGAAGAGTCAGGGCTGATGCATGAAAGTAGGAAGCAGAGGTTAACAAACTACTGGAAACTTTCACATGTGTACCTGTGGAAATGTTGGCATGAGGCACAGAACCCATGCCAACTCAGACAAGGTCTCAGAGTAGAGCAAGAGAATTGGGTGGGGAACTGGCTCTGCATTGGGAACTACTAGAGACTGATTCCTGCTGAATGAGGAAGAGTATGGTTTACTGAAAGCCTGTAATTCTAGCACTCAGGAGGCAGAGGCAGGAGGATCTTGTGAATTCAAGGCCAGCCTGTTCTATAAAGTGAGTTCTAGGACAGATGGGTGTCCAGGGAGACCCTGTCCCCAAAAGACTCCCCCCAAAAAAGAAAAATGATTTCTAAATGTGCTGACTAGACTCCAGTGGATGAAATTCCTCTGGGTTCAAGAGCTTGAGTTGATAGAACTTACTTGGATGATGTAATGCTTGAGTTCTGATGAGAGGGTGGAGCATGGGGTCCCTGGATTTGATTATGAACCTGTCTATGAAATATACAAATGATTAATAAAATTAATTATTAAAAATGCTTTAAATAAATCTGATCCGCATTATAAAGTCAGAAAAATTAAATAATACCAGTTCTATAACTTAAAACAAATTGGAAATGTGAAAAAAGAATAAAAAAGAACTGATGCTAGCATAAATTGTGTGTTATATTAAAGCATGAATAATTATAATTGGATAATATTTAGTAGCTTTGTAACTATATGTTATATCTCTATCAACATAGGCTACGAAGAATGGATATAACCTAAGTTGATCTAGAATAAGTAATTTAATAGAACATTTAGCTCTTCTAACATTATATCCCTCTAAAGAAACAGAAATTTAGAGATTGTGGAAATATAATGAACCAGTTCAGTTCTAATTAAAGTCATATGTTTAATGCCGGTTTCTTCCTACTGACATATATTTCAAAGTAATTGTTCCTGAATCCTGAAGATCAAACAGAGAAAATGTAGGACTTTTAGCAATCCTGCTCAGGGCAGTTTCCTGTTCAAACTGGAGCTTCACTACTAAAAATGTTCGTGGTTTCAGTGAAATCTTGACTGTCATAATAATATTAGAAAATGTTTATATATCCAACCACACCCAGGGACAAAAATGTTATAATTTGTTGAGGGATTTTTCACTAAATATCATAAGTTAAAATTTAGTGCACTTGAAATTTAATTTCTGGAGTCCAAGTTCATTCTGTTTCTATGTATGTGTCTTTTATGTTCAAAGTTCATTTTCAGATAGAAAACTAACAAACAAATCTATGAAAGCATAATTGATTTGCTACAAACTGTTCAGCTATCTTAGCTGTCACTAATGGTGAGATCTATGAAACCAGTTAAAATTATGGATTGCAATTTTATTTTCTTTCATTTCTGCTCTGGACCAGCTGGTGACAATATAAAAAGAAATACTCACAAATGTTTAGGTATTTTTATAGGAGTATAGCATTTTTTTCAAGTTTTCCTTTCACCACATTTGATTTATAATTGGTTCCAAAGCATTAAAGTCTTATTCTCATCTCACTAGCAGGAGGAGTAACCCCCATAAATCCTTGATTGTGTCAGCTTACATAAAGTAAAGGGTTGTTCTAGATTTCATGGCATGTATAATACTGGCTCAGATGCTAGAAAATATTGTTTGGGAGAAAAATTTCCTGATGTTGTCTAGGAAGGTAAGGATATTAAGCACATCATTAGGGAAAAAAATTCACAGAAGTCACCTGCATTAATAACAAGAGCTACAGAAACTGTGATTTTTAAATGTAATTTAATTTAATTTAATTCAATTTTTGCATTCATAATTTTTTATTTGACCAATTCATAAACATAGGCAATAAACATAAGGAGTTTCCATGTAAAACCAATTAATAAACATCCGAGTCCAGTCCTTATACAACCCAGGGTCCCCAAGTACATTTGAAGCGATTTGATTACACAAGCATGCTGACCAAATAAAGTCCTGTCTGTTTATGCTTTGGTAACACAATTCATACCCCTTCCTTGTCCCTTACAATCTGATGCACCAACCTCTTCTTGAAAGGCCCTGGGCTTAGTTCAGGAGGGCAAGAGAGACTGAGAGATAGGAAGATCCATTTTTTTTTTCCTTACAGGTGACACATCAAACTCCTGAGTCTCTCCAAGTTTTGTTTTCAACAAATGGCTCGTTTAGAAGTCTCCTTTTAATTCTATAGACAGTAACTAAGCTGAAAGGGTCTAACAAGCCCATCCAGACTATCTCCTTCTGGACTGCATACCACTGGTTCAAGGAGGGATAACCCAACTTTTCCTGTGCCAAATTATCTTGTTATGGGAAAAAGAAATGTCAGAGTTAACATTTGTATGATATAGAGAAACATGGAAAACATTTGTGCCCATTTCATTTAATAGCTGTAACTGGGAATCCAGTACAAGTCAGGGGTGGATTGAAAATTAACAGCAATTCTGTATCCCTAATTAGCTTAAGTGCATTACTATTCTCTATTCTAGAATTAGCCATCCATTTTCATCTTAAACAAGAAGCTTTAATTAATACTGTGAGACAGTAATATTTACTAAAAGATATAATCTCAATTATTAAACTTGTTTTTATCAATGATATAAACAAAATAAAATAGAATCTTATTCATCAATAAAATGAAAGTATCATCAATTCATATAAATAATTATCCTGATGATATAATGACTATTATTATAAATAATACTTTCTTTATTAAAATATTTGAATTTGTAAGTAGTCTAGATTTTCCACAGTCTATCAAATAACCAAAATGTGTATAGCTATGATCAAGACCATCATGAAGATATTTATATAAATTCCCTTAAAATAAAAAGTATTATCTCAAAATATGACATAGTTATCTAAGAATGAGCTTCTTCTTATTTCTTCAGTAGTAATCATGAAAACATTTGAAGCAGCTATGGAATGGCAGCTATTTTATTTCATATAGAAAACATGTAAAGATTATATGCTACAAAGTACATAACTAGATGGTTTCAATCATGCTCAATATCTTGTCAATATTATTTTAAGTAAGTTCTGTGATACAAAATATCTTAAAGTTTCAGAAGTTACATTTTTTAAAATGTAATCGTCCATGAGTAGACAATGGAAAACGTCCAAATTCAGACACATGGAAAGTTTTCCTATATTCTAACTAAAATTCTGAGAACAAAATAATGAATAGTTACTAAGGGGAAATATAAGAGAAAGAAGTTACTCATTCATTAGTATTTCCTATTCTCCTTACTATCAATATAGATTATAATTTTATCAGGAATTCAAATTCTATAATACCTGATTTAGTGGAAAATCCTCCCAAACAAAGTCATCTGATTTATTACTAGTTTCCAACATGATTTAAATTAGTGTAGAGTAAGATATTTTTTGTTCAGCAGACCATGAGAATCAGAATGTGCATGTGATCAACTTTTCTGACGTACAGAAAGATGTCATTATCAAAATAGGTAGCTATGTGAAGATTTGTTTGAATGAAATTTTACCAGCTTTATATCTTTAAAAAGATATAAATCTCTTTTAAACTGATTAATGCTAGGAATTTCTAATTATAGCTAACAGTGATGTGTAATGATGAAAATTATACTGTCAAAATAGGAGAATCGACAATGGAATATTTTCCAATTAAAACACAAATAAATACTCTATGTAGTCATGAAGTCTCAAAATAAATGCCAACTACATTTTCCTTCATATGTGTAATTAATTTGTGATCAAAGCTTATTTATGCTTCTTAAGTGCATGGATAAACGTAGCATAGGATAGGAACTAGGAAGTGTACAGTTTTCTCTTCATATATGCATATAATTTTATTGAAATAATCATATGCAGCTAAATGTGTACTTGTGTAAAGTTTCACAGTAATTGAAAATCCTCAAATAAACCAGGTGACAAAATTGAGCTAATTTGAAGTGTTGGATTTCATTAAGCTATACCTGTAACCAAAAGAAGAATTTAAACCTGAAACAGAAAAAAAAGATGGGCTTATGCTTTATCTTTTATTTCATTTAGAGCTGATTGGTTAATAACAGCAAGAGCAATTATAAAACCCCAGTAGCTTCATTTTATTGTTGTTCAATATTCATTAGTTGACAGTGAATAACTTTGTTGTTCTACCAACAACCATCATTGTCAAATTTCCTTTTTTGATTCTGAAACAGTCATCAAAATGAACTATGTGTAGGATTCCCACCACAAGAATGAAGATCAGGGGCTTCTTTCTATTTCATTTTATGGAAATGATGTTTGTTCATACAGTGCTACAGATTGGTTTCTAAGAAAATGTGTTAGGTGGGATGGCTTCAGTCTTATACATTAATTAAATAATTGATAATATAAACCTATCCACACAAAGTATACATATATGTGTCTAAACATATATGTATCTAATTATTTATATTAGGATTGTTGATAAGTTGAAATATTACACATTTTTCTGCCTATTTTCTCCCTTATATTTTTATTTCTTTTAGTTTAAAGAGGAGGTTCCTCCTTGGCAATCCCAAACAACCATCAATCCTGCACTTTTTCTCCAATTCAAGTGATATGTGTATTTATGTATATAACTATATATAACTATATATAACTATATATAACTATATACATATATNTGCGGAGGTCAGAAGAGGGCGTTGGATTCCCCTGGAACTGGAGTTAAAGATGGTTCTTAGCTGCCATGTGGGTGCTGGGAATCGAACCCGAGTCCTCTGCAAGAGCAGTCAGTGCTCTTAACCCCTAGGCCATCTCTCCAGCCCCAACACAGCTTTTTAACCTTCCAATATGGACTGAGGACTCATGTCTCTCCAAGAATCCTCCAAACCTTCAATGCCAGATGGAGACTACTGAGATACCCAGCTTGTGGGCTAAACAGGTAAGGGGATGTCATCCTCGTCAGAATATAGACTGCCATTGTTGGACTACCTGGGCTGTATCATGGAGGCCAGTGAAGGGGGATCGAGACAGGACGCGTGCTTGCTGGACTTCATTTGGGGGACTATGGGAGAGAAAGCCCCCATTGTGGAGCAAAAGTGCAGAACTGATAGTTGTTTGTGACTGTCAAGGAGGATCCCTCAAGCACTTCCTTAAGGACAACATGACATATTTTAGGGAAAAAAAATCCTCCAATTCAAGTAATATGTATATATATATATATATATATGTATATATGTATATATACTGTAGCAATACAAGCTGGAGAGAACAACAACAAAAGAACTGAAAAAAAAACCTCTGGAAAGACTCAGAAAAAAATGCAGGACACTTATGGCAGAGTGCAAGGACTCGGGGAGGGTGGGAGGCATGGAAAGGGAAGTGACTCCGATTCAATTGAGAAATGATGTATGGCTTTTGGAAAAAGCTTAATAACAATAATAATAATAAAAGATTTGGTGATGAGAATAGTGTGCTGCACTGGCAATGGGAAGATCAGGTTTCACCCAGTGCCGTGGTGGCCTGCAGTTATGACATTCCTTTATTTCTCCTTTGAGCCAGGGAGGACTAGAGGTCTTTCAGTTTTTCAACAGTTTTGTTTGCACCTGTACTGCATAAAATAACTCATTGTTAGGGTAAGTTATGCAGTTTGTCTTACATTCTTTAGACTATAACTAAGTAAGTTTATTGATAGATATTCTAGGACAGATATTATATTGACTTTTCTGAAATACATTGTGTGAGTCACATGCTGTAAATATTTAGGGATTTAGGGGAATATTGAACTAGGAAAATCTCATCCAACCCGTGCAATTTTGTTCAATAGTAGAATAGGAGCAATAGTAATAAAATCATTCACAACATGGCTGTACTTATATCCATGCAGGTAGAACATACATACAAACACAATAAAATATATAATGGTAATAAAATCAACATTTTAAAATTATGTAGTATTTTATTTTTGGAAATGTTTTTTTTATTTCTTATTTTTTATGTGTATGAGTGTACTGTCTACTTGTAGGTTAGTGCACCCGTGTCGTGCAATGCCGTGGAGATCAGAAGAGGGCATGGGATTCCCCTGGAACTGGAGTTAAAGATGGTTTTTAGCCGCCATGTGGGTGTTGGCAATTGAACCCCAGTCCTATGCAAGATCAGTCACCGCCCTTAACTGCTGAACCATCTCTCCAGCCCCAATTATGTAGTGTTTTCTATGTTTACAGATGAAACATTAAATAAACACTATTTATTGGGTTTTCGTTGATGTTATGATGAGTGGGTGCATATAGGGGAGGGCGTCTAAATATGATCAAAATATCAAAATGTACTGTATGAAACTTGCAAATATTGAGCAACAATTGAGATCATTATGGTTATTAAAATCATGGAACACATGGAAGAAAGTTTTTCATCACCATCAGGATATTAGGTGAATTCATGTTAAAAGTTTTCCATGAAGCCACGAGCCAAGAGATTTCTGGCTTAAATTGTGACATGCTTACTTAGAAACACCTCCAAAATGTAGCTTCTAGCCCAACGGGAATTCCTATGGTGAATTATTATGCTGCGCCCTTCTGTGCTCATAATTGACTTGCAAAAGGATCATATATTTACATGTGTATTTGTACTATAAGATCGCTCAAATGTTATAAGATACGTTATCTCATTTCTACATGAAATTGATAACGAATGACCTAATTGATGGTATGAGGTGATGCTTTCATAAATCTTAACTCTACTAGTTTTCTGTTTTACTGTACTAACTTTAAAACATTGACTATATGTGTGCTTGTACATATGTTTTGGACCACTTTTTGTAGATGTATTCCTTCAAGAATTAATGTGCTGAAATATTAATTACAGTTTTTACAGCTATTATTTATGAACTTCATGGTTCTCTCATGCCATGATTTATTCACAGAAAATCTCGAATAAATGTATTTCTTCTTCAATAATATATTACATCATAATGAAAATGTATAACTAAAAGGAGACCTTGCCACAAGTCAACACTTACATATCAAAATATCGTATTTTTATATAATTACTTATAACAGCTATTTTGCTGAGGAAATATCATTTTTAAAATTATTGACGTTTTTTAGAATGTGATAGACAAGTGTTATATATATTCCATTTCTCCACTCCTTCCCTCTTCCAACTTTTTAACTTCTGGATTTAATATTGTTACATATGAAAATAAACATATATAACACATATATTTTATGGTCTATTGTATAGACACACATTTACATATATATGTATAATGACTCCATTTCATGGTGTGCGTAAGTACATGTGTTTAGGGCTGACCACTTGGAAATGAATAATTTATCAGAGAGTTTGTATCTGTATTAAAGTGCATCTCTCTCCCTCAGAGGGCATTAAGTATCTGCAGCTTACCAACTAGTGATGGGACCTTATGAAATTTTCTCCAACCACATTCTCATGTCAACTGGTGGTATCATTATACAGGTCTTATTTAGCCAAAAATACTGCTGATATTTCCTGTGTCTAGTTTCCATGTATAGATAGTAGATGTTATCTAGCAGAAGGTTTCCTTGTCCTCTGGTTCTTAAAATCATCCAGCACTTTTTCCTCAATATTCCTTGAGCCTAAGAGGTAGGGGTTGCATTTTAGATGCATCAGTTTTGGCTAAGAACCCCATGATCACTTATTCCTTCCAGTTTGGCCTGTTGAAGACATTTGTAATAGTTTTAATCTTCTGAAAAAAACACAAAGCTTCTTTGGTGAGTGATGAATGCTACAGTTAATTGCCTGTGAGTACAAGCATCAATGTTTGGTATATAATAAGAAATGACATTGGTTCAGGAATGTGGCAGTAGTGAAATCTTCTCTAGGGTCTATGACCTCTTCCTCCATGGGTATTTTTCTATGTTAACAGGTCCAGGATTGGATGTTCTCCTACTGAGCGGGCAATCAATACAACACAGACGATAAAGGAGAATCTACAATAGTTATACTGCTAAATGGACATTATATTAAACTGACTCCTAATTACTGACTACTAAAACCAGACAAAAAATATTTGCAAACCTGATGATGATGAAAAACTTTCTTCCATGTGTTCCATGATTTTAATAGCCATAATGATCTCAATTCTTAATTTTTGCTAGTTTCATACAATACATTTTGATCATATTTAGATCCTGTCCACCATATGCACCTTCACATCATCACATCATAAAAACCCAAGAAATATTGTCTGATTATTGTTTCATCTGTAAACATAAAGAATGATACATAATTTTAAAATACTGATGATTTTATTAACATTATATAATTTCATTGTGTTTTTATGAGTGTGTTACATGCTTAATTGCACCTGTGTTGTGTATGATTTTATTAGTCCATAGATTAACGAATCTATAGAATATCACCAGGGCACTTTCTTCTTGCATCAGATGGCAATTTACACAGAAATCCACAACAGATCAAAAGGGAGATAATAAGTGACTTCAAGCCCTGTGCCCTGAATGGGACAGCTATATAAACCCTTGCCTTCTAAGGGTTAGAGATAATTGTAAAACAGGGATGGAGAGTAGGTGCCAGAACTGGTGGGTGACTGTGGACATGACTTTCTTAAACAGACATAATATGGAGTTATAATTAACCCCAACAAAACCATGTGTGTATTTGTCTTGAGATCTGGGTTCCTGATCTTGTTTGTGGGGTACCTCAATATAGGACACCAACAAATAAGATATTGAGCAAATGCAGTTATGCTTGAGAATTAACATTTCAAAATGCAGAAAGCAATTGCACACAATGAAAATTGGGATGGATTCTTGACCATCAGTGAATGAGATATTCTAGTACTCAGGATAAAAAAGCAAAGTGATTTGTTAAGATTAAGGCAGAGCCAAGATTGTACATCCCCAGTTGAAGATGGAGAAACAATTTGGAATAAAATTATGGGTAAGAGCTCACTTGGAACAGGGTTCCAGGGAAATAGAGTTCCAGAGACAGTTCCATCAGCACAGTTTGAAGAGAAATCCTGTGGAAAAGAGCGTTCTCCAAGTTCCAGCCCACATTACAAACTAAAGTTAAGTGTCTGGCTTTTTGTTTGGGTGATTTTGTTGGCACAGTAATGTCACAGATGAGTATATTGTTTTCCAGACAGCATGTATAATAACTATGTGAGCTCAAACCAGACAAATTCCCACCATTGAGTGGGTATAATGAACAAGATTCTCCAAACCTAGCTGAGGAACTGTGGGAAACTGATAGCTGTTAGAGAGGGAGAGACAGTTTTCTTTAAAGTTGTGATGCTATGAAGATAGCCAGGTTCCAGGCAATGAACCCACACAAATGCAATGTTTTTAACCAAATTTGATGTAATATGTTTAGAAAAGAATAATAGATAACAGGAATTGGATGCAGTATAGTAAAGGTGGGGCTATATAGAGTAAGGAGTATAAGATGATCAAAATATATTGTATAAAATTCTCAAAAGCTCAAATAAATGTTCAATATAAAAGAATATTTGTTTCAATATGTTGAAATTTTAAATAAAATTATGATGAATTACAATGAGATTATTTACCCAGAGGGGGGGTATGCATACCTAAATCCTTCCTGACATTTTAAAGTTCTTTGAATGTTCTCGTCTAATTATTCACCATCACTCGTCTACTATATATATATTACTATTGCTTATTTTTACATCTATGCAACCTACTTAATTTGTTTGTTTCTTTGTTTGTTTTGGTCTTTTTGAGATAGGATCTCCCTTTAGCCTCAGCTGGCTTCCAACTCACTATGTAGATCAAGCTGGACTTGAACTCACAGAGACCTGCCTGCCTTTGCCTTCTGTGTGCTAGGATTAAAGGCATGAACCACCCGGCCTGGCTGCCAATGTAGCCTACTTTAACATACATCATTAAGTCATCTGTGCCTTATCCATTTACTTGAGCATGTTCACAAAACAATCTGCAATTAATCCCCACTCAGCAAATATTTAGTGTACTCTTTTATTTGAATTATAATAAATATATCATCAATGAGTACAAACCAGTAACAGCTAAGATAAAACATAAAAAGCTTTAAATTATGAGAATTTAAATAGTAATAACACATCCAGGTGCATGTTTTGGATGAATTCAAAGAGAAGTTTTGCTCTTGTTGCCTACTATTTGAATGATTTGTCTATATTAACGAATAATAATGGAGTTTGCTTCAATTTATTTTTACCTTAAAACAAGCTGGGTGTGGTGGTGCATGCCTTTAATCCTAGAACTTGGGAAGCAGAAGCAGGTAGATCTCTGTGAATTCAAGGCCAGCCTGGTTTACAGAGGGAGTTCCAGGCCAGCTGGGGCTATAGGGAGACCCTGTCACAAAAACACCATAAAAATCCCATATGTAAATAATTCCTGACAATGTCTGATAAAGCAGTATATTTTATAATAATTTTCTATTTGTTAAATATGATATTTCCCTAATAGATAATAATTTCTATGTTTTTAGATATATTTCCCTAATAGATTCATATGTTGAAGGCTGGTTCCCAGCTAGTGGCTTCATTTAAGCAAGGGCTGGGAGCATTGTGGAAAATCAAGTGAGGTATATTTCTTAGGTCTACACTGAGCAGGTTCCCAGCATCCTTCCATTTTTTTCAAGCTCTTTAGCTGGCATCACACTATTCTTTGTCGTTTTCCATGCACCAGAAACAAGCTAATGAACTATGAAATGTGAGTTCTGAAACCACAGGTGAAGCTAAAATGTTCCTCAATATAAGACAATATTCTCAGGAACTAGTCAAGGAACAAGAAACAAAAGTCTGGGGCTGGAGAGATGGCCTAGCAGTTAAGAGCGCTGACCGCTCTTACAGAGGACCTGGATTCGATCCCCAGCACTCACATGGCAGCCGAGAACCGTCTGAAACTCCAATTCCAGGAGAACTCCAGTTCCAGGGGAATCCAACACCCTCTTCTGACCTCCGCGGCATTGCACGACACGATTGCACAAACTTGCATGTAGACAGTACATTGATACACATACAGGTATAAATAAATGCCGGGCGTGGTGGCACACGCCTTTAATCCTAGCACTTGGGAGGCAGAGGCACACGGATTTCTGTGAATTCGAGGCCAGCCTGGTCTACAAAGTGAGTTCCAGGACAGCCAGGACAGCCAGAACTACAGGGAGACCCTGTCTCAAAAACACCAAAAAAAAAAAAGAAACAAAAGTCTAACTGACACATTCTCATCTCTTCATCTATTTATTGTTATAAATATTTTATGTACTGTATTTAATTATTAATTTATGTGTTTATGTTAAATACTTTAATATCATTTGAGTGTAATTTAATTTTGGTATTAATCAAATTTGTCCATGAAAGAATATTCTTTTAATTCAACATGCCTTCTCAATTAATCTGAACTATGTTCCCATTTCTCAATATTGATTTACTCTGCTCCTGACTTTGTTTTTTTTTGCGGTTTATAACATATATTGTATGCCATTTCTAGAGTTTCCTTAATATAAAACTAGGCAAAAAATATTTGACTAATTACAGTTAATAAAATTTATACTATATTCAAGGTAACATTGTCTAGCCAAACACACACCACACAAACTCTCTCTCTCTCTCTCTCTCTCTCTCTCTCTCTCTCTGTCTGTCTCTCTCATACACAAACATATAAAATTTTCCCTAAAACAAGGAGATATGAATTTTATGGGCAGGAGTTATAGCTTTACATAATTTAATGACTGAACTGAATATTATAAGCTAGCCAGTGGAAAAATCAGAAACTGGATGCATATCCATTGATTTCCAGGGCTCCTTACTCTATAACTGAAGAAATATTTTTAACGGAATGTATGCCTTAAAACAGCAATTTGAATATAAGACCAAGAATAATACTTTCTTTCCTAGATTGAAAACTTTTTCAGAAGAGGCACAGAAAGCTCTTAAATGCCGTTGTGCAACTTCATATGATGTATGGCACTGAGTGGTAGTTGACAAACTTAGTTGAAAGAATGTGAAGTAAATAATATGAAGAAAAGTACAGTACAGGGATTGCAGTTTTCCCTTTGGGATAATATACATGGCAAAAACTCTGACAGCTGAAAGGATAATAGATGCTGCATCACCATCTGGAATGCCAAGCACAGTGTGCATAGCAGGAAATAAGGGGAAACAGATGGCCATTTTGTCTTCCATATTGTATTCCCTAGAACCACAAGAATCTACTTGAATGACCAAGGGCATAATAAGCTAATATCATAGCAGAACTCTGTAGTAATAAATGTAAAAGTAAAGGAATATCCATAATGCAAAGCAGAGTTTTATCAGAATTTATAATTCAGGGGAAATAAAGAAACAGAAAATAGGGAAAAATTCTTTCATTAAATAATTGCAACCAAATGTTTACTCTTTCAAATTGTAATAATTTTGCTCAATGGCTAACCAGTTAACAATATTATTTTTCAACCCATTAATTATAAACTGAAGAAAATCATGTAGAATATTGTAATGTTTGTGTAAGTACAGTTTTCATTAAAGCTATATTCTATTTAATGAATTAATTTTAAATAGTGGTTATCATTAAATGCTATATATATTTCATAAACATTTTGTGTCTTGATGTATTCAAAGTTAGTACTGGAAATACAGAGTGATTAAAAAACTGGCCAATAAATCAGGCATGATGTTGCAGGTCTTAATTCTAGCACTCCAGAGACAGAGACAGGTAGATTTCTGTGAGGTTCAACTCAGCCTAGTCTACATATCAAGTTCCAGATTAGCTGAGGTTACAGGGAAACCCTGTATAAAAGGATTAGTTTTCAGTAGATAAAATTCTGAAATAAACGTCTGTGAAAAGCAAAGTGAACAATGTAAGAGATAAATCTCTAAGACATAGTACCATTGAAAGCATGTTTCAGAAAAAAAAGTGGGTTATTTTGTTGTTTTTATTGCCCATTTACATAATTCATATGGTGTTTCCCAATAAAACACGTTCCACCTACGCCCCAAGCTCCTATCAGAATTCATGCATTACATCATCAAAGCTAAGCCCTATCCAGTCATGCTCCTGAACCCAGGTGTCCTTTTGTGCAGATAGATCTCTGGAGTTCAGTCACCATATCTAGGAATCCTAGGTAAGGCACACTCTTCATCACCCAGTAGCACTCAGTCTCTTGTAGTTCTCAGTCCAGGGTCAGTCCCCCTTCTGTCGATCCTACAGATTATACTAGATTTTACAGGTAAATGTATTGGGAATTGTATGGTAAATCCAGTTATTATGGTTATATGGAACTATTTCACACTGAGGATTACTGTCAAATACACATGTAGTAGAAAAATTTCAAAATATTTCACTATCATTACTGTAGTGAGTAACTATGGTGTGATGTTTATGATACATTTATATTTCCATCTTAAATCATCAAATATGAGTTTATGTAACAGCAAACTTCTTCACTGCAATTTAATTTGATCACACACTCGATACACTTATTTTGGGAATAACCTTTGTATGAAATAAAAACTTGACTATCTCTTAAGCTTAAAAATACCTTTTTTCTGAGAAATGACAATTCCTTTGAAGTCATCAAAGACTACATACTATTTCCTCCTTTTCTGTTTTCCTCTTTTTCAACTCTTTTGTTTTATATTACATTTGAAGTTACCCTTTGTTGTACAATATACTTAGGAAATCATTCGTATTCAATGCCTATTTTGAACCTAAATTATTACTTCAGTTTTAATGAAATGTCACACAAATAAATATTCAAAAAATGCTACAACATGGAAAGTACCACTCTCCTATGTGTAAGTATGCAACTGAAGAATAACTTGTTTTTATTCAGAATTGAGAAGCTTTATTTATTCTTTCTCAGACTCACTTGTTTGCAATCAATAAATTAGTAAAACTGTTCGTAAGGGTTGAGGAGCATGCTGTGGAATGAACTGTGTGCTTTCACATGGCTTCACAATTTTTCAAACAACAAAAAGCCATAGGATCTTTGTGCTCTGGTGTGTGAACTCAAAATTTCCTGTGAACGATCCTGAAGATCAACAGAAAACACTGATCTTTTTTTTTAAAGAGAGTTCTATATGAAGCCTTAAATTTATCTCGCTCGCGCGCTCGCTTATAAGATTCAGGAGTTAAACTATCATATATCTATATATATACTTATATAATAAATGTATACTGAAGAAACAAAGTAATAGACACTTTTAAATCAAAATCATGAAATATTATTCCCAGAGCTGTTCAGTTAAATAAATTAAGCAACTATCTCCAGTAAACTCTACTTGGGTTCTAGTCATAATATTAAATCATTTTAAGGTGTATTCCAGGTTAATTTAAAGTAAGATGTTTTGAGAATCACAATATAGTGGATTTATAATTATATACAATTACAACAAAAATTTGAACACCTGAAAAGGAATTTTTTTCAAATTTCTTATTGTTTCAAGAAAAAAATCAAATCAAGATGCATATCAACTTTCTTGTCTCAGAGTCTGAGCATAGTGCCTCAAATACAAGCATGATAATCAAAATGCTTAGGTCCTATCACTAACTAGACCAGGCTTCTCTCTTTGAAGCATGAGCAGACTTTCCTCTTTTAGGGTGGACAGTGGCTGGATTCTCATCAGTGGATCTCCAGGACCTCCACATAGGGAAGATTGGTGACTCACATTTGCAGGACATTTCAGGAGATGCCCCCATGCATATTCCCCTGAGACTTAGTTGACCTCTGAGGGCAAGGAACAAAGTTATCCCTTAGGTCCCTTGGCCAAATTGGTATGGGCATTAAGTATGGTCATTAATCACCCAGAAAGGCTAAGTTACACCAGCCTGATACAGCACACCTACACTAAAATTGTATCTTCTGGAAAACAAGCTGTTATTTCCATATCATATTTCTTGATTCACCTTTTTCCATTTTAACTTCGTGTTACACTGTAATATGTAGACATGTCTACCATCATATACCAAAAATCCATAGTCTGAAAATAAGTGGGTAGGTTAGTTCTAGGATCTATCTAAGGATTAATAATATAAGATCACAGTTGTGTTCAGATCGTGGGGAATATAATGTTAATGTTGCTCAATTTGACTTAGAACTAGGTACTTGTTACTAGCATCCACAGATGAAGGATACCATTCGTCTTTTGTTTTTCTGGGACTGTGTTACTTCACTTAACATAATATCTTCTAGTTCCATCCATTTACCTGCAAATTTCATGATGCCATCTTTCTTTACCGCTGCATAGAACTCGATTGTGTAGGTACCACATTTTCTCTATGTTGGTTTTCTTTAAAAGGTATAAGGTTTTGGGCTTGGAGAGATGGCTCAGCGGTTAAGAGTGCCAACTGCTCTTGCAGAGGACCCTGGTTCAATTCCCAGCACCCACATATTGACTAAAAACCGTCCTTAACTCCAGTTCCAGGGGAATCTGACGCCTTCTTCTGACCTCCACAGCATTGCACTACACGGGTGTGCCGACCTACATGCAGACAGTACACTCGTACACATAAAAAATAATAAAATTAAAAAGGGCATAAGGTTTTGGAGACCCTCTTTTTCTCCTCTGCTCTCCTTTGATTCCCCACCTTCCCCTTTCTTCTAACTCTGTCAACAAGAGCCAAGTAGCTTTAGTTTGCCAAATGTATCCTGCCAAGGCCCAGACAAAACAAAATCAAATGAGTCCATCCTACAACTCCTAAAACTGTAAGAAAACACATTTATGGTTTCATGATTTTTCTGTAAATAATTTTGTTAATATTAGAAAACTAAGTATAATGATATTTCGTCATTTAATCAAGATTTATAAAAATCTTACTTTTCTATGCCTAGGGTCCACAGAAAACCTAGCATGGTCATAAGGCAGCTTAAATAAAGAGGAAAATTGATAAAAAATGATTATATGAGTGTTAAAATTCTTAAATATAAACCAGTGATGGAGCACCAGTACAAAAAGTTGTTTTAATGTTCGGATAAACTGCGAATATACTATCCAATGATATATAGTCATACACACACAGAAACAACAAGAATGGTACAGGCAGATTTTTGAGATTTTGATTAAATTCACTGATTTTTTTCAAGGATTTGTGTGTTTTGTAGTGTAAGATCACTGTTAAGAACTACAGCCTAAATTTGTATTCTAGAATAATTGGCTACATTTGAGGTTAAAGGGCACTGTTAAAAAATTGGCATTGGCTTTTGTTGTTTGCTAGTTTATTTTGAAAGGGTTTCTCATGGCCTAGATCTCACTATGTAGACCAAGCTAGCCTACATTTCACAGATATCAACCTCCCTCTGCATCCAGAGGAATGCTGTGATTAAAGGCCAGTACCACCATGCTAGCTGGAGTCAGGCATTATCTAATTTCTAAATATTTCAAGAAGATTTGTGGAATAAAATATTTTTTAAAAATTTAACAAAGGCTATTTATAGTAGAAATGTTATGTAAACTTGAATCATATAAGTACACATAAAAAAGACAAATAGTTATAAAGAACATGAAGGTGGATGGGGTAGTAAGCTAGGGGTTGAGAGAGAGAGGGGGGATCTGGATAGAGCAAAATATATTGTATGGAATTCATGAGTCAAATTAAGTATTTAAAAGAAAAATGATAAATAAGAAGAACTTCCCACTCACAATAGCCTCAAAATAATAAAATACATGGGAACAAACCTAACCAAATATACTAAAGCTCTCCACAACAAAAATTTTAAATGCCTGAAGAAGGAGATTGAAAATGACAGCAAAAGATGGAAAGACTTCCCAGGTTCATGGATTGGAAAAATTAATATGGTAAAAATATCCATTTTATCTAAATTGATACACAGATTCCAATCAAATTCCACATGAGTTTCTTTACAGACTTGGAAAAAATCCTTAAATTCATATGGAAAAACAAAAGACCCTGAATAGCTAAAGAAACCTTGGGTGAAAAATGCAATACATTGTGGAATTGCTCTATGAGACTTTAAGCTATATTACAATGCCATAGTCAAAAAGTCAGCCTAGTACTGGCACAAAAACAGACCCATTGACCAATGGAACACAATTGAAGATCCAAAGTTGAGTTCATACAATTTCAGCCACCTCATATTTGACAAAGGGGCAAAAAATACTCCAACCCTCAATTGAGGAAGAATAGCATCTTTAGCAAATGGGGATGGCCAAAACTACATCACCATTTGTAGAAGAACAAAATTAAACCCCTACCTCTTTACCTGTATAAAAATCAACTCCAAGTTGATCAAAGATTTCAACATAAAACCTGAAACTCTGAAGGTGATAGAAGAAAAAGTTGTCAACAATCTACAAGCCATAGGTGTAGGAAAAGACTTTCTAAACCAGAAAGCAGCTTCACAGGAAATAAGGTCAAAATTCAGTCAACACATGGGATTGGAGATCTCCCAAGACCACCTGAAGTGCAGGTAGATAGGAACTGGGTGCTTCAGCAAGGCTGATTGTTGTTTGATTTAATCTAGTTGTCTTTGGCTTGATTGGCTTTTGTGGCTGTGGAGGTGGAGTTATCCTCCTAGCTGGTATAAAAGGTGAGCATGTGTGAGTCTTGAGATCAGGGATCTCCCAAGACCACCTGAAGCACAAGTAGGTAGGAGGTGGGTGCTTCATCAAGGTGGATTGTTGTTTGATTTAATCTAGTTGTCTTTGGGTCGATTGGCTTTTGTGGCTGTTGTGGTGGAGTTATCCTCCCAGCTGGTATAAAAGGTGGGTTTGTGTAAATCTTGAGATCAGAGATCTCCCAAGACCACCTGAAGCACAGGTACCCCCGCCCCCAACTGGGATTACGAAGGCATCTGAAGGAGGCAAGCAAAGCAGGCCTTCAACACAGTGAAGAGGTATTTGGGACTCACATTGGAATACAGGCAAGGAGAAGACCATATGTCAGGAACAGAAAGAAGAGACAACACTGGAAAGGGGCAGGATGGGGGCTGGAGAGGTGGCCTAGTGGTTAAGAGCGCCGACCGCTCTTGCAGAGGACCCGGGTTCGATCCCCAGCACCCACATGGCGGCTGAGAGCCGTCTGAGGCTCCAATTCCAGGAGAGCTCCAGTTCCGGGGGAGACCGAGACCCTCTTCTGACCTCTGCGGCATTGCATGACACAGGTGCACAGACTTGCATGCAGACAGTACATTCATACACATACAGAAATAAATAAAATTAATAAAAAAAATTAAAAAAATAAATAAAAGTAGAGGACACGAAGTCAGAAGTTAATAAAGTAGAGGTGGAGATATAGGGCCCTTGGAATATGATCAAAATATGTTGCATGGGATTCTCAAAGACCAATAAAAAATTAAAAAAAAAAAAAAAGAAATGAAAGGGGCAGCAGGATAATCCCACACAAGCTCTACCAACCCTGTAGCTAAGGATTCCTACAGTGGGATCACCCTTTGGGGATGGCCCAGAGACACAATATTAAGAGCACAATGTAACATAAATTGAGAGAAAATGACAAAACTCCACAAGGAAGTTTGGAAACACTGAAAAGATCCCATATGCTGATAAAAGAATAAGGAAACCAACCAAAAAAAAAAAAGGGCTCAGAAAGAGATTGAGAAGGCTCCAAAAGGGAAATTAGAAATACTAAAGAAATCAGAAAGAGGAATGAAAAAGGAAATCAAACTCAGTCTTCACTCCAATCAAGAAGAAAGGAATTGAAAAAGGCCTGCAGAAGCAGGAATGGAGAAGCAGAACAAGAATATCAGACCACTGGAAGATAACACAGAAGAACTAAAAACCGTCAAGTAAAGTATTATGAAAATTAAAAATTCACCGAAAAAGTGGAATAAACAAGGAACTGTGGGACACAAGCTATGAAAAGATTCAAACCTCTGCATCATAGGAATAGAGGAAGAGAGAAGAATCCCAAGAGAATGTATTGATCAGTACTTGAACAGAAAAAATAGATGAACACTCTATAATCATAGTTAAATGCGAAGGTACCCCAAACAAAAGACAAAATCCTTAAACCAAAAGAGAAAAACAACAAGTCGACCTATAAGGGGAAACCTAACTAATAACAACTGACTTCCTCAGTGCAAACTATGAAGCAAGAAAGAAACATGGAGCAAAACTATCCAGTTAAAGGACTAATAAATGGCCAACCCATGTACTTATATTCCTCAGAGTCTAAATGTGTCATTATAGTTGAAGGAGAGAAGAAATTAACTTTTCCAGGTGACGTAAGCAAGATAAAGAAACATGTTACTAAGATGAAAAGCCAAGCCCTTCATAGAATACTTTGAAGCAATTCAAAGTAACAGAAGAAAGGAGCAACTATCCGCTCCCCGAGGCATTTCCCTAGAAAGAGAAATCAATAAAACATCAACTTTATAGAAAGGTCTCTAAAACCTGCATTCCTTCCTATAATCCGTTATAAACCAAGTAGAAAATGTTAGAGCAAACAGGACATACAAATCTAAATAAAAGATGAACACGATTCATATTTCAAGTTATAAATATATTAAGCTGAAATGCCCCATATTCAAAAGAGACATAGACAGGGAGGTACTGGATTAAAACACAGAAGCATCTATATTGCTGTACACAAGAAACACACCCATCAAGGAACAGGCACCACCTGAATATTGAAAAGTATGGAAAAAAATGATGTTTTCCATTGAGGCAAATAGTTACACGAAAAAGAAAGCAGTGTTGCTTTTGTAATATCAAAAAATTATACTCTGCGAAAGTAAAATAAGAAGGCCTTACACCTTTTATTCAAATGGTAAAAATTCCCAAGGAAGATTTCACAATTATTGCATTACATTATAATTAGGTATGATATTAGTATGTATATATATACATATATATAATGCACCAAACTTCTTGGTGCACCAAACTTTACTTAATAGAGCAATTCCAGGCCCAAGTCATCATTTCACTTTATTTCAGACAGTCACACTCTATCCACAGATAGACACTTAGGGACTTCAATTTTACCTGACGGCGGTTGGTTACTGAGTCCTCTATTCGGCTTACGAGTTCTAACTAGGGACAAAGAATTAAGTAACAGACGAGACATCTGAACAATGATATGTCTATATGAGTACACAAAATGGAGCCTCTACGTAGACCAGTGCGACCAATATTATGCAAACACAGAGAATACATTTTCTATCTCTAGGCGCTCCCCTCAACCTCCAAGTAGATACATTCTCAAAAATCGACCACATTTTTGGGATGAAGTCAAGAAAACCTCTCACAAATAAGCAAATAAAATTGAAATATTAATCATGCTTTCTAATTGGCCACAGTTGCAATGATAGCTGCACAACAAACACTTAGGATTAGAGCCCTATTCTTATCTAAGCAAGAAACACATGGAGTACTAAACAACACTCTCCTGTGTTAAGTCAATGAATCGGCGATCCGAGGAAGAGATACTAACAGAAAAATAAATGCCATTCCTTGGAACTGGAATGTATCAATGCACAATATCAACCACAAAAATAATCAAAAAAAACTAATATGAACAAAATAAAATGAGTATGAAATATGAGTATGTTTAGGAGGCTGGAGAGATGCCCTGGCAGTTAAGAGTTATCTACTGCTCTTGCTATGAGGACTCAGGTTTGTATCCCAAACACTGCACATCGTGGGAGAACCGTCTGTAACTCTCAATTCTCAGGAAAGACTCCAGTTCCACAGGAAATTCCCAATGTCCCTCTTTCTGACCTCCGTTGCATTGCACGACAACAGGTGCATATGACCTGCATGCATGACAGTGCATTCATACACAAAAACAAAAAAGGGGATAGTTTAATAGCCTGGGTGCTTACATTTTAGAAAAAACAGTAAAGCAGCAATAGTGAACTGATCTAACACTGTAAGCTAAAAGCACTTGAGAGGCAACAACAGATGAACCCTAAACACAACAGACAGGAATGAAATAACAAAAATCAGAGCAGAAATCAATATGAAATAGAAACAAAGAAAACAATACAAATAATCAATGAATCTAAAAGTTGGTTCTTTGAAAGAATAAACAAGTTAGACAGACATCTCTCCCAGTTAACCAAAAGAAAGAAGAAATAACTCCAAATCAATACAATGCATGATGAGAAGGGAAATATCACAACAGACAAGGAAAAGATCCAGAAAAATCATACAGGAATACTTCAAAAACCTATACTCTACCAAGTTTGAAAACCTATGAGAAATGGATGAAATGTCTGGAATCCTGGAAATCACCGAAGCTCAAACAAGAAAGAGATTGTCAGCTTAAAACAGACCCATGAATAATGAAGAAATTAGAAGAATATAGTAAAAGCGAATCTTCCCAAACTAAATAAAAGCCCATAGCCCAGACAGTTTCACCCAGCAAATTCTTTAAAACATTTCAAAAGACTACAAACCATTATTATATAAATTTTTTAGAAGGAATAAATAACAGGATAGATTCTCCCAAATTCCTTCTTACTGAATGCCACACACTCATTACCACCGAATACTTAAGCAAGAGCTAAATACCATCGCCCAAATGAGTATAGATATCTGAACTATACTAAAGCAGAGAACTATCAAGAGGTCATCTACTGCCATCATGAACAACGTCCGTCAATTGCAAAATTCTCTATATTTAACAGAGTTCATAAGAATTATCTCAAGAGGTACGTTCCATGACATGAGAATAGTTATTGGAATCATCACTCAAGCTATATACTAATTCAGATTGTCAGTACATAGAATATAAGACAAATATAAACCATATAGGACTAGTCAACGATACCAGACATCTATCTCAATTGAGGACTCATTAAGAATAGCTCTGGTTGACGAAATTCCATGAGCAATCCCTTACTATTCCTTAAAAGTCCAAGAGAGGAATCTGGATTCGGTGAGACGATCATTCCTACAATCTTTTAATCATACATCAATATGCGTATACTACTCAGAAGAATAACATCAGCAACAAATGAATTGAACTACTAAAAATCTCTTGGTACACGAAAGTGCTGACTTCCGAACTCAAGGTGGAACTCAGCAAAGTACTGAGCCCCCTTTCCACTCCTTACATACCTATTCAAATCATAGTGCTTGAATAGCACTCTGCTGAGCTAATAAGGAACAAAAAGGTAAATTTACTATATGAGCAAAGTTGTGAGTCTATGCCGAAAGAACACTTAGAAGGAGATAGTCAAAGTCCATCCCTATTTCGCTGTATGATTACATAAAAGAGGATTGCCTTAAAAAAACTATCACACCGAAAACTTATCCTACACTAATTAACAGCTTCAGCAAATAATTGGCAGCATTACAAAATTAACCTAAAATAAAATTCAAGTGGTCATTCTCTTTACACAAAAAGCCTAAGCAACTGGAGAGAAGGAATTCCAAGGAGAACTTCCCACTCCCAATAGGCCTCCACAATAAAATAAGAATAAACTAGGAACAAATCCTGACACAAAGACACCAAAAAGGGATCCTACAACCAAAATTTTAAAACCTTCTTAATAGACAGATATATGAATGAATAACTATCAGAATGAATGGAAAAACCTCTCCCATGCTCATCGGAACTTGGAGAAAGTAACATAGACTAAATAATGTCTGGGGCTGGAGACGATGGCCGTTAGCGGGGAAGCAGCCGGATACTGCTCTGCAGAAGACCGCGAGGTTCAATCCTCAGCAACCCACAGAAATGGCTAACAACCATCCATGGAAACACGAAATAATTCCAGAGAAACCAAAAAAAAAATTCCAGTTCCAGGGGATCCGAGACCACTCCTCTCACCTTCCAGAGCATTGTCACTACTCACGGGTGCACAAACCTACATCAAGGCAGTAATCATTCATACACATACAAAAAAAAATAATAAATCTAAAAAGAGAATCATGAAGAAAAATGTCCTATTCTACTCAACCTCTTGTTAGATATTCTGTGTATTATGGCAATCCCAGCTTAGAAATCTCCCAACAAGTTTTTTTCACACAGGTTGGAAAAAAAAAAATAGAAAGTCTTAATTCGAATTATGTCTGATCGAAACACAACAAAGACCCCAAAACAACCCTCGATCGAAAAGAGTCAAGCAACACAGGGTGGCGATCTCTTATTACGCCAGAACTTCAAGATCTATACTACCAAGGCTATAGTCAATTAGAGCATACATGCCTGACGTACTCTATCATACAAAATCTAGACCTGTATTACCAAGTGAACCCAAACTGAAGATCCTAAGGAGCTTTGAGCATCTTAAGCAGTGTCGAAGCCATATCATATTTGACAATGGGCGGACCAAGTAAGACTACATGTGTATTTATTTAAATTATACACATTTCACTTTTTACTATATCCCGTTCAAAACATCAAACATGTTAATCCGTAGCATCAGCTTATGTCTGGCAAAAATGGTAACTGCATATCTTACTAGAGTACTCTTATATTACGGACCTATATGGAGGCACTATGAGAAAGACACATCTTTTAGTCAGTAGGCTAGTGAGCCACAACTTCGGATCACCACATGCTGAGAAGAATGAATAGAATAAACATCCTACGGTGCACTCTGTACAAAAGCTCAATATCTCAGATGATATAAAGCTCTCAACGTGAAACCCAAAAATCTGGAGGTGATAGAAGAAAAAACTTGGCAGCAGACTACAGATATGGTTGTATGAAAAAGACTTCCAAATCAGACAGCTAGCTACACGAGATAAGATCAACAATTGACAAATGGGACCTCATTAAACTCAAAAGCTTCTGTACATCAAAAGAAAGAATCACGGAAGTGAAGAGAAAACCACAGAGTGGGAGGAAACCTTCACTGCAAAATACATCTGACAAAGCATTGATTTCAAGAAGTAATACAAACTACTCAAAAACTAATGAAGAAAGAAAAACAAATGAATCACTCAAAAGATGGAGCAAAGAACTGAACAGACTTCACAGAGGAGGAATTAGAGATGGCTGAGAAAACATCTTAAAAATTGTTTCAACGTCACTGATTAATTAGGGGATAATGCAATGAAGACCACTTTCAGATATCATCTCACTCCGATAAGACTGGCAAGGATCAAGAAAACAAGTGATACCAAGTGCTGGAGAGTTGTGGGGAAAGGGGGACACTCATCCATTGCTGTGGGAATGTAAACTTCTACAGCCACTATGGAAAGCAGTGTGGAGAACCCTTGGAAGACTCAAAACGAGCTTTCCATTTGGACCCAGCATACCACCGATTGATCAAAGACCTCAAGCTAAAAGCACTTGAGAGGCAACAACAAGATGAACCTAAACACAACAGACAGGAAGAAATAACAAAAACCTCAGGAACAGAAATCAATGAAATAGACAACAAAGAAAACAATACAAATACTCAATTGAATCTAAAAGTTGTTTCTTTGAAAGACTAAACAAGTTAGACAGACATCTCTCCCAGTTAACCCAAAAGAAAGAAAAATAACTCCAAATCCAATACAATGCATGGGATGAGAAGGGAAATAATCACCAACATGACAAGGAAAACGATCCAGAAAATCATACAGAATACTCAAAACATAAACTCTACCAAGTTTGAAAACCTAGGAAGAAATGGAATGAAATGTCTGAATCCTGCGAAATCACGCAACTCAACAAGAAGAGCTATGTCAGCTTAAACAGACCCATAATATTGATAGAAATTGAATGATTGTAATAAGCGAAACTTCCCAACTAAACAAAGCCCATGCCAGACAGTTTCACCGCAGAATTCTAAAAACATTTCAAACAGACCTACAACACATTATTAATGAAATTGTTTAGAAGGATAAAAACAAAGGAATTCCCATAGTTCCTTCTACTGCATGCCAGCATCACTCATTACCAAACCAGGCACAGATACAACTCAAAGGAGAACGTATAAGACCCATTCCTCCTCAAAATGAAGCGCTAGATGTCAAAATATCTAAACAGGATACAGGACCCACGTCAAAGAGTCTCTGCCACATGACCAACGTGTATGCATTCACAATTAACAGAAGATAAGGAATGTTTCAAGAGTGTACGGCTGAGGAGAAATCTATATAAAATAATCATCAAGCTATACTAAATGAGCACTGAATATAAGACAGATAAAACCCATATCTCAGATCGAATCTCTCAAGTGGTGACTGCCATAAAGATACCTGTTGACGAATAATCCTAGCATCCTTCTATGTCTAAAGTCCTAGAGGGAATCTGGAATTGGGAGACGATCATTCCTCAAATCTTTAATCAACATAGCCATCAATCTAGTCGTATATACTGCACAGCACAGAATATCATGGCACTAAATGATGGGAATAACAATCATCTCTGATAGAAAGTATTCCGTTAAGAGGTGGACTCAGCAAAGAGCTGGCCCTAGCCCACCCGTTACACATCCTCTTCCAAATCATAGATGCTAGTGAAATAGCACTGCATCGGAGCATAATAAATGAAAAATAAAGTTGAACTAAATGCCATTAGCAAAAGTTAGGTAGTAGGTCTTGCCGAGAACCACAAGAATGGGAAGTCAACGTATACCCTATTTGCTGTATGATTACATTAAGGGATGCTAAAAAAACTCAACCAGAAAACTCCTAGCAACATTAACAGCTTCAGCAAAAATGGCAGGATACAAAATTAACCTAAAAAAATTAGTGGTCATTCTTTACACCAAAAAGAAGCAACTGGAGAAAGAATTCCAAGGGAGAACTTCCCACTCCAATAGCCTCAAAAACAATAAAATACCTAGGAACCAAACCTAACCAAAGACACCAAAGATCTCTACAACCAAAATTTTAAAACCTCTTAAAGACAGAAATTGAAGAAAACATCAGAAGATGGAAAAAACCTCCCATGCTCATGGATTGGGAAAATAAACATAGATAAAAATGTTGGGGCTGGAGGTGGCCTAGCGGGGAGCACCGATCTGCTCTTGCAGAGGACCGGGGTTCAATCCTCAGCACCCACATGGTGGCTGAGACCATGAGAACCATCTGAAACTCCAATTCCCAGGAGAACTTCAGTTCCAGGGGAATCCGAGACCCTCCTCTAACCCTCCACGGCATTGCACGAACTACGGGTGCACAAACCTACATCAGGCAGTACATTCATACACATACAAAAATAAAAAATTAAAAATTAAAAAAAATTATAAAAAAATGTCCATTCTACTCAAACTCTTGTATAGATTTAATGCAATCCCAGTTAAAATCCCCCAAAGTTTTTTTCAACAGGTTTGGAAAAAAAAAAAAAAAGTTTCTTAAATTCATTTGGAGAAAACAAAAGACCCCCAAAAACAACCCTGAGTGAAAAGAGCAACACAGGGTGGATCTCTTATACCAGACTTCAAACTATACTACCAAGGCTATAGTCATAGAAACAGCCTGGTACTGGCACAAAAACAGACCTGTTGGACCAATGGAACAAAAACTGAAGATCCAAACTTGAGCACATACAGTTTAAGCCATCTCATATTTGACAAGGGGGCCAAGAAGACACAGTGTTATTTAATATACACATAGTTACTTTAACTAAGTCCTAAAACACCATGTAACCTGTAGACAGAGTCTAGGCAAAATTGGATACTTGCTCATATTTGACAAGGGAGCCAAGAAGACACAATGGAGGAAAGACAACATCTTTAGCAAGTGGTGTGAGCACAACTGGATCACCACCTGTAGAAGAATGAAATTAAACCCCTACCTTCTCACCCTGTACAAAAGTCAATTCCAGATGATCAAAAAGACCTCAACGTGAAACCCAAAACTCTGGAGGTGATAGAAGAAAAAACTTGGCAGCAGACTAAAGATATGGTTGGATGTAGAAAAGACTTCCTAAATCAGACAGCAGTGCACGAGAAATAAGATCAACAATTGACAAATGGGACCTCATTAAACTCAAAAGCTTCTTACATCAAAAGAAAGAATCACGGAAGTGAAGAGAAAACCACAGAGTGGGAGGAAACCTTCACTGCAAAAATACATCTGACAAAGCATTGATTTCAAGAGTAAATACAAACTACTCAAAAATAATGAAAGAAAGAAAAACAAATGAATCACTCAAAAGATGGAGCAAAGAACTGAATACAGACTTCACAGAGGAGGAATTAGAGATGGCTAGAGAAACATCTTTAAAAAACTGTATTGTGCTTTAATGGCAATGAGAAGACCACTTTCAGATATCATCTCACTCCGATAAGACTGGCAAGATCAAGAAAACAAGTGATACCAAGTGCTGGAGAGTTGTGGGGAAAGGGGGACACTCATCCATTGCTGGTGGAATGTAAACTTCTACAGCCACTATGGAAAGCAGTGGTGTGGAGAACCCTTGGAAGACTCAAAACGAGCTTTCCATTTGACCCAGTCATACCACTCCTGGGTATGTTACCCACAAGACTCATCTTACCGCAGAAATACGTGCACAGCTATTTTTTATTGCAGCTCTGTTCAACAATAGCAAAAAGCTGGAACCAACCCAAATGCCCCTCAATGATAAGTGGATAGAGAAAATGTGTACATGTACACAATGGAGTTGTATGCAGCAGTTAAGAAAGACAACATCGGCTGAGAGATGGCCTAGCGGTTCAAGGGCCGACTGCTCTTACAGAGACCGGGTTATCCCCACCACCCACTGGCGGCTGAGAACCATCTGTAAACTCCAATTCCAGGAGAACTCCAGTTCCAGGGGAATCCGATACCCTCTTCTGACCTCCGCGGCATTGCCACGACACGGGTGCACAAAACTTGCATGCAGACAGTACATTCATACACATAACATAAAAAAAAAAAAAAAAAAGACAACATCATGAACTTTGTAGGTAAATTGATGAGCTAGAAGATATTATAACTAATGAAGTAACACAGTCCCAGAAAAAACAAACGATGAATGGTATCCCTTATCTTCATGGAATGCTAAGCGTCAATAACCCATTTTAAATATCTTGTGAGAGGGATGCATATTGAACAACAAACAGAATGACTGCATCAGAAAACTGATGAAATGGGGAATATGGAGGGGTGGGAGGGTTGGGAGAGGGACACAGGTCTATATTCGATTAATGTATATTTAATTATGTGAATTCAACATATTTTAAATTTTATATTTCTTCCTTTGGTGTATATTTAATTTAACCCTTTTTGTTTTTTTTTTTTTTTTTTTTTTTTTGGTCTTTTTGAGACAAGGTCTCCCTGTAGCCCCAGCTGTCCTGGAACTCACTCTGTAGACCAGGCTGGCCTTGAACTCACAAAGATCCACCTGCCTCTGCCTCCCAAGTGCTAGGATTAAAGGCATGTGCCACCACCCTTTTTTTAAAGAGAAAATATGGCACTAGATATATGGCTCAGAGTTTCAGAGCATTGGCTGTTCTTGCAAAGGAAATGGGTTTGATTCCCAGCACCCACATGACTGGTAACAACCCTCCAAAACTCCAGTTACAGGGGATCTGAGGGAATCTCTGACTTTTGCAGTTATTTCAGGACAGAGATGCATCTATCTACATTCAGACAATAAATTCATACACAAAATACAAATAATAAATAAATATACTTAAATGAATTAAATAGTAGATATTACAGGTCAAAGTACAACATTTCTCACCATTGATTGGTGTTTTGAATTTATGTCATCATTACTTTGCTAAAGCCAAGTTCAAGATGACAGAAGTGTGTTAAGAATATTTTAGAAATTATTGTGCATTTTTTCATAATCCCAAGCCCAAATTCATTAAATAATTGTTTTACAAACATATGTTAGAAAACCAAATAGAGAGTTCATAAAACCAAACTTTGTAACAAATTCAATTCCAAAATATATTCATTTGATACTCAAATTCTGAGGAGTCGGAGTGGGAAAATATTCAAAATAGTTTTTTATGTAATTTAATATAATGAAGTTTAAGAGTAGAAAAGTTTTGTGTTTATAGTAAAAACAGTTTAATTAATAGCAAAGTCAAAGTTCTGAGCCTAGAAGATTTCAGTCAGCATTTCTTGGTGTGGTTCAGCATGAAGGTTTGTGTAGTGGTAAGTGTTATGTGTTCAGAAGCAAGACTGCTATGAACGGTTCCACTTGAACAAGGCCATAAACTGATAGAAACACCTTTGCTTCATTAATTGTCAGTTGACTTTTGGTCTTTGCATGCTCAGAAACTTTTACTGTTATCAAAATTTCTGACAAGTCACATTCAGTTATTTGACTTCATATGGCATTAGGAAACACAGGTAAAGAAGTCAGATCTAGGGGTTGGAGAGATGGCTCAGTGGTTAAGAGCACCGACTGCTCTTGCAGAGGACCCAGGCTCGATTCCCAGCACTCACATTGCGGCTAATGCCACAAGCTTACATCCTCTAATGGTTAGGAGATGTTATAAACCACACAAAGACCCTGTCATACTTAACAGAGGAAAATGTAATTCATGGATTAACATACCATCCAAACATCTGTGTCTATACCAAAGTAACCTACCATAACAATTAGTACTGTTTAAATACCTATATATCTAATTTCGTGTGCTTCATTAGTAGGATCGAAAGGCTATATATTATACTGTTTAAATACCTATATATCTAAATGCATGTGCTTCATTAGTAGGATCGAAAGGTTATGCCTGGACAAGCTGGCAGCCCATGAAAGAAAACAGCCAGAACTGACTAGAGACCAAGACATCAGCTCCAGAGAAAGTAGAGTGTTTTGCTTCTCATCCACCTGTGCCCCTTTTCTAAGCCTAGGGAACAATCTGCGGAAGAGGGGGCGTGGTAGAATGTAAGGGCTTCGATTGGGGTTAATGGTGAAACTACAACAATATAGACTGGACACTCATTTGATCAACTTGATTGAACATACAACCCCCCCCCCCGCTGGATGGTGGGATCCATAAGCTGTGTGGGTTTGGGCACAACTGCTTGCAAATTGGTTTTACATGAAGGATGCTTGTACTCACAAATTATCACTCATTAAAAAAATGAAAACAAAACAACAACAACAAAAAAAAAACCCCCAAAAAACAGAGAAAGATGCAGAAAAGTTACGGCAGAATGTATGATCTGGGATGGGTAGGGGTGGGGTGGGGGGAAGGGAAGGTGATATGTGCCTGAACTGAATTGGAAAATGATGTATGAAATACACAAAGCATCAATAAAAATAAAAAAGAACTGACTTTAACACCAGTTTCAGGGGAATCGACATCCTCTTCTGACCTCCACGACATTGCACGACATGGGTGCACCAACCTACATGCAGACAGTACACTCATATACATAAAAACAATAAATAAAAAAGTTAAAAAAAGAAGTCAGGTCTATACAGACAGGCTATGACAATTCATATTTTTTAAAATCTCCTTGAATTCTATCTTTGTTATTTAGCCTCTGAAATTCTTTTTGCTCTTTTGCCATTATTTTTTCTACCTTAACAAGTGACTAGATTTCAAGTGTCATATACAGGGTTTGTTTTATTTCAATTTTCAGTCCAATCTTAGCCTAACCCAGATCATAAAATTACAATTTGCCTTATAGTGGCAAGAATATATGTAGTTTTAAAACAATTTTACCTAAGGTGCTGGTGCAATTTTTCTGCTATGTGTTCAGGCTCTGTAGGTTTTGTTTTACTGTTTAGAATGTTTTTTTTTTTAATTCTTCATAAAAACTTGAAGACCAATCCTTAGATGAAAACTAGGATAAAAAAACAAAGCTAAACTGGCCGTGGTGGCGCACACCTTTGATCCTAGCACTTAGGAGGCAGAGGCAGGCAGATCTTTGTGAGTTCAAAGCCAGCCTGGTCTACAGAGTGAGTTCCAGGACAGCTGGGGCTACAGGGAGACCCTGTCTCCAAAAGACCAAAAATAAATAAATAAACAAATAAATAAATAAATAAAGCTATATCTTGTTGTTATGGTTATGCTTTTCAACTTGACAATTTGGCATAATCTGAGAAATGGGCCCTTTAGCCTGTTTCAGGCCATGTATTTTCATTACTTTAATTAACATGGGAAGCCCTATTCCTGTGGGTGGCTCTGTTCTCTAGGCAAGCATCCTGGGCTGCAGAAAAGTGGTTAAACACATGTGCTCATTATTTCTTGCTTTTTTCTGACTGAGCACAAAATGTGCCCAGTTACACCAAGATCATCAATCCTTGACTTCCCACAATGTTAGACTGTAAATTGGAAGTTTGAGTTAAGCACTTTCTCCCTTAAGTTGCTTTTGTTACAGCTTTTGTGAGAATAGCAGTAAAAACTAAGACACTGGTAAGTATAAACAAATAGAGATGGTGGCTCAAATTACTCTCCTCATAGGAAAAGCAAGAGGACTGCACCAATTTCAACCTGCTACAAATTTAAGTGTTGCTGAGATAGAGGATTACTGAGAGAGAAGGTTATAAAAACTCAGGGATAATATTCTCAGATACCATTAAGCCATTTTTCCTGAGTTTTTATAGGAATGACTGATTTGCTTGCTTTGCAGGCTTTCACTTGATTGGTAACTTTAACTCTGGTGTTAAACTCTGATTGGCTGGTGTACTTGATTGGTAACTTTAACTGTGATGCTAATCTCTGATTTGCTGCTGTATTTATAAATAGCCCTGTAACTCACACTTCCTGGCCACATTCCTCCAGAGTTGAATGCCCTACTTTAAAACTCCACATGGTTTTGTGAATGGCCTCTCCCCTGGGACTTTACAACAGTTGCCTCACAGAAGCAAACAAGCAGATATAAACAATACAAAGAAAATACAAGAAAGTAACAACAATAAAAGAAATGGTCATAACTTTTTTATTAAATTTTATTCATTTTTTATGTGTATGAATGTACTGTCTGTATGTAGGTTGTGCACCCATGTCGTGCAATGCCATGGAGGTCACAAGAGGGTGTCTGATTCCCCTGGAACTGGAGTTAAAGATGGTTCTCAGCCACCATGTGGGTGCTGGGGATCAAACCCGGGTCTTCTGCAAGAGCAGCCGGCACTCTTAACCACTAGGCCATCTCTCCAGCCCCCGGAAAGAAATGGTCATAACTTTTAAGACATGAATGAAAGATATTTTTAGAATCTCTATCATTTTACTCATATTCTAAGAAAAAAACAAGAATACAGTTAATTTATGAGTTTTGGCTTGCATTTAGTCATAAATTAGTCTGGTCTTCATTCATTCCAGATGTTCTGGTCTGAGCTCTGCACAGCACTGTGAATTTGCCTTGTGTCTAATCACTTGCATTCTCTATTTCCGCTCTCTTTCTAACACTTGTTTCTTCTTTTTCCATATGTTAGCAAAAATCTTAACTGTTAAGAACACTACATACTAATTCACATTATCAAAAGTATACAGCACAGCTGGGAGTGGTGGCGCACAACTTTAATCTCAGCACTTAGGAGGCAGAGGCAGGTGGATCTCTGTGAGTTCAAGGCCAGCCTGGTCTAAAAAGTGAGTTCCTGGACAGCCAGAATCTACAGGAAGACCCTTGTTCTCACATAAACATACTATATATATATTATATATATATATATATATTCTCTTTTTAGATGGTTGTCATTCAGACAACAGCATTGAGATGTGTGTTGTCCACTGTCTGTCCTTCCTAACCAAATCCCTGCCCTTTATTTGGCAGATAAATCTTTAATTGAACCCGAAGAAGTCAATTTGCACTTGTGGGTACTGTCACATTTTCAAGGACCCATTTTAAAGATAATTTTATTCTAACTCAAATGTATTTTGCTTGGCACAAAGATTTGATTCACACCTTTGAATAATGTTCCTGCCCTTCTAACATATTGAAAAGCTCATTTTAAATATGTAACATTTACATATCCTCTTGATTCTTTTCATATTGCAATTATCACAGTGAAAATGTGTGAAAAGCCATTATGCTGGCTAGTGTCTGATTTTCAAACATTTCTGTAACTACTTTGATGACAGGAGCGGTTAATGAATAAGCCACAGCAGTGACAGGAGCAGTGAAAATGTCATTGCCAGTATAAGACACTGCCATGTGCCATGGAACCCAAGCAAGAGTGGTCAAACTGTGCTGCTAAAAGCAGCATTTAGATTTAGTTGGTTGATTTACATTTATTATGTTGTGTTTACATCTTATCCTGAGGGACAGTAGAGAAGGGAGCTCACAGGACACTTGGCTGTGACTGATCCTCAGAACTGTGAACAAGACATGCTTATTTAAAGCTACCAACACCTGACAAGTCAACACTTAACCAGGACTGTTGTTTTTGTTTTGTTTGTCTATTAAGTAAAGATTTTAGCAATCATTACATAAAAAGACACAAATTAACCTAATCAACAATAAAATAGCAGTCGAAAATCATGGTCTGTATGTGAAAAAGGGTGGACAGCACTTGGAATTCCTGCTGAAATACTGATAAATAAATGTGTTCCTATTTGTGAGTTTGCATAATTAGATTTGTTTTGTTTACATGTGATTCTGTTATGAACAATTGGAACAATTTTGTTACCTCAGAGCAAATTCAGACCAATACTTTCCTTATATTTCATGTATTTATAAATTAGCTTCTTCCTTTCTCCTGAGAAGTCACCTAAAATGATCCATAAATGAAGCACATAAAACATATTCAATTATATCACATGTGTGATCACCATCTTATCTTGGAGCAAAGATGCTCATTCTCTCATAAAATCCCTTGTATGGAATAGCAACAGAAAAAGCTCTGCTACTGTGTAATGGTCACTGTTGTATGCATGCATTAAGTTCAGAAATACAATTATATTAAATTACAAGTATTTATTCTCAAAATATGTAGAAAATTCTCAAGTCTTTGGAAACATTATTGAGTATACTACTCATAGAGTAGTGGAAATTGACTGATAGGAAATATAAAACCTGGGTAAAGTTAATTTTGGCTTGACAGTACAAAGATAGAAATTCAGAAATAACATACAGAGCTATGGCAGCCATGGGGGATGGTGGGAGATCATTCTGGTTTATTTGTCTACAAGAAATATTTGAGTAATAGCTCAAGGAAAGAATAGCTTCTAAATTACTGAAATCATCTGAAAGGGGAAGTTCACCACTATTCTGTTCAATGTTATCACTACTGATTAAGGTGCATTCTAGTCTAATTATATAGAAGTACTGATGTGCACAGCATATTTCTCCTATCCAGCAGGCATTTGAAAATATGTAATTTTCTTTCTGAATCTATGCAAAGGCTCCATCTACAGCATCATTTATAATAAATGGAATATAGAAATAAAATGGTGGACATTATACAGATACAAATTCTGTTCAATGTCAAATACATAAAAAAATCAGAGAAACTGAACAAAGTGGTATTTTTCATTTACAGTTTCAAACACTTGGCATTAACACCAAAGTTCTATCTTCATATTTATTTTCATTTTTTTTTACTGCTATTGGAGATTAGCCCCAAGGGCTCATATATGCTAATCATGAGACATCAATGAATTACAGCATTTCGTGGGAACATAGCAATAAATACAATCCATGCTGTTATAATACTAATTACATGAAAAGTTGATTTTTAGGAAAAATATACCTTGATGTACTCAAATAAATCTATTTTTATTCAGAAATTTATGCAAAACAATGGAAAAATTTTTTTTCTAATCAAGGTAATGATGAATAAAGAGAAATTTGTCTGGATCACATTATCTCATTATGCTAGTACATGAGAAAAGATTTGAATAAGAAGAAATGCAATAGGAAATAATATATGCATATTTTTGTGTATATGTGTGTATGTGTCATCAGAGAGAAAAGCATTCCAAACATACATATTTATAAATTCTGTGTTTTTGTAGATGAATCTACATGTATTTGGATAATATACACGTTTTAGAATGAAATCAGCCTACATTGTCATTGTATAAACCATGGGGTGAATAAAAGTTCACAAAAAGGAAATTGTTATATTTGTAAGTACAGTTATGTAAATTATCAAGTTAAATTTCAATCCGGCTTCTCTTCGTAAGGATTTGGTCCTTCGGCAACAGATTGATGAGGAACATCTGCACTCCCCTTGTGCATAGTGCTATGCAGGTGCTAGTAATTACCCTTGTATCATCATATGTACATTCCTTTCCTGCCCAGGATGCAATATATATTTTCAACCATATTATAAACAAGTGCCATTTATTCCTTCCATGAACTGGCTCATAAATGAGGGTATGGAATGGTTATAGAGTAGGTGCATTGTATAAAGCAGGGAAAATCCAAACAGGGTAATTTTGAAGATATCTGCAAAAAGAAGTAAGATTATTTAATGGGATGAACTCTTAAAGTACAATATGTTTAATAAAGCATAAAGGAAAAGTACAGATTACATTTTAACCATATCAAAAGAGCTACATGACAATAAATTGATGGAAGATCCAGGGAATATGGTTCCAGTTGTATAAAGAAAAATAAAATTGAAGCATTTGAAAATTAGAAGATTCTACTTGGCAATCCTTGAAACATAACTCTTTTAAAGCTATAAAATGTTTAACAATAGATAATCCTATGATAACCTGTAAAAAAGGAAATTTGAAATACAAATGTATTGTATATTTATTCCTTAGCCAATTAGACCATCACAGTGGTTTGAAAATGAAATTTTATCCTTTAGTTGTGATTCACGCTATTCACACATACCTTACTTTTCAACATGTCCACAATGTTTGCTAACAATAAGCTACTTTACTTGCCAAGCTTGAGGTCACGTACTAATTATTTAGAATACCAAGGTGACATTGGATTCACACTATTATTTATTGACGTTTGATGGGTTTGTATGTATTTGTTCTTTTTCACTGTGTTTTGGAGACATAAATGAATAAAATTCACATAGAACACAGTTAGATGCACTACTCATGCAAACAAGAACCTTTTTTTTTCTGCCCTATGAGACACATCTTTAAATGAAGGGAACTATGAAATAATAACAAGTAACTCCATGTTCAGCCTTTGCCATTCTACAGTCACCCATACTTTACTGTTATCTAAATGGTGGTGAGCTTTCAGCTGCTGCAACTGTGCACAACCTCCTGTCCTCTCCTCTGTGTTATTATGGTATTTCTTATTCCATGATCTCAATAGAAACACAATACAAATATGTTTATTTTATGTAAATATTGGTATTTTAAAGTTACCAGAATGATCAAAGAACTGGCCAAGTTCAAACATCACAAAACTACCTTGTCTATTTTTCTTTCTCCTTGGCCACTTAGATTAACTGAGAATTACTTTATATTTTATGTATTTGAACATTCATTGGAAGTTAATGCCATATCATCCCAGTAAATTTTGTCAATTAAAGAACATGTGGACTAATATAGGTCTGGCTCATCTCTATTCGTATGTAACTGATTACCTTCGACAACTTGGCAGCATGATTGATGTATATTCTTGTAATTCAAGATATGTAGTTAATGAAAATGTGTATATTATACTATTGTTTCTCTAATTAAGGTATAGTGTGTAAAAGAAGTATATTAAAGACCATTTTTGTTTATATTATAAGTGATATATATATATATATATATATATCACTTATAGAGATGGGAATGTGTCTAATTGCATATAAGTACATATGAATGTATATGCACACACCACATATAAAGGCCATTGGTTGATGTCTGCTTTCTTCTTAGATCATGCATTTGCCTTCTGCTTTTGACACATACTAACCTGGAGCTTGTCATTTTGGCTGTACTGACAGTGCAATAAGTTTCCAAGCTCTGCCAGTCTCTACTCCAAGGTCTAAAGTTATAGGTGTTCACTGCAATAGTTGGGATTTTTGTGCATGCGACAAATTTGAACCCAGGTCTTCATATTTCAGGAGGAGGTACTTATTGAGCCTCAATGGTCCATAACCACAGCTCTGTCCAAAACTTAAAAGGCTGTTTTTATGGTGCACTGTCATGTTCATTTTAATGACCTCCTAAAGAATACTAAGTTACAGAAAGAAAACCTACAGCTTATATAAGAGTTGAAGCAGGATATTGCATTAGGTATTTTAGGCTTAATGGGAATAATCAAAACATATAATATATGAGTTAAGAAAAACACAAATAGCAATATATATATATATATATATATATATATATATATATAATACTATTGATCCTTAAATAAAACGAACATATGTGATTCTTCCTGGCTTCCATATGAGACATTAAAATTGATAATGGCTATCTACTGGCAGTTTCATAGTAGTTTGTAACATAATGAGCTAGAATTTACATTTTCATCTCTAAGATTCCACACTAGCATACATTTCATAATATCAGGTAATAGCTTTGTTTTTCATGTGTTTGCTTCTTATTTTATATAAATGATTCATTTAAATTTAATAATCCCTTGATATAAAGACTACTACTAGATATAAAATGATGTAATATATTTTATTAGAATCTCTGTTCTTCATAATTTCCTTTCTTAGTCTGTGTTATAAATCTTGGGGGATCTCCCAAGACCACCCCTAAAACACAGGTAGGAGCTGGGTGCTTCATCCAGGCAGATTGTTTGATCAGGTTTCCTTGTCTTTGTTGATATTTGGCCTGATTGGCTGGTGTGGCTGTGGGGGCTGAGTTGTCCTCCCAGCTGGCATAAAAGATAGGTTTGTGTGAGTCTTGAGATCTGGGATATTCCAAGACCACCTGAAGCACAGGTACTGGGCTGGCTAAAGAACAAGCCCCTGCACTGGGATTGCCAAAGGAAGGAGTGTCCAAGTGGATTCTTTGGAGAACCTTCAGAACAGAAAGGGAAGAGTGAGTTGGACTTCCAATAGAAAGCCTAGAGCTTAGAAAAGTCAACATTATAAGCAAGGAATAAAGGAGAAAATAAATTTTAAAAAAAGGCATCTAAAGCAGGAAAGCAAAGCAAACCTTCAATACAGTGAAGAGGCATTTGGGATTCACATTGGAATACATGCAAAGAGAAACCCATATGCCAGGGAAATGAAGAAGAGACAACATGGGAAAGGTGCAGGATAATTCCACACCAAGCTCTACCAACCCTATGGAAGATTCCTAGAGTGGGATCCCCCTGGGGACGGCCCAGGACACAGATATTAGAAACACAATTGGGAACATACTTAAAGAAGCACACGATTATAAAGAGTAAATCAAAGAATTAAGAAAAGAGAATGAAGAACTCAAGAAGGACCTAGAGAGAGAGATTGATAAACGCAGGAAGGAAGTGGAAAAACTGAAAAGATCCCATGCTGAAAAAAGATAAGGAAACGAACCAACAAAGCAAAGAGCTCCAGGAAGAGATTGAGAAGCTCCAAAAGGAAGTGGAAATTGTAAAGAAATCAGAAGAGGAAATGAAAAAGGAAATCAAACACTCATCCAATCAAGAGGAAGGGAATGGAAAAAGCCTCAGAAGCAGAATGGAGGAAACAGAACAAAGAATATCAAACTTGGAAGATAACACAGAACAACTAAAAACCTCAAGTAAAGATTATGAAAAGTTTAAAACTACACAAAAGTGGAACAACCAGGAACTATGGGACACCATGAAAAGATTAAGTCTCTGCATGATAGGACTAGAGGAAGGAGAAGAATCCCAAGAGAATGGTATTGATCAGATCTTCAACAGAATAATAGATGAAAATTTCCCCAAATTAAAATAAGACAAACCAATACAAATACAAGAAGCACATAGAACTCCAAAGAGACAAGATCAGAAAAGAAACTCTCCACACCACATCATAGTTAAAATGCTAGACACCCAAAGACAAAATCCTTAAAGCCACAAGAGAAAAACAACAAGTGACCTATAAGGGGAAACCTATCAGAATTACAAATGACTTCTCAGTGCAAACTACGAAAGCAAGAAAAACATGGAGCAAAGCATTCCCACTGTTAAAGGACAACAGATGCCAACCCAGGTTACTATACCCAGAAAAAATGTTGATTATAGTTGAAGGAGAGAGAAAAACCTTCCATGACATAAACAAGATGAAAGAATACATGTCCGGAATAGCAACCCTTCAGAGAATACTTGAAGCAATGCAAAGGAAAAAAAAGATGCAACCATCCCAGTCACCTAGAAAGAGAAATCAATAAAAGCATAACTGCAGAAGTAGACACCTAAACCAAAACCGCAAAAGTATAATAAGGCAAAAGGAAGCAACACAAACCTATCAGTCATAACCTTAAATATCAATGGACTAAATTCCCCAATCAAAAGACATAGATTGGGAGATTGGATTAGGAAACAGAACCCATCGATATGGTGTCTACAAGAAACACATCTTACCTTCAAGGACAGGCACCACCTTAAAGTGAAAGGATGGAAAAAAATATTCCAAACAAATGGTACCAAAAAGAAAGCAGGTGTTACTATTTTAATATCAGACAAATAGACTTCAAAGTAAAAGAAATCAGAAGAGACAAAGAAGGCCATTAAATTTTTATCAAAGAAACAAGTCACCAAGAAGACTTCACAATTATAAATATATATGCAGCAAACTCTGGTGCACCAAACTTTACAAAGACAATTCTCTAGGACCAGAAGTCATGCACTAACACCAGTAAACTCATAGTAGGGGAATCCAATACCCCACTGAGCCCTTTGGACCAGTCAACAGGACAAAGAATAAACAGGGAGACAACTGAACGATATGATACACCAAATGTACCTCACAGACATCTACCGAATATTCCACCCTAATATGAGAGAATACACTTCCTACCCAGCACCCCACGGAACATTCTCCAAAATTGAACACATACTGGGACACAGAAGAAACCTCCACAAATAGAAAAAGATTGAAATAATTTCATGCATTCTCTCAGAACACAGTGCAATAAAGCTCAATATCAACACCAGGATAAGCCCTACTATCTACAAAAACACATGGAGACTTAACAACACACTCTTGAATAATGAATGGGTCAAGGAAGAGATAAAGAAAAAATAAAAGCATTCCGGGAACTGAATGACAATGATAATACAACACAACAAAACCTATGGGATACCTTAAAAGTGGTCCTAAGAGGGAAGTTTATAGCCCTGGGTGCCTACATTAGAAAAACAGAAAGAACACAAGTGAACAATCTAACACTGAAGCTAAAAGAACTTGAGAGGCAACAACATATGAACTCTAAATGCAACAAACAGGAAGAAATAACAAAAATCAGAGCAGAAATCAATGAAATAGAAACAAAGAAAACAATACAAAAAAAAATCAATGAATCTAAAAGTTGGTTCTTTGAAAGAATAAACAAGATAGACATCTTGCCCAGTTAACCAAAAGAAAGAACAACTCCAATTTAATACAATGCATGATGACAAGGGAAATATCACAACAGACAAGGAAAGATCCAGAAAATCATACGGGAATACTTCAAAAACCTATACTCTACCAAGTTTGAAAACCTAGAAGAAATGGATGAATATCTGAAATCATGGGAATCACCAATGCTCAACCAAGAAGAGATTGACAGTTTAAACAGACCCATAATATATGAAGAAATTGATGATGTAATAAGAAACCTCCCAACTAAAAAATACCCAGGCCCAGACGGTTTCACGGCAGAATTCTATAAAACATTTCAAAAAGACTTACAACCATTATTACTGAAATTATTTAGAAGGAAACAAACAGAGGGAATTATCCCAAATTCCTTCTATGAAGCCAGCATCACTCTATTACCAAAACCAGGCAAAGATACAACCAAAAAGGAGAACTGCAGACCCATCTCCCTAATGAACACAGATGCCAAAATTCTAAACAGGATACAAACCCACATCAAGAACATCATCCATCATGAACAAGTTGGATTCATACCAGAGATGCAGGGATGTTTCAACATATGAAAATCAGTAAATATCATCAAGCATATAAATGGAATGAAAGATAAAAAAACCACATCATCATCTCAATTGATGCAGAAAAAGCCTTTTACAAAATCCAGCATCCCTTCATGCTTAAAGTCCTAGAGGGAATTGGATTGGAGGGATCACTCCTCAATGTAATAAAAGTCATATACAAGAAACCCATAGCCAATATCATCCTAAATGGGGAAACGACAGAAGCATTCCCTTTAAAGGTAAGAACTTGGCAATGCTGCCCCCTGTCACCACTCCTCTTCAGTACAGTGCTTGAAACCCTTTCTAGGGCAATAAGGCAAGAAAAGGAAATTAAAGGAGTACTAATTGGAAAAGAGGAAGTCAAACTATCCTTTTTTGCTGATGATAGGATCATTTACTTAAGGGATGCTAAGAATTCGACCAGGAAACACCTAGAAATGATTAAGAGCTTCAGTAAAGTGGCAGGATACAAAATTAACCTAAAAAATCAGTAGCCTTACTTTACACCAAACAAGCAACTGAAGAAGGAATTCAAGGAGACCTTCCCACTCACAATAGCATCAAAACAATAAAATACCTTGGAACAAACCTAACCAAAGAAACCAAAGATCACTACACCAAAATTTTAAACCCTTAAAGAAAGAAATTGAAGAAGATATCAGAAGATGGAAAAACCTCCCATGCTCATGGATTGGGAAAATTAATACAGTAAATATGTCCATTCTACCCAAACTCTTGTATAGTTTTAATGCAATCCCAATTAAAATCCCCAAGAGTTTCTTCACAGGCTTGGAAAAAAAAAGTCCTTAACTTCATTTGGAAAAACAAAAGACCCTGAATAGCCAAAACAACCCTGAGTGAAAAGAGCAATACAGAGGGGATCTCTATACCAGACTTCAAACTATACTACAAGGCTATAGTCATAAAAGCAGCTTGGTACTGGCACAATAACAGATCTATTGACCTATGGAACAAAACTGAACATCCAAACCTGAGCACATACAATTTCAGCCTTCTCATATTTGACAAGAGAGCCAAGAAGACACAATGGAGAAAAGACAGCATCTTCAGCAAGTGGTGTTGGCAAAACTGGATCACCACTTGTAGAAGAATGAAATTAAACCCCTACCTCTCGCCCTGTACAGAAGTCAACTCCAGGTGGATTAAAGACCTCAACATGAAACCCCAAACTCTGAAGGCAATAGAAGAAAAAAGTTGGCAGCAGACTACAAGACATAGGCATAGGAAAAGACTTCCTAAATCAGACAGTAGCTGTGCAAGAATTAAGGTCCACAATTAACTCATTAAACTCAAAAGCTTCTGTACATCAAAAGAAACAACCAAGAAAGTGTAGAGAAATCCCACAGAGTGGGAGGAGACATCTGACAAAGCATTGATTTCCAGAATATATAAACTACTCAAAAAACAATTAAGAAAGAAAATAAATGACCTACTCAATAGATGGAGCAAAGACCTGAACAGAGACTTCACCAGTGAGGAACTAGAGATGGCTGAGGAACATCTTAAGAAGTGTTCAACATCATTAATCACTAAAGAAATGCAAATCAAAACCACTCTAAGATATCATCTTACTCCAATAAGACTGGCTGGGATTAAGAAAACAAATGATACCAAGTGCTGGAGAGGTTGTGGGGAAAGAGGAACACTCATCTACTGCTGGTAGGAGTGTAAACTCATACAGCTACTATGGAAAGCAGTGTGGAGAACCCTTGGAAGACTTGGAATGAACTTGCCACCTGACCCAGCCATACCTCTCCTGGGCATGTACCCACAAGACTCATCTTTCCGCAGAGATACATGCACAGCCATGTTTATTGCAGCTCTCTTCACAATAGCTAAGAGCTGGAAGTAATCCAAGTCTTCCTCAACTGAATGGTGGATGGAGAAAACGTGGTACGTCTATACAATGGAGTTCTATGCAGCAGTAAAGAAAGATAACATCATGAGTTTTGCAGGTAAATGGCTGGAGCTAGAAGATATCATGCTGAGTGAAATAACACAGTCCCAGAAAAACAAACGATGAATGGTATCCCTCATCTGTGGATGCTAGCACTGATTACCTAATTGTATGGCAAACTGAGCAACGTCAATGTGATCTGAAAACAACTATGCGCTTATATTGTGAATCCCTTAAAATATAATAAATAAATTTTTTAAAACTACAAAAAATCTAAATGTTTACAAGAGTTTATTACAGAACAGTGTTTAAGAAAACTTCTTAGAATGTATGCATATAGATACATAAAATTTCAATGACGTTACTTTATAATGGGTTGACAAACCATTTACAAGATACCACAGGTACCAAATTCAAAAGCCTAGTTTTAGAAATGGGTTCCTATTTTTGTAGTTGTTTATCCGAATCCTTTAATCAATACAGCCTATTGACCTTGTTCATGGTTACCCTCCAGAACATGATGGTAAGGGCTTATTATCAAAAACAATATTGTATTCACAACATATTACTTATTGTTAAAAATGAAATAAAAGAAAGTATAAAAATTACGTATGTGATTCTTAAAGGAAACAAGGAAAATCATGATAATATTGATCTTAAAGATTCATTTTTAATGACTGGCTTTCATAATGATGGAGATGCTATGCATGTTACAGAATAGAAAAGTAATCTTTTGCTGCATGAACCCTCAGGGCTACAATAATGACTGGTCTAACAATATATACAATCTAGTGTAATAGTGCAACAAGTGTGATGAGAATCACCACATGATTGTGGAATGCACTTAAGGCTTGCTTTACTAGATTGAAACTAAAAGTTTGCCAAGAACTTGTGGATAGAGAGATCACAGGCTTTAGGGAACAGCTTACTATTACTCTTCTAAATGAATATAGTATTCAACTAGTTCCTAAAGATGTATAATTATATAAACAGATTAGTACATTTTGAACACTCACCAGAGAATCTATTGCTTGCAGTAGATGGAAAATAAACAGAGATCCACAACTAGTCAAAGGGCAGAGAACATTAGAATAAAGACTGCTCAGGTCTAAATGGAAAACCTACATTAGATCTGATCCTCCCAAAGCCCAAAATCATTGGAAAGCAGGGGCAAAAAGATTGTAAACCCAGAGGTATTAGACAAATTTAATCAAGAAAACAAAGGTTTCTGTATATAAAAGTAGAGCTGAACATCTGAACCCACTGCACTTGTGATGGTGTGTACATGACCTGTGCAAGGTCCACCCAGACAAAATCCCAGGACGTAGTGGGGAGGTGAGCAATATTGTCACCTCAACCTGAGTACCTATTGGCAACTGAGAGCTGCTACAATGAGCTTTACATTAAAGGTGTGATGTTGATATCTTAACACTTCAGGATATATACTTAGCTCCAAAAAATTTGGAAAAATGTTAGATTTTGTAAACTTTAAGAAAAAATAGAAGGCATAAATTAAGGGGGTGAAACAAAGGTGTGTTTGGATCTGTGAAGAGATGGGATAGGGAAGGCACTCTGAATATGATCACAATAAATTGTATGACATTCTCAAAAATCAATTAAGTATAGTTTTATATTTTATTTCTTATATTTATGGATTTATTCTCTGCATTTATGTAAGTGCAACTTTGTCTTGCAATGTTCATGGAAAACACAAGAAGATATTTAATCTCTTGGAATGTGAGTTATAGACCATTGCTAGGCCCCATGGGAGTGCTAAGATTCAAACTTGGGTCTTCTGCAAGTACAAGTAGTACTCTTAAACACTGAGGCTTCTCTTCAGCCCCAGAAGTATTTTGTTTTAATTCTTTTTTCAAATACATATACTTTATAACAGCACTTTACGAGATGTGGTTTTGCTGTGGATTTAATTCCAGGAATAAAACGTGATTCTAGGTATTCTGTCCACAATGGACACATACTTCTTTTAACAATCTTCTTAGTTGCATATTTACATAGCATTTATATTGCATATTAGAATTGCTAATTGTTTTAATTAGTTGGCCAAAGCATATAAAATAAGCTTACTAGTTACATAAGATAGGAATAGTTAAATTAAGTATTCAAATGCTAAAATAATAAAACAACTTGTAACTTGTAACTTCTGTCAATGTCTTTTAGTGTCATAATGCAAGAAAGAAGGAGATGACAGAAATTCCTTTAGGATACTTTAAATAGTGCAGAAAACAATTCAGTTTCTTTTAATAGTTCATCTATAGCACGTGGAATCTAAATTAATTTTGTGTATGAGTGCTATGGCTTCATGTGTGTCAATGTACCCATATCGTTCAGTGATTGAAGAGGATAGAAGAGGTGTCTGATCCCCTGGAACTGGAGTTACGAATTGTTGGTACTCACCACATGGATTCTGGGATTCGCCCCGGATCTTATACAAGAACAACCAAAGCTCTTAATTGCTGATGCATCCTTCCAGCCCTAATACCGCCTTTTATAGTAGTTAATTTTGAATCCTTGATCAATAAAGTGTTTCTAAGCATATATAATCATGTAAATCTCTTCTGTTTTTAAAGGAGTGTTAAAATGTAGATTATGGAGAACAGGTGAAAATTCCACCACAAAACTGAAATTCTCATTACCTTGAGTTCCTTATAAAACAATATATTCCTAATTTTTTTCAAATAAAAACCACTTCAAGATTTTTCCTTAACTTAGATTGAATAAGATCAAGAGAACAAATGACACCAAATATTGGCAAGTATACAGAGAAAGGGAGCACTCACTCACTGCTCTTGTGATTGCAAACTCATGCAATCAGTATAAGAAAGTGTGGATCACCAAAAAAAAAAAAAAAAAAATCCTATGCCTTGGGAGGCAGAGGCAGGTGGATCTTTGTGAGTTAAAGGCCAGCCTGGTCTACAGAGTGAGTTCCAGGACAGCTGGTCTCTACAGGGAGACCCTGTCTCTAAAACACCAAAAAAAAAAAAAAAAGTGTGGAGAACTTTAAAAATGATTTTACCATATGCTTATACCACTCCTTGGCATCATCTTACTGAAGAGATACTAGTACATCCATATGTTATTGCTCTTTTCCCCATAAGTGAGAAATTGAAACAACCTAAATGTCCCTCAGTATATGAATGGAAAATGAAAATATGGTGCATGAAGTTAAAGCCAATCTAACATACTTACTTGCCTCCTTTCAGGGCAACTAAGAATATAGAACCAAGAGAGAATTATTCCTGTCCCCAGATAATGGGGTCTTTATTAAAATTTGAGATAGAAAATATTTGAATATATTTTAAGATCTCAGGTGAAGTACATTAATAATTAAGAAAAGTAATATTCCCCTATATAACCAGAGACGTCTTACAGATAAGTTAGCAACAATTTATTTTAGCAAGTGAAGTTAAATTAATTTTTATAAAGTACTCTCCATCATAATAAGTAAATCCCTGAGATACTCCATATTGAAATTTCTGTTTGGATGACAGATTTCTCTGCTGCTGACAGGTCATTGCTTGAAGATCAACAGCTAATAAAAAAGAAGATGAATATTATGCTCCTTGCATGACCAGGTACATAAGTAACCTGTCAATAGCCACGGACACTTCTCTACCTCTAATGTGCTTTATAAAGTCTAAAAGTGCTGGGCGTGGTGGTGCACACCTTTAATCCTAGCACTTGGGAGGCAGAGGCAGGTGGATCTTTGTGAGTTCAAGGCCAGCCTTGCTACAGAGTGATTCCAGGACAGCTGGGGCTACAGGAGACCCTGTCTCAGAAATCCAAAAAAAAAAAAAAAAAAGCCTAAAAGTTTGTGATAGTTTCCTATATAAAGGTATCATCAAGGCTTTCTCTCTTGTATACTTTGCTTATGGATATTACAGAGCACCATAGGGTCAGCTCATTTGGAAAGATTTTACTTGGTTTCTAATTACACATCTTAAGAAAGAATATTTTGCTACAAATACTAACATTATGTCAACCTGACGTTAAACATAATTTTTAACAAGTACTTTTAGTTCTTATTTGTTTCCAAAAGTTATATATTAATATATTATATATTATATTATATATCATATATCATATCACATATTATATATCATGTGCTATATATTATATTATATATTATATTAATAATGCATGTTTTTAAATGTTATTTATTTATTTTTTATGTGTACGAGTATACTGTCTGGGTGTAGGTTAGTGCACCCATGTCTTGAAATGCCACAGAGGTCAGAAGAGGGCATCAGACTCCCCTGGAAGTGGAGTCAAAGACAGTTCTTAGCCGCCATGTGGGCGGGCACTGGGAATCAAACCCGGGTTCTCTACAAGAGCAGTCGGTGCTCTTAAACACTGAGACATCTCTCCAGCCCAATAATGCATCTTTTTGTCAGTGATTCTACCAGTAAATTATGGGATATTATTTTAAATGAAAAATTTGAAGTATTATACACAGTGACTGTATTAGTCACTTTCCTGTTGCTGTGATAAAACCACCATGATCAAGGGAACTTATAAAAGGAAGAGTTTATTTGAGCTTATGATTGATGGTTCCAGGGAATTAGTCTATTGTGGCAGGAAGCATGGTGGCCAGGGCTGGAGCAGCAAGCTGATGGTCACATCCTCCCAATGAGCACAGGAAGCAGAGAGAGGGAGAGGTTGGAGACCTCAAGGCTTGTTAAACTCACTAAGCCTGCCCTCAATAACGTACTTCCTCGAGCACAACCACACCTTCTAAGACCTCCAAGAACAGTGCCACCAATTGGAGACAAAATGTCTGAATACTTAAAGCCTATGGGGGAAGCACTCATTAAAACCAAAACAGTGACATTTTGAGCTTACTAGTGATTGAATACTACACTGCTTCTAACAATTTTCTTAATCCATTTTGGACAATACTTCTTTGATATTTATTGTCTAGCTGTCCATTTTTGCTTATTATATTGTCTATCCTTGACCTTGTGATATGCAGAATTACCCACAGTAGAAAAAATTGAAAAGATTACCAGGCCATTTCTGTATCAATCCTTCTTTTGTGAGCCCTGAACACAAATTTCAAAACCTTACATGAACAGTCTCCCATTTTGATTCCCAGCCCCACAAAGCATTATTAATGTTCTCTTTATTAAAGTTGATCCTGGCCCCCAAATTCTGTTCTGTTGTAGAGTCTCTGTGAGTTACCTTATATTTAATTTACCACAAAATATCTAGTACAGATTCATTCATAGTTTAATAAGCTTTTGATTTTAAGTTTATATGTTTTTATATATATTTTTAATTTTTATTGAACTTTTGCTCATTTCACCAATTTCTTAATCAAATTTAGACCCATTCTTCCTTCCATGCCCCCTCATCCCAGCAGAGCACATACATTCTCCCCTACATGTCTTGCATTTTTTTCCTCAGTCTTTTTTTTTTTTCAATGTAGAAGTTTACAGTTTGGGGCAGAATTTTACTGTTTCAGTCAATTCATTTTTATATTTTTATTCATTATTTATGAGGGACTATTTGGCCTGCCTGGTTGTAGATGAAACATGTTCATGCAATGGACACAGGTGCCAGAAGAGGGCATTATATCTCCTGGAATTGGACCACAGACAGTTGTTAACCACACCATGTGCTCTAGAAACCAAACCTGGGTTCTCTGTGTGAGGGGACTGTGCTCTCAAATAAACATCTCTCCATTTCCAGCCCCATGAGGGCCATGTCTTCTGCACTCTCAGATTCTCCAATTGAGGGATTCCAATTAATTTTACTTGATTAATTTTGCAAATCTCCGAGGACAGGTATATAGTGCTGAAATTTTCACTTAAAACATATGTTTGGTTTAAATTTATTTAATAATATTGTGCTTATTAATCAACAATAATCAATATAGAATCAGTTGAGTTAGTTACAGAGTTCAATGTACAATATTATAATTAGTTTTGCCAGCACTATCACAATTCATCATATAATATTAATAGAAATAAATGAATTATGACTCAGGGATCCTAAAACTGTCCATGAAAAGTAGAGTTTAAAGGACAGTAAATAAAGCAATGACCATAAACTTTTCACATTGTGATGTAGAGAAGTTTGATAGAGTTCAGGTTTCAGCTGCTGTTTAGTTATTTAATGTTGATTTAATTGTTATGCAGAATATTATCTATACAGTTGTCTTTGTATATACCCCAGTTACATATACTAATATCAATTTTGTTTATTCAGTTATTTTTAGCATTTTGTGACAAGCTTTCATTAAGTACTTTAGGTGGGCTTTGAAGTTAAAATTACTTTTCATCAGCTATCTGAGGGCTGGGAGTGCAGGAATGTGCTACTGTAAACACCTCAGTACTAATTCTAACAGCCTATGTCTAATTGACAAGAGCCAGAGTTAGGTAACTTTTGTTTTTGTTGTAGTTTTTGTAGGTTCAATTACACTGGAACTCACTGTGTTATCCCAGGCTTCCTTCTATCACACAGAAATCTACTTGCCTCTGCTTTCCAAGTGCTGAGATTAAAGGCGGTTGTAACGATGCTGAGCTGTTCTATGTATCTTTATATAAAGCAGCTATAAATAATGAGAAATCTAATTTTCCTAATAGCATATATTTTTAATTAAATAATATGTTAGTATGAGCAACAGCATTTTGATATATATTATCAAAGGTAATATGGGCTAAGCCATCCTTTCAGATTCATTAAATAAATCCAAGTTCACAGTACCTTCAAGTTTGACACTGAAGAAAGGCCCTATACAGAGTTAATAAAGCTGAGTTACTTAACAGAGGACCTAGGTGTAGTAGAAGAGAATAGTGCCCTCAGAGAGATAGGAGGAATGCAGTGAGGAAAGCATGTGTAGAGACAGCAGGAGACCAGCTACCTGCAATTCAAAGGAAGATGAGTGAAGGGCAATAGTAACCAAAGAAAGAATGCCCTCATCTTTGAAATCCTGCCAACCACTCAGTTGGTGGTATTGTATGACTGTAGTCCTACCAAAATAAACTACACTATACAAATATTTCCAGGTATTGACCATTGAGTATTTATACTTTGTAAAATAATAACATTTTTGTAATAAATACAGATGATGATTTATTAAATATATTGAATGAGTAAATGTCCTAGTTTGTCTTCCATTGCTGTGACAAAACACTCTGACCAACTCCAACTTGGGGAGGAAAGGGTTTATTCAGCTTACATCTCCTGGGTCACAGTTCATCACTTAGGGAGCCCAAGGCAGGAACTCAGGGCAGGAACCCGGAGGCAGGAATTGGAGCACAAACCATGGAGGAATGCTGTTCACTGGCTTGCTCCTCTGGCTCATGCCCAGCCTGCCTTCTTATACACTACACCAAAACCTGCCCAGGGTGGCACTACTCATTGTGGGCTGGGCCCTCCCACACTGCTCGACCATCAAGACAATACTCCACAGATGTGGCCACAGGCCAATCCAATGGAGCCAATTCCCCAATTGAGTCTTCCTCAACCCAGGTGTATCAAATTGACACTAAAGCTATCCAGCACAGTAAATATACCTGAAAGGTATATAAGTTGCATAATTGAGTTACTTCCTTTTATTTTAAAAATATTGGTTTATTAGGGCTGGAGAGATGGCCTCGTGGTTAAGATCACCGACTGCTCTTGCAGAGGACACAGGTTAGATCCCCAGCACCCACATGGTGGCTGAGAACCATCTTTAACTCCAGTTCCAAGGCAATCCTACACCTTCTTCTGACCTCCGCAGCATTACATGACACCGGTGCACAAACCTGCATGCAGACAGTAAATAAATAAAAATTTTAAAAACCATTGGTTTATTGATATTAATTTGCATATATGCTAATACATTAACTAAAATGTACACAATGTTATTTATACTTTCCTATATATAGTATACATAATATAACAAAATTAATTGTTAAAAGTACCAGGTTTATTTTTAACATTTCCACATATTCCCACAATGAAATTTGGTGACATCATACTCTGCTTCTTGAACATCCTATTTTCTACTATTCTATTTTTAAGAGTCTCCCTTTATGTTCTTATACTTATTTATTTAAATCACGTAAAATCATAATATAATCTAACTTCTGCTTGGTGTATATCCAAACAGATCCATGTGAACTTGATATAGACAAATGTACATCCATGTGTTTGCTTTAGGGAAGCAGAAGGGCAAGTCAGCAATCTTCCTCAAACACTTTCTATATTTTTTTCAATAAAATAAAAGCTCAAGATTTTATTTTTCTGCAATAGACAAAGCTATGAAAAAGTCTGAGGAATATGTATGTATTCTTATTACTAAGGCATTTCAATGAAAGAATCTCAAAATTTTAAATTCAACACACTATAATAGACAAATTCAGAACTATCATCCAGATCATCTTCAGAGCAGCTATCCACTAATAGGAGTCTCGGATCCTTAAGATGTGGGTAGTAACAGGCCTGAATGAATGAAAGAACAAGTCAGCCTGCAGTACCAGGACAGAAAACAAGTATTTGCGCAACCTGGAGAAACCATGTTCATGTTTTGTCATTCTTGTTAGTAAATGAGTCACTAGTCAGCTTCAACCTACCATATGTGTACAAGCAGGACAACAAAAACAGCTCATGATGATGGTGTATATTTAATACTTAAAAATAGTTAAGTGCATTCCCCTTAACTATACTTAAAGTACTGACCAAAACAGTAAACCTATGTACAAAAACGTTCATAAAAGACTGAGAAAAAGATGCAAAACAGGACTTGTGTATGACAGAATCCATGAGATTTGATGGTGGGAGGGGGGCATGAGGGGTGGGCATGGATGGGGGAATGAGTCTAAATTTGCTTAAGAAATATTGTATGATTTCAGCCAGTGTCCAGCCTATAAAGAGCAAAGTCTGCTCTTCCTTCAGAAAAGGAAGCTTGATCTAGCAAGAACTGATTATTGTCCTTATGTGGATGGAACTGGTGGACAAGGAGCTGAAAGAAGCAAAGGGCTTCCCCTTCCCCCCAAAAAAACCCAGAGAGACCCCTGAGGACCAGATCCTCAACTGACCTCAACAAAACAAAACCTTGGTTAATCTGGGCTATCTGTATGGCCTTAAGCATCCAGAAGGAAAGTACAACCAGAAATAAATAATAAGACCAGAGAAACTGTAATGCAGACACAAAACTTGAGATCTTAGTAAAAAGACAAAAAGA
>VZQC01000612.1:5121424-5139343 GCA_009823505.1 Rhizomys pruinosus
ACTAGGCTTGCCTCTCATTTTGTTGTTGTTGTTGTTTTTGTTGTTTAAATGTTTTATGGTTATAGGAAAATGGTAGTAGTAGTTTCTCCTCTAAGATCATTTACTTTTCCAGTCATGGATATTTGTCTGTTTTTTCATTACCATGCATGAATTTCTTCCTACTGAGTAGGTCTTTAGTACCAAAAGAAATTTGTTGGCTACCTCCGAGATGAAAATGCCACTTTTATGCCAACAGAGGTATGTTTCTGGTCTGCTCATTGTGCTTCATAGGCTTTATATATGGGGGAGAGTACTGTTTCCTTTTCTCCCATGGAAGCTTGCAAACTGTCTTCATTTATTATCTGATCTAATCCTCAAGAAGGAGGCTTCCAGGTCAGTTCTATCTCAATCATTCCAAGTTCTGGGTCTGCAATGTGTTTCAACTTTAGCAATAGTGTCTTAAATTCAAGTTCTCAGAGGCAACTGAGGTCTATAAAATAATTTACATTATTTTTGGAAGCTTTTGTACTATGGTGTCCAACAACTTAAAGGAAGATGTCCCTTGCCTCACACTGGAATTTTTATTAGATATATTTTATATATGTATTTTTTTGGCTTTTTCTAGACAGGGTTTCCCTGTAGCCCCAGCTGTCCTGGAACTCACTCTGTAGACCGGGTTGGCCTTGAACTCACAAAGATCCACATGCCTCTGCCTCCCAAGTGATAGGATTAAAGGCATGCGCCACCACGCCCAACTCTATATATGTATTTTAAGTAAGCTTATAGAATATGTTCCCGTATGTCCCTTTCAGACATCCTTGGTGCCATTTAGTTCCTCTTCTTCCTTCTTCCCTATATTATCCTCTCTCTTAGAGAAGCAGTTAAAGCCTATATCTTGTTTTTTCCCATTTTCCCCTTGGAAGCAGTTATGTTCTATTACATCTTATCCAATTTCGTCTTCATACCCCAATGGTCTCTTTCTAACCAATTAAATTTCTTATTATACTCTTAGTACTTGCCTTTAATTCACAGATAGGTGTAGCTCTTGCCATTCATCAAAGTAGCTTCTATTTACAACAGAGGAAACTATTAAGAAGTTCCACAGCTTACACACTTGCTTAAAGGAACAAACATGCTGATACAGATCATTGGGATTAGTCAACACTAGGGTTCAAGGAACATCCTGTTTACGGAACATTTCATGGTTAAAGTTTAACTGACTTCCCTACAGCTGACCACTGACCTTGAGAGGGGGACCAATGGAAAATTACTACTTTGGCTGAGTGGAAGAAGTCAGATACCTGACATGGTCTAGGGACCCCCATATAATATAATCAAGGAAGACATTACAAAGATCAGAGGGAATTTGAAAAGTGGGAGAAGTGGAAGAGGATGGGTAGGGTGACATAAATAAAGTGAACTTGCCTAAAATTTTCAAATTTTTTAAAATGCTTTATATTTTTCAGGAAAAATAAACACAAGCACATTATTAAAAAATACAAAGTATGTAATTCATATTTAAAGTATTAATATATGAACCATTATAGGGTCCTCTGAGTTTACTTTGAAAACGTTTTACATTGTAAATCAATTTATTCTATCTACTATACTTAAAATCATAGCTTTGCCAAAAAATGTGTCATTAAGTATCTATAATGTATATTATTCACCATAAAGATTATATGGCTGATTGGCAAATGTTGCTGGTTGCCATGGTCCAATATTGCAAAAAAGTGTATCATACCATGTTTCATTAAAAAATGGAACCGCATTTCACCCAAATAATTTCAGAAAGCAAAAGATATATTCTACTTAAAGAGTATTCCTTTCATGCTGTCAAAATATCTTGACAGTCAACATTCTAATCAGCAATCCTTGTTTTTGTAAGTGTTGACTATTTATGAATTCTATTTCATTCCGACTTGAAAATATTCTACCATATTATGTAGAAGTAATATATACCACATAACAAGTTGGTAGGATATATTTGGAAGCACTTCTATTATAATATATAGGTGACTACTGCAGTGTATATAGAAAAAGAAAGATAGATTGAGGGTACATAATGATTAATAAAAGTATTTTCTAACTAAAATTAAAAGATAAGAGGGAAATTTGTTCTATCAGGGTATGTTCTACTTAGCTTTCCATCACTGTTATATAATACGGTGATCAAAACCAAGTTGGGAAAGAAAATGATTTATTTGGCTTTCATGTGCAAGCATACTTTTTCACTAAGGGAACCCAGTGAAAGAATTCAGGGCAAGGAGAGATGCTGGAGGAATGTTCCTTACTGGATTGCCCCTCTGGCCTGTTTTCTTATTTTACACTTGGCCACTTTCCTGGGATGGCATCACCCACAGTAACAACAGATTTCCCATTGACGTTCTCCCTTCCAAAGTGTGGTAAGTGGACAACTGAGCTTGCCTACTTGAACATTTAATTGAACCCTTAACAACTTGAACACAGATACATCACCTTTCCATGTCTTATTCCTAATCTTATGTGAATATTACTACCGCAATATAAAATGTGGTACAACTTTGGAAGTTCCACAATACTTCAAAATTCAAATACATTAAAACTACAAAGTCCTTAAAATAATCTCTTAGCTATAGGCATCTGCAAAACGAAAACAAGTTAAATGGTTCTATGTTCAGAACCAAGGCACAGCCAGATCAAAGGAAAGCTAATTTTTGAGTGTGTCAGTAGCTTAATGCCTGATGTCTTGGGTTCAGGCGCAATCTTCCATGCTTCAGAAAGCTTGGGGGAGGGTCAACTTCTCTGTCTCTGTCTTCCATAACATACACAGCTAGTCCAGTATACTTTGACCTGTGTCATTTCGCACCTGTCACTGTCCTTGGTAGTCATTACCTGTTTTAGTTTGCTTGCTATTACTATGACAAAACCTTCTGACCAATACCAACATGGGGAGGAAAGTGTTTATTTGGATTACATCTCCAACATCACATTCCATCACTGAGGGAGCCCAAGATAAAACACTGGAAGCAGGAGCTGAAGCACAGCCCCACTGCCTACTGTCTGCTCCCCTGGCCCAAGCTCTGCTTGCTTTCCAACACAACACAGAAAGTCATTCCAGGGGATGCACCACTATCAGTGTGCTAGTCCCTCCCACATTACTCAACAATCAAGAAAATGCAACACAGTTATGGCCGCAGGCCAGTCAAATGACAGTTCCTCAATTAAGCCTCCCTCAACACAGGTGTGTCAAGTTAAGAGTAAAACTATTCAGCACATCACCCAATACTAGCGTAAAACCTCAGATTGTCTCAATAACCCCTTTATGCCTTACAATCAGTATTACCTACTGGCATCTTATGCATTACCAAATTCAGCGGCCAGTTTGAGATGCAACTGAAGGTCCCTCTGGGGCACAGCATCTATGTGACAATCAGAACTTAATACTTCTCAGAAAATTCTGCCTCAGTGATGCTAGTCTCCTATTTATCCAAGCTGATATTTCAGTCCCAGCCAACCAGAAACCACAGACTCTTAATTCAAAATATAATTGGATTTGCATGGATGAGAGGTTCTCAGACTTCCCTCTGAAATGTCACCAGACAGATCTCCATCATCTGTGTTTCTCTAAGATCCCATAGAACATCTCATTAAACACTAAGCGTTCATAGAATTTCCCGCCTAAATTTTCAAAGGCTTTTACAATATTCCGAATGTAACATGTCCAGTTCCATCACAATAATGTATAATGATCCTAGAATCAACTTCTTTTCTAGTTTGCTTCTCTTTACTTTGATTAAACTTCCCAAAGCCATCATGGGGAGGAAAGGGTTTACTTCAGCTTAGTCCCCCCTTGAGGGAATCCAAGGAAGGAGCTCAAGTTAGAACCTGGTGGCAGAAAATGAACAGATACCATTGAAGAATGCTGTTCACAAGCTTGTTCCTCTGTGTCGTGCTCAGCTTACTTTCTTATACAAACCTGGAAGATCTGCCTAGGGCTGCCAACAGAGTCAGTGCCCTGGGTCCACCCACATTACAGCAATAATCCAGAAAATACCAGAATAACTCCCCCACAGGACAATACAATAAAGGAATTTAATAAATAATTTTCCCTCTTCCCAGCTGTTTCAAGTTAACAACAGAACTACAGTTATGCAGCACAGGATAAATTACTATATTTGATGCATTTGCTAGTATCTCACTCAAAATCACTTCAAAGAGTTCACTCAAACTAAAATGGCTAAAATATCAGAAATGGGTGCATTTTAAGCTATCTAAATTTAGTATTTGTGGAAAAGCAGATTTTCCTTCATTTGATGCTTGGTAATATGATAATAAATGCATAATGCATTAAGATAATAATGTCAAGCCAATTATGTGTTGCAAATTCCCTTAGCCATAACACTGAAGTGTGGATATCTTGTACTCTGAGGAGTATGGTACACAAAGTAACTTTAAATAACATGCAACTGAGAGCTACAATATTTTTTTTTTTTGGTCTTTTTTAGACAGTATCTCCCTGTAGCCCTAGCTGTCCTGGAACTCACCCTGTAGAACAGGCTGTCCTGGAACTCACAAAGATCTGCCTGCCTCTGCCTCCTGAGTGCTAGGATTAAAGGGGTGGACCACCACTCCTGGCTATGATCTACAATAATTTTTAAATGCAATATATTTCAACTATACTTATGAGAGAACTGGGAAGGAAATACTGTAATTTTCCACTTCTCACATAAGGATGCCAAGATATCTTGAGAGAAAAAAAATATTTCATGCGCTGGAGAGATGGCCTAGTGGTTAAGAGCACCGTCCGCTCTTACAGAGGACCCGGGTTTGATCCCCAGCACCCACATGGCGGCTGAAAACCATCCGAAACTCCAATTCCAGGAGAACTCCAGTTCCAGGGGAATCCAAGACCCTCTTCTGACCTCCGCGGCATTGCACGACACGGGTGCACAAACCTGCATGCAGACAGTACAGTCATACACATACAGAAATAAATAAAAAAAATATTTCATATATCAGACATTAATCTTTCCAGTTGAAATCAAATGGCTGTTGTTACGTTTAAAAGAATGATATATATGTTTATATAAGAATTATATATATGGATATATATATATATATGTTATTCACAAGTTTAAAGAGAAGGTGGATAGACTGTAAAATAAATAGGGAACTAAATCGCTAAGAAGAAATGAAGCAAGCATGCCAAGTTTGAGCCATTTCATTTCAATCTCATGAGTCAGGATTGAAATGAAACACATAATTCTGCTAGAGATCAATATAGAAACATAATTCTACAAGTTGAAACTCTTTTATTCATCCATGGGCATCTCATATGGAAATAAAAATGAGATGAAAATCATGCATTAAGAGCCAAAGTAGGGATTTTGAAATTTTAACCTTTGTTTTCCCCCATTATTGATATTCATTCATGAAATTCTCATGTAACTGTGGATTTCATAAGTGAATGTTTTCATAGGTGAAAACATTTCCACTTTGAAAGTCTTTGGTTCATTTAACAAGACTGGTACTGAGAAATGAGGCAAATGATATGCTAAAGCTTCAAAGCTACAAGTAAACAAACCGGGTGCAAAGATGCTTGTAGATTTGGATAGTTTAAGCTTGTATAGCCATTGTGGAATTTATATAGTTAACAATGCATAGAGAAGGTTTATAAATTGTAATTTTTTTATAATACTAACAAATTTTTACTTACCACAAGAAATAATTTTTGAAATTGCAAGCCATATGTTTAAAATAAAATAAATAATTCGTAGGACTCAATCAACAATAAATGCACAAATTGCTATAGAAGCAGAAGGTTTTAAATTGATGTTGTATTGAAATGTATCTCTACATTGAACTCCTAAATTGAAATCATATTATTTTAGATAATCCTAGATGGGAGATTAAAATATCATTCTTATGGCTATATAAGTGAAAATTGAAAGGGAAATGAACAGTACAGTGGATACTGTTTGTATTCATACTATAGATAAACAATTATCCATCATTATTTCTTATTGGTAATACTTTTATTAATGCTACTAGTTGTTGTAATTCATATTAGATATTTACTATATCTTTCTATATTTTGTTTTTTTTTAATTTTGTGTTTATGAATGTATTTCCTGCATGGATATAAGTGTACCTGTGTCATGCAATACTCATGGAGGTAAGAAGAAGGCATCAGATCCCATGCAACTGGAGTTGCTTTTTATTTTTAACCATTATGTGAGCACTAGGAATCAAATCCAGGTTCTCTTCCAGAATAGCCAGTGTTCTTAACTGCTGAGCCATCTGTCCAGTCCCCCAAATTAACTATGTTCTAAATAGTAATGTATTTTCTACTGTTTGCACTAAGCATTGTACCACAAAAGATTTCTTTATTTGTTTTATTTTTAATTTTCTGAAGTACAAATTTATTCAAATAAATTTTGTTGGATTTGTTTAAAAATATATGTCTGTATATCCCAAATCTAATTGGCTATTGGCTCTCTCCTTGGAGGAATAACCCACGGCTGATGTCACAAGCTTACATCCTCTAATGGTTAGGAGATGTTATAAACCACACGAAGACCCTGCCATACTTGACAGAAGAAAATGTAGATCATGAATTGACATACCATCCAAACATCTGTGTCTATACCAAAGTAACCTACCATAACAATTAGTACTGTTTAAATACCTATATATCTAATTGTGTGTGCTTCATTAGTAGGATCGAAAGGCTATATATTATACTGTTTAAATACCTAAATATCTAATTGCATGTGCTTCATTAGTAGGATCGAAAGGTTATGCCTGGACAAGCTGGCAGCCCATGAAAGAAAACAGCCAGAACTGACTAGAGACCAAGACAACAGCTCCAGAGAAAGTAGACTGTTTTGCTTCTCATCCACCTGTGCCCCTTTTCTAAGCCTAGGGAACAATCTGCGGAAGAGGGGGCGTGGTAGAATGTAAGGGCTGCGATTGGGGTGAATGGTGAAACTACAACAATATAGACTGGACACTCATTTGATCAACTTGATTGAACATACAAGCCCCCCCTGCTGGATGGTGGGACCCATGAGCTGTGTGGGTTTGGGCACAACTGCTTGCAAATTGGTTTTACATGAAGGATGCTTGTACTCACAAATTATCACCTATTGTTAAAAAAATGAAAACAAAACAAAACAAAAAAGCAGAGAAAGATGCAGAAAACTTACGGCAGAATGCACGATCTGCGATGGGTAGGGGTGGGGTAGGGGGGAAGGGAAGGGGATATATGCCTGAACTGAATTGGAAAATGATGTATGAAATACACAAAGCATCAATAAAAATAAATTAAAAAAATAAAAATAAAAATACCACTCTTCTAAATATGGTTGCACACCTGCAAGCACACACACACACACACACACACACACACACACACACATACTAAAATCCAGTAAATATTAATGATTTGACCTTACTGGTAGGCATATATTATACATAAATAATATATTTACGATGTTTCCAATTTGTTATTAGACATGTACAATACAACTTTATATATTACAATACTTTATGCATATTACATATTACATTATATAACAATAAAATGTTATATAATACAAGAAATAACACTAAATTTGGAAAAATAATTCATTTATTTTAGCTCCTCAGCTATAGGTTTCCCACTCATACTCTGGAAGAACAAGCAACTGCAGCTCAGGTTAACAGACATTGCTCACTGGAGAGCTCTGTACAGTCCAAATAACCAGAGATTGAATTATCACTTGATTCAATGTTTCTGTATTTTGAAAAGTGAGTTTGAACGTATGTGAATGGTAAAGTATCAGGGGTTGCTGTATACTTAATATACATGTATTCTTATCTATTTTTCTGAATATGTATTGTCACTTAATTTTTAAAGAGTCAAACAAAATGCCTTCTTTTACAAATTTGGACAATTTTTTTTATGGAAGTAACATATTAAAATCAAATGCATGAAACAGAATAGATTCCTGAATTTGAATCTCTGCTTTCAAAGATGGAATGTTGACTGTGATACAAATTACTTGCAGCAAGAACATAATTGAAACAAGGCACAAAAAATGGAGTAAATTATGAATCAATTTCTGTTGTCAGCCGTGTTAGTTGATTTAATTAGTTATCTGAATATTTTCTTAAATTTGAACACCTTTTTAAATTTTTCTCCCAGTTCAGGAAAATGCCTGAAAACAGTAAGGTGGAAATTGCTAGCTCTTTTGATACAAGATATTAATATTTATGCAGTTTTCTGAAATAACTCACCTCCAGTACTGTTAATGAACAACAGAAAGTTGTATGACTGCATCCAAGATCCAAACGATAACTAAGGTTCTACTCTGGGATCTCTAAGGAACACCAATATGCTGCAACTGCATAGTAGACAAAGACTTTCCAAATTAGCACAGCTAATGAATGAGGTATGTGCTGCCAGGTCATCTTCCACCATAGTTCCATCAGGTTATTAGCTGCCAAGAAAGAAAAACCGCTCAAGAAAAAACTTATTTTAACAATTTCTGTCCATGGTGATCATATTTGGGGTCTTACTAATCATGGGTTTTCTCCCCCCCCCTCTCTGTATGTGTGTTACTAATTCCATTCTTGTCTGTCATCTCAATTTTTTTTTGTTTCTTTGGGTTTTTTTGGGGGGTTATTTTTGAGACAGGGTCTCCCTTTTAGTCCCAGCTGGCCTAGAGCTCGCTCTGTAGACCAGGCTGGCCTTGAACTCAAAGAGATCCACCTCCCTCTGCCTCCTGAGTGCTGGTAATAAAGCCGTGCACCACCAGGCCTGGCCTGTCATCTTATTTTTATTCTCCCCCTCATATATACTACATCTTTTATTACTTTTTAAACAAATAATACTGTGATATACAAATATTAAGTGCCTATAGTGCCTATATGCTGAGGAAGGCCAAGGGAACTCAATACTTATTTTCAGGTAAAAAATAACAAGTGTTTTTGAGAAAAAATAAATCTATGGTTTCATATATGCAAAGTTTTTGAAATTAATCTTTACACACAAAAATAGAAATTGTGGAATTGTAATCTTGGAGCCAGAATGATTGATAAAACACACTAAAATTATTTTTACATGAGTGCAATGATTAGAGGTCAGTGAAAAAAAAAAAGATTGACATGGTAGAGAAAATGAGATTGATTGATTGTCTGATTGAATGTTTTATTGGTTGACTGATTGGTTTGTTGAAGAGACCACCCAGTATGTGTTTGGAATCTGGAGAATCCCCTTTGAAATAATCATTTCCCAAGCCATTAATCTTAGAACAGTCCTTGCCAAATGTGAATGAACTATTCTGTCTTTCTATTAGTGACTCATAAGTGATCAATAAACTTTTCTCTTGAAATTATAACATGAAGACACATAAACTTTAAATATGTGGGTGGGTGGCTATGTAGATGTGGTGATTCAGTGGGAGATATTTTATTTTCACAATCTCTGGTAGGCAGACTGCACATGTTAATATTTAACAAATGCTGCCATTTAATCAAGTTCCAAATGCTTTATCTTTTGTAGAGCTGTTAATATCCTGTGCATATTTTTATTGGTTTGCTTGATTTATTGGTTGATCAATTGATTTCAGAGTCCTGCTATGTAGCCTAACCTGTCCTGAAATTCACAACTCTCCGGTGTCAAACTACTTAGCATTATTTTTTGTAGATGTGCCACCATGCCTATCTTGGTATAATTTTTAGATCTATAAAAGCCATTTCAAATCCTAACATGACTCCCAGAATATACTCTGCAGTTGATGCTAACAATAAATAAATCATGATCCTTTCCTACTTTATACATTGACATGTTATCTCTGTATCCCAGATATGAATAATTAAATATTTTCTGATTTGCAGAAAATTAGAATTCACAGTTGATTTATATTTCCACCACCAAAACTATAATGAAACACAATAAAATAAACAATATTTTCCAAATATGCAAACAAAACTAAATCAATGTTGAACCAGCATCAGAAATCAAGTGAATAGACAAGCTTCTCTAAGTGGATACTAGAGAGTCTCAGCCATTTTTACACAGCAGCCAGGTTTTGTGATCCATTCGGCAGCAGTTTTCTCAAATAATTTAGAAATTAGCAAATAAATACGCTGATATTTTCAATCAAATTTCTGTAAAGGATATACACTGATTTTATCATAACTTCAAACAAATTAAAATCTCTATGATAAAGTCAGTGAATTCTTTATGAAGAAATGTTAAATTCATTTGTAGAAATGAATAAAAACTGAAAATTAAAATAGTAGAGCTTCTCATATTCTTGCCATTGAATTTAGGATATGCACAGAAGGCTCAAGATAATCATAGAAGTAGTAACTCTCCTAAGCATAAATCATGACAATGTAAAACATTGCAGACTGTTGAATTCCCAAACTTTCCTAAGAAGATTGCTCTTAAATTAAAAGAAAATTATTTATATTTATTAAATATGTGTGGAGTGTTTTGCCTGAATGTACGTGTACCACACATGTGAAATGCACAAGGGGGCCAGAGGATACCAGATGCCATAGACCTGACATTTGTGTGTTGGTGCAGAGCAGCAGGTACTCTTAACTATTGAGCCATCTCTACACACACACACAAACACACACACAGACATATACAAACACACATGCACACACACACACACACCAGTTTTTTTCTGAAAACTTTTTCTGAGAAGCATCCATGATTGCCCTAGGAGAGTATGAAAATCACTTGCAAAGTCTGCATTAAAGGCCATTAAGTGCTTGTAAAACTGTCAAAGCAAATAAAGTCAAGGGAACAGCTTTACTATTATCACCCTATAATACATTCTAAAATTGAAACTTCTAGGTCACAAAATGGAAAGGAAAACTTTCTTTTAAAAAATATTTTTTATTTTATTATTTTTATGTATGACTATTTCCTCCATGTATGTAGGTGAAGCACTGTGGTGCAATGATCACAGAGGTCAGAATAGGGCATCTGATCCCCTGGAATTTAAGTTACATTTCTTTTAGCTGCCATGTAAATGCTAGGGATTGAACCAGGCTCTTCTCCAAGAGCAACTATTGCTCTTAACTGTCAAGCCATCACTCCAGCCCCTTGAAAATTCTGCTCCTGAACAAAGGCTATCATGACTTTTGAAAGAGTTCACTACCTAACATAAAATACTATGTAGTTTGTTAGTCTAGTACAATGACAGAAAATTTACTATGCATAAAATCTATACATTTTTACCAAAAAAGGAAAATTTACTACTCTAAAGGAGTGAAAGATAACTCGGCCCTCATCTTCCCATTTGGGGAAAAGGTCCATTCTTTCTACTGGAAAGATTGGTAATTAACCTGAGAAGTCAGTCAGATACCTCCCAACTGGTATCATAGCATTACTTTGGGACCAGCCAAAATTCTTTTGCTTCAAATCTACCCTGTTCATCTTGTCAAAACACACTTAATTGGTTTTCATCAACCCACCTTGGGACTGGGCCCCTTTGCTCTGCCAAAGAGCTCCTGCCTAGCCTGTTCGAGGTCATAACCCTCCCACTTGTTTGCCATCTCCCACCTCTGGACAAGGCCAATTAGCGTGGTCAGAGAGCTCCTGAATAGCCTGCCTGGTTCCGTCCTGTCTATCCATACAATAAAAAGTCAAAAATTAAAGTAAAAAAAAAATGTCAAAAGTAAGAATCTGAATCACCTACCAATGTACAATTCATGCCTGATCATATACAAACTAAGATACAACAATAAAAAAGAAAACCAAGCTTCAAGTCAATGAAGGCAGGGTAGAATTTAATTCCAGACTCACAATCAACAAAATATATCCAGAAAGAAACTGAAGCAGACACAAGAAAATGGAAAGACCTCCTGTGTTCATGTACTAATAGAAGTAATACTATGAAAATGACTGACCTACTAAAAGCAATTTATAGATTCACTACAATCCCAACTAAAATCACCATGATATTCTTCTTAGAAATAGAAATGCACATTCTAAAATTTATATAGAATCAGAAAAAAGTCATGGATATACATAGCATCTCGATGACAAAGAGCAATGCTGGGGTATTTCCATATCAGATTTTAAAATATATTACAGCTATAAAAAGAGTATGATATTGACAGACAAAAAAAGATGTATAGAAATGGTAAAAAAAAATAGAGGACTCAAGCATTAAAGCAAGCAAATTCAGCCCCTTGATATTTTACAAAGGAGCGAAGAACACAGTGGATGTAAGACAACATATTCAACAAATGGTGCTGGGAAAACTGAATTTCTGTGTACAGAATAATTAAATTATACAAATATTTATCAGCTTGCCCAAAAGTCAACTCCAAGTAGATGAAAGACCTCAATGTGAAATTCAAGACATTGAAACACTTAGAAGAAATAGGCAGTGCTGTATAAAATATAGGTGAAGGAAAGGACTTTCTAAATTGAACTTCAGCTGCTTACCAATTAAGATCAACAATAGACAAATGGGACCCCATTATACTAAAAACTTCAGTAGAGCAAAGGAATCAACTAGCCAAGTGAAGAGTAAGTCCATAGAATGGGAAAAGTGTTAACATATACATCCTAAAGGGGGTTATATACAGAAGATACAAACAATGCAAAAAAATAAAGACTCAATAAAAAATGAACCAATTAAAAAAATGTGCTCTGAGCTTCCCATCGAACTTTAACATGCTCTCATAAGGACTGGAAGTTCAAGTGAGTAACTGACCAGCTGTTTGAAAATTCCCTTTCTCTGTTGTCATCTTTTACTTCTGGCCTTTACAATCTATTTGCATGCTTTTTAGCATGATCCCTGAAACTTGGGAAACGAAAGTTAATACAGGTGCATGATTCAGAGATGAACAAATTGTAGCATCTTGTTCTCTACTCTTTGGCCGCTTGCGGCTGTGTTGATCACTGCTGAATTAGGAAACTTCTCTGGTGAGAGTTGAAAGTTGTATTAAACCGTGGTTATTAATAAGTGATTAATTGTCAGTTTAATACTGTATTTAATAGAAAACTCTAATCAGGCTGTCCCCTACATCTTGTGACATGTCTAGCCATGTCATGGCTATGGGTCTGAACAGAGAGCTTTCAAAGAAGAAATAAAAAGCCTAAGAATTACCTTAAGGATTGTTCAATGTGTTTAGTAATTATGGAAATGCAAATAATAACTACTTTAGGAGTTCATCTCCAGTCTCAGAGGCTAAGATCAAGAGAACAAATTACAACAAATGCTGTCAAAGATTTAGAGAAAGAGGGACCCTCATTCACTGTTGGAAGATTACAAAACGATGCTAACACTGGGTAAATCATTGTGGAGAATGCTCTAGAGAGCACTTGCTTAGCCATGTTTGTTTATGATCTTTCCACAATAGGTAGTAATTGGAAGCAATGTAATCCTCTACCAATTAAACAATGGATTATGTAAATGTGGTACATTTACAGGATGTATGGGATTCTACTCAGCAATAAAGAAAATAGGATGATAAAATTTGCAGGTAACAGCTTGTAATTAAAAATATTCTTAGTGAGGTACACAGCTCTACAGCTCTAGGCGTGGTCTGGCGGGGGGCAGCTGGGAGAGGGTCTCACTCTGAACCCGTCTACAGGGTCCCCGGCCCAGAGGGACCGCGCTTGGGTGAGCGGAAGGTCGCGTTTGCCTCTGCTCTGGTCCCGGCCGGACTTGTGGGCGGGAACTGGGGTCGCAGGGGAGACGCCATAACGCGCCAGGGCAGGTACACAGCTCTACAGCTCTAGGCGTGGTCTGGTGGGGGGCAGCTGGGAGAGGGTCTCGCTCCGAACCCATCTACGGGGTCCCCGGCCCGGGCTAGATCAGGCACACAATACCCCCCCCCGCACCTGCGCCAAGTGAATTGCTAACAATCCAAGTGGTCTTCCTTTTGGTGAACCTTCAGAACAGAAAGAGAAAGACTAACTTAGGCTTCCAACATCATATATATTCACAAAACTGAAAACTGAAACCTAGCAAGTCAATACACCATAAAAAAATAAAAAAAAAAGGAGGAGAAAGGGGAAAAAAAAAAAAAAAGCACCAGAAAGGAGGCAAGCAAAACCATCCTAAATAGTGAAAGTCGTTTGTGACTTGAACCACAAAAGGGAAACCATATGCCAGGGACACGGAGAGGATAAACATGGAAGGCACAGGAGTATTCCCACAACCAGGCCCTACCAAAACCTGGATGAGATAGTTCTAATTATGGGATCCCCTTGAGGAACCAGGAACAGAGTTTAGAGAATAATTGCAGACATACGCAGAGAAATTAAAGAAAAGAAGAAAGAGTCATGCCAACGTAAAGAAGAAAAATGAAAAACTCAAAAAGGACCGAGAGGGATACAATGAAAACTAGGAAAGAACTAAAGGAACAGAATGACAACTCCAGAAAGACTAGACGGAGAAAAAAACAAACTCCGAAATGGAAGTAGAAACCTGAAAAAGGAAGCCAACCAAAGAAGAAAAGAGCACCAAGAAGATTGGAGAGAGCAAAAGAAGAGATTGAGAGCTCAAAAAAGAAATGGAAGTACGAAGAAAACACAGGAAAAACAAAAAAGGAATTAGAACACTCAGTCCAATCAGGAAGAAAAAAAGGAAAAAGTCCTCAGATTAGAATGGAGAAGCAGAACAAAGAATATCAGACATGGAAGATAACACAGGCAATTAAAAACTCAAATAAAGATTGATGAAAAATTTAAAAATAAATAAAAAGTGGAACAACCAGAGAATATAGGACACTATGAAAAGGACGCAAACCTCCGCATCATAGGAATAGAGGAAGGAGAAGAAGCTCAAGAGATTAGTATGATTAGATCTTCAACAAAATAATAGATGAAAATTTTCCCCAAACTAAAAATAGACAAGCCCAGACAAATACAAGAGCACATAGGACCCCAAAGAGACAAGAGCAGAAAAGAAAAACCCCACGACATATCAATAGTTAAAATGCGAGATGCCCAAACAAAGACAAAAGTCTGAGGGCCACTAAAGAAAAACAAGTCACATAACAAAGGGAAACCCCATCAGAATCACAACTGAATTCTACATCAAAGCATGGAAGCAAGAATAACATGGAGCAAAGTAAGAGGGAAAAACCATTCCCTGTGGTTATGTGGAACGTTGTGGATGGTCACCAGAATACTTACCCAGCAAAAAGTGTCACCTATACTTGAAGGAGAGAGAAAAATATTCCAACACATAAACAAGATGAGGGAAACCATGGCTGGAAAAAACCAACTCTTCATAAAATACTGAAGCAATTCAAAAGGCAGCAGAGAGGAGCAACAATCCTCAAACACCTAGGAAAAGAAACTAACAAAAACAGAACCATAGGAGCAAAATAAAAGGCTAGAAGTCCAAATGGATAATAAAGTGAAAGGAAGCAACTCAGTCTTTCATTATAACCTTAAATATTAATGGGCTAACCCCCCAATCAAAAGGCATAGACTGGGAGAAATGGATTAAGAAAACAAAACCCCATCTATATGCTTCTACAAGAAACCCATCTAATTTCAAGGATGGCACCAATTAAGGTGAAGGGATGGAAGAAAGTAATCCAAGCAAAACAATTGGGAACCAAAAAGAAAGCGGGTGTAGCTATTCTAATATCAGACAAAATAACTCAAAGGCAAAAGAAAATAAAAAGAGACAAAGAGGCCATTACAATTTTATCAAAGGAACAAGGATGATGAGATTACAATCATAAACATATAGGCACCAAAACATCAGTGCACCAAACTTTATAAAGACAATTCTTCAGGATTTCCAGGCACAGATTAACCAGCACACTAATGAACTAGGGGACTTCAATACCACCAGTAAGTCATCTAGACTTATCAAACAGACCAAGGATAACAGAGAGACATCGGAACTAAATGACACGAGACAACAAATGACCTCACAGACATCTACCCAATATTCACCCAAACACCAGAGAATACACTTTCTACTCAGCACCGTATGGAACATTCTCCACAATAGACCATCTACTGGGACACAGGAAAACCTCGTAAATATAAAAATATTGACATAATCTCATGCCAATTCTATCAGACACAGTGCATAAAACTCAATATCAACACCAGAATAACCCTACAACCTAAGAACACATGGAGACTAAACAAACTCTCCTGAATAGAGTGGGTCAAGGAAGAAATAAAGAAAGAAATAAAAACATTTCCTGGAGGTGAATGACAATGATAAAAACAACACAGCAAATCTACGGGACACTTTAAAAACATCCCTAAGAGTGAATTTTACTCAGTGCCCAAATGAAAAAACAGAAAGAGCACAAGAATGATCTAACACGGCAACTAAAATACTTGAGAGACAACAACAATGAACCCTAATTGGAGAAGACAGGAAGAAAAAACAAAATCAGAGCAGAGATCAATGAAGTAGAACAAAGAAAAAACCATACAAAAAATCAATGAAGCCAAAGTTGGTTCTTTGAGAGAATAAACAAGATAGACAGACCTCTATAGCCCAGTTAAACAAAAGAAAGAGGGAACAACCCAAATCAATAGAATCTGTGATGAAAGGGGAAATATCAAACAGACAATGAAAAGAAATCCAGAACAAATCATACAGGACTACTTCAAACTTATATTCTACTAAGTTGAAAACTTAGAAAAAATGGGATGAATATCTGAAATCCTGGAATCCCCAAAGCGCAACCAAAGGGAAGAGAGATAGACAGCCTAAACAGACCAATAGTGCAGGAAAAATTGAGATGTAATAAGTAGCCTCCCAACCAAAAAATGCCCAGGCCCGGATGGTTTCAATGGCAGAATTCTATAAAAGATTTTGGAAAAGACTTTTAAACCATTACTTCTTAAATTGTTTTAGAAGGATACAAACGGAGGACTTCTCCCCAAATTCCTTCTGTGAAGCCAGCATTACTCTATTACAAAAACCAGGCAAAGATCAACCAAAAAGGAGAAATAGAGACCCATCCCCTAATGTACACAGATGCCAAAATTCCAAACCAGGATTCTGGCAAACCGCCCTAAAACAGATTCACATCCAGAAAATCATCCACCATGACGCAAGGATTCATACAGACATGCAGGGATGGTCAAACATATGAATCAATAAACATCATCAAAACAATCAATGGACTGAAGGACAAAAACTACACCATCATCGCAATTGACAAGGAGAAAGCCTTTGACAAAATCCAGCACGCCTTCATTTGAAAGTCCTGGAGGGAACTTGACTGGAGGGATCATTTTTCAGTGTAATCAAAGCCATAGACAGAAAACCCACAGCCAATAATCATCCTAAATGGGGAAAATGACAGAAGCATTCCCCTTTAGAAGGTAGGAACTCGGCAAGAGTGCCCCCCCTGTCACATCTCCTCTTCAATATAGTGGCTAGGAGAGAAACCCTAGCTAGGGCAATAAGTCAGAAAGGAAATTAAAGGAGTTCTAATTGGAAAAGAGGAAGTCCAAGCTATCCCTTTTTGATGCCTGATGATAGGATTGTTTACTAAAGGGATGCTAAGAACTCCCACCAGAAAACTCCTAGAAATGAGAAGAGCGTTGTATAAAGTGGCAGGAATACAAAGAAAACTAGAAAAATCAGTAGCATTTCGGTACAAACCAACAACAAGCAATTGAAGAAGGACTGCAAGAGACCTTCCCACATCACAATAGCCTCAAAACAATAAATACTAGGAACAAACCTACCAGACACCAAGATCTCTACAACAAAAATTTTAAACCCCTGAAAAAGGAAATTGGAAGGAAGACATCAGAAGATGGACAAACCGCCCATGCTCGATTGGGGAAAATAAATATAGTAAAAATGTCCATCCTAGCCAAACTAGTGTACAGATTTAATGTGGATACCAATCAATCCCCAAGAGTTTCTTCACAGAAAAAAAAAAAAAAAAGTCCTCAATTTCAATTTGGAAAAAACAAAAAAAAAAAGACCCCCC
>VZQC01000612.1:5143035-5257779 GCA_009823505.1 Rhizomys pruinosus
TCTCAGATATCACTTTGATGCTGCTTGAATGCTTTTCCTACCATGGCCAGTTCTAGATATTGCAGTCTAAAGGAAAGTCAGCGTTCACTGTGAATATGAACAGTGACCTCAATAGCATTCCTGAAACTAATATCATTGTTAAGATTACTGAGCCTCTATGGACACATAATTATTAACCAAATTTAGGCTTCATTTTTCATGTCGTTCATTTTATTGATTTTGATATGTGTGCCTCATTTTCTTGGTAATAGAAGAGGCAGAGAGCCCTGATACTGCTCCACAGAGGCTCACTGTCACAAATCACACAAGTACACAGTTATGTATAAAGGAATACACAGAGAGACCTGTCTTTTTTTTATAAATATACCGAACCAGGATACTCACTAAAGCCACAAAAGCATAGCAGGGTCCTTGGAGGATGTTTCTTGCTTGATAAAACAGGCCCATGCTTACCTAGCTTCTTATATAGCCCAGAACCTCCAATGAAGGGAATTCTGCCACTCACAATTAACAATCAAAATAATTCACCACACATATGCCCAGAGGTGAATCTCGTCCAGACAAGTTTTCCATTAAAATTCTTTTCCCAATTTATTCTAATTTATGTCTAGATACCTGCTATTCCTAGACCACATAAATGAATATGAAGGATAATACCAGTTTAATAATGAAACAAGAAATGAAACTCTTGTATTTATTTTAAAAGTTCTCATTTACTGATATTGTTGGCTGCATGAGTTGTTTGGAAAACTACAATTTACAATAAGTAGTCATTCAATGAGAATTATCATCTGATTGGATTTGAGTTCATGTTAGGAATTCAACCTCAGCTGAATGTAGAATGTTTTCTAAATCACCTTATAGTATTCAGAGCAATAGAGGCAAGCCATTTTGGCAAAGTCTTCTATTTAATACCCAGGGAGAAGTATGATAGCATGAAACACGCTTATCCTATTCAATAGGCAGCTTCCATCATCATCTATTGACTATAATAACAGTGGGTAGCTGACATAAAAGAATTCTACTAAGAGTACATAATATTCCATTATAAATATTCATTGAAATTTTCACAATATATTCTTATCTCAGATCCTTCCAGTGTGGTAGCATTAAAATTAGAACAATTCTGAATATGAAGATAAGGTGAATTCTTTCTCTTCATTGAAATTGTCTTTTATACACTTGTTAGATGGAAAATAAAATGAGGTTCAAGTATCTATGATTTTAATTCTTTTTAGATGAAGTTATACTTGTCATTCTCTGAATGGTGATTTAACTAACATCTCCAGGTCTATCCCTGCTCTTTAATGACTTCAATGTCTCATCTCATCCTGAATGGACATTTTGTGAAATATTAACTTACTTTAAATTCCCTGAAATTTCCCATAATATAATTTAATAACATTTTCCATCTTCGTGAAATTATCATAAAGTGTTCAAAGACAGGTGTGTGTCTGTGTGTGTACATGCACATGTGTATGTGCAATTCTGTGTGGTATGTATGTATGTGCTGTGCAGCCAGAATGTCGAGGCCAGAGTTTAGCATGTATTGTCCTTTGTAACTCAGCATCGTGTTGTTTTGAAATAGGTTCTCTCACATTCTGAGCCTATAGACCGGTATTTTTGTCTAATACGGCTGGGCTGCAAGCCCCTAGCACTCATCTATGTTCACAATCCCAGCAAAGGTTTACAGGTTCCTGATATAGCAGGGCTGGAGATCTAAACAAGCTTGAGCACCAACTGCTTTACCAACTAAGCTATCTCCTCAAAACTTCAAAGAAAGGTCGAGATATTATTTAACATCATAAAAAATTTATTTCTTTTAGATACTGAAGTAAAGATCAGAAGATGGGTTTAAATGGCTCTGACTCTTGTTATCCTGTGTAAACCAGGGTCAGTTTGTTCTGTTTCTTTTTAGAGAAACATGATGTTCTTATCCATATTTCCAAACTTACCTGACATGAAAAATTACTGCTTACAATTAGAAAAAAGACATAATACACAGTGTTCTCTTAAAAAAAAATATATATATATATAATATATATATATAATAGTAAATTAATTATATTTGCTGAGATTTGACTTTGATTATGCCCAAGTAATTTGGAAAATTAGGTAACTCCAAGTGTAAGTAAGTTAGGAATGAGCAAAAGAGTGCTTAGGGACACACTGATTCTCCATAAATAGACATGGTCTCAATCATAAGAGCAACCGAGGAAATTGAAATACAACTTAACCAGGAGTTCATCAGAAGACCATGTTAAATATTACATGAGAAATATTTTAAAATATATTCAATAGACCTTATATCTTGGCACACATCAGATTCTGTAGGGATTAGCAATATGCTAAAGAGTTCTAGATTAAAATAGAACAATTTATGGTGCTGGAGAGATGGCTCAGCGGTTAAGAGCACCAACACTTACTGCTCTTGCAGAGGACCCGGGTTTGATTCTCAGCACCCACATGGCGGCTAAGAACTGTTTTTGACTCCAGTTCCAGGGGAATCTAACACACTCTTCTGACCTCCACGGCATTGCATGACACAGATGCACCAACCTACATGCAGACAGTACACTCATACACATAAAAAATAATAAATAAATTAAAAAATAAATTTTAAAATAGAACAATTTGTAAAAATAAGCATTTAGAACCAAAAGATGTGAAGTTTCTGAAAATCCTAATTGTTGACAAATTTTGGAAATTTGAAGAATGTATTTTTGTATGTGTGTGTAAAGAGAAGTTTTTCGAGGGCCCATATTTAAAGAGTTGAAGACATTTAGTAGCCAAGAGCTGACAAAATTTTAGCCATATACAGAAAAGTTCAATGCACCGTAAGTAAAACCTTTCCCATTGTCTGAACTCTGCTTAAAGCAGTTACCAAGAATGTCTAGGATCTCAGAACCATATAGGCATGTATAGAAACCACATTTTAATCTAAACTAAAGAAAATGTGGTACATGTACACAATGGAATTCTATGCAGCGGTAAAGAAAGATGATAAATGGTTGGAACTTGAAGCCATTATGATAAGTGAAGTAATACAGTTCCAGCAAAACAAATGACGAATGGTACCCCTCATTTGTGGACACTAGCACAAAATCCCTGCTGAAAGGCAAGCTGAGCAAAGTTAATGCTATATTTCTTTTTGTTTGAAGGCAATTATGCTGTTATAATGTGAGTACCTTAGGAGGCTCTATAATTAATTGACCACTTATTTTCTGACTTTGTAATTGTGGTATATGTGCTGAGGGTATATATTCATATTTTAGAGTAATATAAAATTAAAGGGAAAAATGTGAACTCCTAAACACATTTTGGAATTAGCATACAGTTTATTTTCAGAGGCCGTAATTTTGATATATATGTGATGCATATATAGTCATACATTGGAGCAATACAAATGGAAGGAAACTACAAAGGCAAAAGGACTGTGGTCAAAGAAATGACTGAAACAGTTAACTTCTGCCCAAACAATAGACATCTGTAGAGAAAAAAATTAAAAATACTGAGAAAAAGATGCAAGACATGTATGGCATGGGGAGCATGAAAAAGGGAGTGTGCCTAAATTGGACTAAGAAATGATGTATGAAACACACAAAACAACAAAAAATAAAAATATTTTATTAATAAAAAAGAAAAATTGCAAAAATGCAATTAAATTGAAGAAAAACAAACAAGAAATCTTTGAGAGATGGAAACTCTGGACTCCTTATTCTACAGAACAGGGAGCCTTATGCTTCTCCCATTTGGTTCATATTAAAATGTCTCTGGTGTATTATTTTATTAGGATACTCTTAAGTATCCACCACCAACCACCCAGCCACACAGGAAGTAGCATGATCTAAATGCAATTGAATCTTCTAGAAGCACTGTTTCAAAAAAATATTTAAGAAAATATTTAGGGGCTGGAGAGATAACCTAGCGGTTAAGAGCACCGTCTGCTCTTGCAGAGGACCCGGGTTCGATCCCCAGCACTCACATGGCGGCTGAGAACCGTCTGTAACTCCAATTCCAGGAGAACTCCAGTTCCAGGGGAATCCGACGCCCTCTTCTGACCTCTGCGGCATTGCACGACACGGGTGCACAGACCTACATGCAGACAATACATTCATACAAATAATTAGATAAATAAATAAATAAAATAAAAATATAAAATAATAATTTTTAAAAAGATACTATTTAACAGTAAATAAGAAATTTTGATTAAAAAATTGTTTCACATAATAACCGTTGAAATGCATGTGACTTTGGGACTTAAAAATTAATGTATTTAACAAACGTATCTCAGAAAAATGAACATTTATTAAGTTCTTTTTTTTTTAAAGGACTTTCTTTTTTTTAATTTTTTTATTAATTTTATTTATTTACATATGTGTATGAATGTACTGTCTGCATGCAAGTCTGTGCACCCGTGTAGTGCAATGCCGCAGAGGTCAGAAGAGGGCGTCGGATTCCCCTGGAACTGGAGTTCTCCTGGAATTGGAGTTTCAGACGGTTCTCAGCCGCCATGTGGGTGCTGGGGATCGAACCCGGGTCCTCTGCAAGAGCGGTCAGCACTCTTAACCGCTAGGCCATCTCTCCAGCCCAAGTTCTCTGCAATTTAATAATGTCCATACTTGCTTCTTTTATATGGAATGAACATTGAGGTCTAATAAGTTAACATTTTCAAGTTAGAGCAGAGGAATTGAAACACATACTCTTATTCTCTAGAGCCCAAAACTCCTTCCCAAGGTGTGTCACTCTGCTGAATGAATTAAAAACTGCGGATGGGGCTGGAGAGATGGCTCAGCGGATAAGAGCGCCAACTGCTCTTTCAGAGGACCCAGGTTCGATTTCCAGCACCCACATGGCATCTAAGAACCATCTTTTACTCCAGTTCCAGGGGAATCCGATGCCCTCTTCTGAGGCATTGCAGGACACGGGTGCACCAACCTTCATGCAGACAGTACACTCATACACATAAAAAAATAATAAATAAATTTAAAAAATAAAATAAAATGTTTTCTCTTTGTACATATCGCATTTGTCTTCAGTTATTTGAAATGCACCCAAAAATTTATTGATCCCTAATATTATATTGTATTTTCAAAATCCTATATGTGAAAACACATACCATGGAAAAGTTGCAAACAACTATCTTTGTGCCATGAATAAACCAAGCCATTGAAGAGAAACATGCTCAATTTCTTCTTTATTTTGTAATAAGCAGAGTGTGGTTATCACTATTTTTCTTTTGAAAACATGCTTTGCTCATTTTCATTAATGAATGGTGCTCTCATTATTTTTTCAGAAGACACTCATTTGAAAATTATGCTCACTGCATTGTCACTTACTTTATGTTCAGGGAAATAGAGTCTAATACCAGGAGTCAAGGAAGATGGCTTCTGACTGAACTTGGACTTGAACTTCTTAGTTCAATGACCTAAACTATTCAGCTACCCAAATAAATTTGTGCTCCAATGTAAAATTGAAAAACCTAATTATATGTGTCAATTATTCATTATTTCATGCACATAAATATTGAGGTATAACAATTGAAGATTTTCAAGACTTTTACCCAGGATGTTGCCCAGGATAGATAATTGCAGAGTGAAAATCTGCATAGTTTTTCAAAGTAAATATTGGAAAAATACATTCTGTTTCTCTTTGATTTAGAAATGCAAAAATTGTTCCACATAACTAACAAGGGAGTAACAATAGGTTTTTAACAATAACAGAACATTTGAAGCCACCATTGTAATGTCCTGCTTTGTTTCAAAAGCATTAATTATTTGTGTAGGGGGAAAAGTGGGCATAATGATTCTTTTGTGTCACAATCAATTGATTATCCAGAGTTCACAAATCTTAATAACAGGTTATTTAAAAATGCACGACTTTCTTAACTTTCATTATCTGTTCAATCTTACCATTGGTGTTTGTCTTTTATTCAAAAGAAACAATTCCTACATACGTTTAGTGGATTAGTTTTCTAAATTTTTGTCTTGAAATATCTAATGTATGATTATGACAGGAAAATGTAGCATATATCAAGGGTTTAAAATGAATTAATAGCTTAAAATATATATATATTATTTCAAGACAGTTCAATCATATTATCAAAGTATTTTCTAAACCACATGGTTATATAATTAAAACATTCTTTCCCCATTTTCTTATAATACGTTGGCTTGCAAAATTTGACAAATTGTGGCCCATGTAAAAGTGGACCTGGAATCAAGTTTTGATGAAAAAAAAGCCAAGGTTGTGCCAGAAAGTAGGGGCAGTGGAAATGGAAAATCAATGTATCATATTTATTGGTATCATAATAAACTGGATTTTAAATGACAGTTTTAATATTTACAAAAATCTATTTTTAAATATGTACATGAAAAGTCGCATACTATGTATCTTCAATTCAATTGCTTCTGAGTGATTCAGACCAATTGATAAATGGATTTGTTTCTTTATAGTGTTCTGAAAATCAAATGCATAGCAAATAACAAAAGGAGAATCAGGGTCTACAGTTCCCTTTCAGATGAAGAGTCTATTATTCTTACAAAATGTTTAAATGGAACTCAATGGTATTTGAGACTCATTCACTTAAATTCGAAGTATATTATGAAAAAATAAAATATTTTGCTTGCCTTTTATTTTGTCTGCTTTTAATTTTGATACTAAAAATCTGTGGTTGGAATGACAGAGTATGCTATATAGCTCTTTTGAAAATGCAAATGGCTTAATTAATACCATCTGCACGGAAATTTTCTGAAATCTTCAAAGGCTTTGATTGATTTTTATGGATATATTAGCTTGAATCTTCTGTAACAAAGTGGAGTAATGAATATGTGCACTGAGTACAAAGAAAATATGGCCAACAACCCAGGAGAGAACCACTGCTACTCTTTTGCTAAATAGACATAATATTAAACTGACTCCTAATGATTTATTAGACCCATAGATTAATGGATCTTTCAACCTCTTCACAAAAGCTTCTTTTTGCAAGAAGATGGCAAGTAACTCAGAGACTTACAAAGTGTCCACATGTACCTGTCCTCTGCTCTGCCTTAAATGAGGAATCTCTATCCTGTCTCAAAGGCTCATGGTGCCTCACAAAATAATTTTGAAAAATTGTAAGATTCAGAATGGTGGAAGTGTACAAGGAATTATGTTGATTGAATACAAGGTGGTTGCATGTAAAACCCAGTATAGATGGGGGAGGTGATCTAGAAACCCTGCCCTTACCTGAGGAACTATTGGCATTTGTCACTGCTTGGTGAAGGAGATTCAATTTTAATTAACAGTGTGAAGCCAGATAAGTTGGCCTGGCTTGAAGTGATGGAAACAAACCCAAGGATTGGGGATAGTATTAATCAGAATAAACTTGGGGCTCACAAAATAATTTTGAAAAATTTTAAGATTCAGAATGGTGGAAGTGTACAAGGAATTATGTTGATTGAATACAAGATGGTTGCATGTAAAACCCAGTATAGATGGGGGAGGTGATCTAGAAACCCTGCCCTTACCTGAGGAACTATTGGCATTTGTCACTGCTTGGTGAAGGAGATTCAATTTTAATTAACAGTGTGAAGCCAGATAAGTTGGCCTGGCTTGAAGTGATGGAAACAAACCCAAGGATTGGGGATAGTATTAATCAGAATAAACTTGGGGCTCACAAAATAATTTTGAAAAATTTTAAGATTCAGAATGGTGGAAGTGTACAAGGAATTATGTTGATTGAATACAAGATGGTTGCATGTAAAACCCAGTATAGATGGGGGAGGTGATCTAGAAACCCTGCCCTTACCTGAGGAACTATTGGCATTTGTCACTGCTTGGTGAAGGAGATTCAATTTTAATTAACAGTGTGAAGCCAGATAAGTTGGCCTGGCTTGAAGTGATGGAAACAAACCCAAGGATTGGGGATAGTATTAATCAGAATAAACTTAGGGCTGGAGAGATGGCTCAGCGGTTAAGAGCACCAACTGCTCTTGCAGAGGACCGGGGTTCAATTCACAACACCCACATGGTGGCTAAGAACTTTCTTTAACTCCGGTTCCAGGGGAATCCGACACCCTCTTCTGACCTCCATGGCATTGTATTACACGGGTGCACCAACCTACATGCAGACAATGCATTCATACACATAAAAAATAATAAATAAAATTTTAAAAATGTTTTAAAAAAGAAAATGTTTAAAAAATAAACAGACATTTTAAAAATTAAAAATAGAAAACAAAGTTTAAAGGCAGAGGACACAGGCTAGATAGAGGACTAGGTCATGGTGAATGGTCTAAAAGATAGTTGAGCCGGGCATGGTGGCGCATGCCTTTAATCCTAGGACTCTGGAGGCAGATGCAGGCAGATCTTTGTGAGTTCAAGGCCAGCCTGGTCTACAGAGCGAGTTCCAAGACAGTTGAGGCTATAGGGAGACCCTGTCTCAAAAAGACAAAAAAATAAAATAAAATAAAATAAAATAAAAATAAATAAATAAAATTAAAAAATAAAAGATAGTTGAAGAAGAATGAATAACATCAAAATACAGAGCAAGAAATTTTCACACAGACAACAAAAATATTATGTGAAAAAGACAGTGAAAATAGAGTGAAAAGGCTGTATGTCAACAATCTGTTTTGCCAGGGAACTATGTGTAATGATCAGAGAAGGCACTGTACTCTTCTGTAAACCATTAATAAGTTAAAAATACCATAAAGGATGAAAGAAGTCAATAAATGGTAAATAATTTGTAATATATCTCCTTCTCCCTTAGCCTTTAGAAAATAGCAAGTGCCTGAATGAAATATTAACCCCCACTTCTGTAGTGACACAGAGAATCTAAGTCCCTACTCACTGAAGAAATGTGCAACTCATAAAAAACTAAGCACTTTACCACTCTTTTGCTCTGAAGAAGCAATAAAACAATGGATGAATCTGAAACATTCCTGAAAATTAGTTTCTTTGTGCACACTGTTTGTTAATAAATGAGATATCATGCAGATCAACATTTTCTATAATAAGCTTTACCTTTATTTTCTGACCTGCTTTACTTTCAGGTTTTTAGGAATTGGGCTACCTGCTTCTGCCTCAAGGAATGGAACTGACACTTTTGGCTTTTCTAGAAATGAGTACTTTGTGAGAAATAATGACAATGTGTATACAACTTAAAAGTATGATGCAGTAGTGTATTAGTCAGGGTTCTCTAAAGAAACAGAAGTAACAGGACGAATATATAGCTATATACAATTTATTGATTTGCTCACGTGACAGAATTCAAGGAGTCCAACAGTAGCTGCACCACACTGGAAAGGCCGAGAGAATCCAGGGAACTGCTCAGTCCGCAAGGCTGGATGTCTCAGTAGTCCCAATCTAGTGCTGAAGGCCCAAATGGATTCCAAGCAGATCTTGCGGTCTCATTACCACGCCTGCGGATCGAAACGTTTATCACAGCAGCAAGACAAAACCACCAGTGAGAGCGTCAAGCCATAGGAGAAAAAGGACCAGCTCCTTCTGCTGTGGCTTTTATACGCTCCCGGCAGAAGGTAACACATTTGGGGTGGGCCATACGGGGTGAGGTGGTGAGGTGGTTACCAATCCCAACATCCCTTTTCTCTTATTTGTTCCTTAGTCCCGTCAACTTGACACCCAGGATCAACCACCACAAGTAGAATAGCAATTAGATTCTACAGAAAAACAGTATAATGCACGATTGCCCAATTAAAGAGAGGAATTTTGATTTCGTGTTCAGGTTTAAACTAAAAAAACAAACAAAAAAAAAAAAAAAAGGATTGTAAAGGAAAGTGAAAATAAGTCCACTGAGGTCTCAGATTGTAGTGATCTGACTTAAAGATTTATAGCCTTTAGAAAATCGCCTCAGCAGGAAGTGTAAATGAGAGAAACTGAGGAAAACAGAAACTGAGGAAAACTATGACTAGAATAAAAACAAGATATGAATCAAAACTGCATCAGCCATGAAATGGTTTACAGGTTGAACGAATAAGGAACTAAGGTAAGAAAAATAAGTTTCTCTATTGTTAAAGCTTTAAAGCTCACTTTTTAAACTGTCCAACTACTATGTAACTGCAAGGCATGAAGAACAAAGTCCTTAGAGTTAATAGTTGATATTAACTTCACTTTGCTGCAAAACTGGTAAATTGCTTAGCCGAGTGACTGTACCATTTAACTTTTTTGATGTCTCAACTAAGTGCTTGTATTATTGATTGTTCTACTGTTTTGATGTTAAGAATGATGAAGGGTGTGAATTTTCTGAAAAATATTTACAGGGAAGTTAGGATTTTTTTCATTATTAGCTTAGGCTTGCATAACTTGTATTTGTCTTTTGGTATATAAAAATAAACATTGCTGCAATAAAGAAAGATGACATCATGAACTTTGCAGGTAAATGGATGGAACTTGAAGCCATTATGCTAAGTGAAGTAACACAGTCCCAGAGGAAAAAAAAAGGTGAATGGTTTCCCTTATTTGTGAACGCTAACACCAAATCCCAGTTTGGCAGGCAAACTGAGCAGCTTTATCATTATATTTCTTTGTGTCTGAAAGCAACTGTAGTGTTATATGTGAATCTCTTAATGAGCTCTAGAAATGAACTACCACTTACATTCACACTTTGTAATCACCATGTATGGGTGGAAGATATGTATTCATATTCTAGTGTAATATAAAATTAAAGGAAAAAAATGTGAATTCCAAAATGTATTAGGAATTAACATACAGTTTATTTATGACAAGGTCATAATTTTGATACATATGTTTTATTTATATAGGCAAAATTTGGAGTTATACAAAGGGGAGGGAACAACAACGATAGAAAGACTGGGTCAAAGAACTGACTGATACAGTTAAATTCTGCTCAAAACAACAAGCCTCTGCAGAAAAAAAAAATCTTTGGAAACACTGAAAGATGCAAGACATGTATGGCAGAATGCACAAATGAGTGGGATAGGGACAGGGAAAGGGGAAGGTATCCAAATTGGAATGAAAAATTATGTATGAAAATTTGCAAATGTCAATAAAAATAGACGTTGGGATCTGAGGGGCAGAGAAGAAAAAGAGAAGAAAAATGGAAAGCAGAGTGGCAAACCCGAAAAACCCTCTACACAGAAGAAAGTAAAGAGAACAAAAACAGAGAAAATCAGCAGAATGGCAGATATGAAAGACCCTCTGCACAGGAGCAGAGAAGAAAGACACTCTCTGTAACCTCACATCACAAAAGAAAGAGATCCTTATGTCTTTGATTGATTTCTTTACCCCCTTTGCAACCACCCACTTCAGGACCTGCACCTGCTGGAGCTGGACTCTGACAGTAAGTATTCACATTTCAATGTAATAAAAATTTAAAGAGGAAAATGTGAATTTCTAAACAACATTCAGAATCAACTTAAAGATTATTTTCAGTCACAATTTAGGTATATGTGATATATATTAGAACAATACAGATGGAGGGAGCAACAACAACAAAAAGACTGGGTCAAAGAACTGACTGTAAAAGATAACTTCTGCCCCAAACAGTAAACCTCTGCATAGGAAAACTTTAAAAATACTGAGAAAAAGATGCAAAATATGTATGATGGGATGCATGAGCTCAGGTGGGTTGGGGGACATGGAAGGAGGAATGACTCTAAACTAGATTGAGAAATGTTGTATGAAATACACAATACTTCAATAATAATATTTAAAAAAAAAAGAAATATTGAAGAAAGTAGAGGCTGAAATGAAGATGGAATTGAAAACCTCAGTAAGGGATTTAGAATGTTCTAGCTTTGGGAACAAGGCTACTTTTGCTATTAATACTTCAGATCTGTAGAATATCCTCTTAGCCTGACCCACCCACTGCATCATGCTTCCCTGCACTCACACCAGCTCAGTTTTTCAATGTAGCTAATTAGACTCTTCACAGGCTGTCTCCACCTCACCTTGCCTTTGCACTCCTGAGACTAGCCTTTTGATCTGGCTTTTCCACCCCCACCTTGCTTTGGAATTCCAAGACCAGCCTTCTTCCCTGGTAAGTTCCCACTGTGCTTTGATTCCCCTACAACCTGAGCAACTCTAATTTCCTCGACCACACCCTGTGGCTCCCTTTTACTTTTCCCCAGACCTCTGGACTACCAGTTTAGTCCAGACCCAACCACTCCAACCTGATCCACTTTACTCAGACCAGCTCAATTTCCAGTCTAGTTTGTGAAACCCTTCATAAACTGTCGCTCCCCACATTGCCTTTGAACTTCCAAGAACAGCCTCCTACCCTACCTACCCCAAGTGGCACCCTTGCATTGGATTCCCCAATCCAAACTTCTTCCCTGGCAAGTTTGATATCCCCTCGAAGAGCTGTTTCCAAACTCACTTTGCCTTGGATTCTTGAAATCAGTCTTCCTGCCTACTACCTAAACCTGCCTACCACTGAGAAAAGCCTAATACCCTGCACTAAGCAGAAACACACAACAACTAACATGTCATACCCCGCCCCAAAAAAAAACAGCTACAGTAAAAACATAAAGAGAACAAAAACTCAAACAGGGAAAGAATAGAATTTCCCACCCTATTCACATCCAACAAAAGACATCAATATGCACAAATGGAAATGCCAAAACATACAAAATATGAAAAAAAAGATAATTTATCATCATACAAGATATGAAAAAAAGAAGATAATTTATCATCTCTCTCTCTAAAATCCACCAGACCTGCAACTTAACTATGCTATACAGAGAACCACTCTGCAGAACACCTCTATGCACAATTAAGAAGCCAATCATGAACATGATCAAAACATTTAAAGGAAACACAGACAAACAACTCAAAGAGAATAACCATCAACTTATGATGGAAAATAAGAAAAGTTCAAAAGTAATTCAGGATGTGAAAAGTGAATTTACAAAAGAGACAGAAATATTGAAGAAAACCTTAGCCAAATGAAGAAGAAATTGAAAGACTGAATAAGTCAACTTGAAACAACTGGAGAAAGCCTCAAAATAAATGAATGAAACAGAAGGCAGAATTTCAAGACTGGATGACAAAGTTGAATAAGTAGTCACTCCAAGCAAAAAATATGAAATACAAAAAAAAAAAAAAAAAAAAAAAACAAAAAAAAAAAAAACAAAAAAAAAAGACGTGGAATATCTAGAAATATGGAAACTGTAAATGAAAAGACAAAAAATCTATGCATTACTGGCAGAGAAGAAGAAGAATCTCAGCGAGCACAAGATATTGTACCAGATTTTCAACAGGATTACAGAAGAAAAATCTTCCCTAAGATAAGGAAGAGAAAAAAAAACATAAATACAAAGAACTGTAGAACACTGATGAGACAGGAACAAAATAGAAATAACCCACAGTGCTATTAGACTTATATTCACAGCAAAAAAAAAAAAATAATAAATAAATAAAAAATAAAGCTACAGTAATACTGCAGAAAAAGTTTACAGAAAGTATACAAACAAATGTCAAAGAAAAAATTAAGAAAAAAATATTAATTCCTGATATTGTTTTAAACTTAAAAATAGCTAAACTAAAAGATACCACACTCTCATGACACTTTAAAAAAAAGAGGACATTTCAAGGGGGGGGGGTTTAATAGTTTAGACTAAAGGCAATTCTAGAAATAAGTAAGAAAAAGGCATCGCATAAATGGCCCTAATAGCACAAATCACGTGCTCCAGAAAGACTGAATAAATCCGACAAACCTCTACAGATGAAACGAAAGTATAACAAACAAAGCAGAAATGAATGAAAAAACAGAGCAAAAATCAAAATGAATCTAAAAACTTGTTTATTTTAATGAAGAGATAAGAACCTGATGAGAGTAGATATAGACTCCTTAGATCCCAAAAGAAAGAAACAATGTCCAAATTAATAAAATCATAGATAAAGTGGAAAACTGTCAAAGAGTGGTCACAGAAAAATATCCAAGAACATTATAAGGGAAAGAGGGCAATATCCTAAAAAAATTCCATACCCTACTAAAGTTTGAATAAGTATAAAAAAAAGAAAAGGCTGAAGTTTCTAAAATTATTGAAAATCAACCAAAAACACAATTAAACAAGAACAAACACAGCAAACCGTTAAACGAGTGCCCACAAAACAAAAAAGAAATTTGTGTCAAAGTAATACAAATCCTCTGACGAAAAGAAAAAATCCTTTTAAAAAATAAAAAGGCCAATCCCATCCCCCCGGATACACAGCCAGAATATATGAATGACAGTAGCATTCAAGGATCTATCTAAACTGATATTTCCTTAAATTAGATTAATATATCAAAAATAGAAATAGAGGGGATCTTCCATACTGCTATGAACAAATTAAGTGTTAGAAAAAACAAAAAAAAAAGACCCAAAATGAAAGACAATCACGTCTCAAAAAAAAAGTACCAATCCATTCTCACACTAACAAGACCTCAATCCTCGAATAACATGCCTAGTATGGAAATTAATTCTCAACAAACATACTAAACTAAAAGCTGCTATAGACACCAAAATCTAAAATTATCATCTAGTATTATCAAGTCACCTTTGCTACAGAGACGCTCAGGAATGCTTCAATATACCTAACAAAATAAGTGAATAATGAAATAGTAAATGGACTGGTAAAGAAACAAAATCCAACACGAAGGTCTAATCTCAATAATGCAGATAAACACTATGAGCGTAAAACTTGGTTATTTTTTCCAGGTCTAAGGTCCGTTCGTGTCTCAATGTATAAATGAATATGTTAATTAACAGTAAAAATAAGAAACAGAATGAACTGTGCTATGTGGGCCCTATAGGGGGTCAGGAGAATTATCGTTTTTTTAATACTAGATATATAGTCTATATAGTTATAATAGTTATTTTTTTTTCCATAAATCTTTTAATTTTTCAATTGAATTTGGAGATTCACTTCCCTTTCCATGCCACCACCCCACCTGAGTCTGCATTCTACCATCATGTCGCATCTTTTTCTGAGTCTTTTCAGGAGTTTTTTTTCCAGTTCGTTTTGTTCCTAGTTGTTGGGTCCTCTAACTTCTCTTGCATATATATATATATATATATAGTATATATATATATTATATATATCACCTGATTGGGGGATTTTTTTTTTTTTGCTTAAAAAATGTCATGTTTTCCTTAAGAAAATGTTCAGAGGTTGTTCCTTAGCAAGCTCAAACATCCATCAATCCTGCCCTTGTGCTCCACACTAGGGTCTTTCCCTCCCATGGTCCCCCAAATGAGGTCCGTTAAGCATGAGCCCTGTCTTGATCCCCCTGCACTGGCCTCCATGATACAGCCCAGGGAGTACAACAATGGCAGTCTATACTCCGACAAGGCTGAAATCCCCTTAGCTGCTTAGTCCACAAGCTGGATATCTCAGTAGTCCTCATCTGGCATTGAAGGTTTGGAGGATTCTTGGAGAGACATAAGTCTTCAGTTAAAAAGCTGTGTCTCACGGCTTTGCAGAGTGGTAAAAGCAGTGGCAGCCACAGAGTTAATGCACTTGCCAGTAAGAATTGAAGACAGACCAAACAACAGTGCTCTCTCTTTTTTCTTTTTGTCTTCTTACTAAGATCTCAAGTTTTCTATCTGAAGTACAATTTCCCTGGTTTTACTGATTATTTATTTCTGGTTTTGCTTTCCTTTTGGATGTTTAAGGCTACACAGTTATCCCAGAATAACCAAGGTTTCTGTTTTCTTGATGTTAGTTAAGGATCTGGTCCTCAGGGGTCTCCTGGATTTTGTGGAGGGGAGGGAGGGGGGAATCCCTTGGCTCCTTTCAGTTTTTCATTTACCAGCTCTATCTACTCCTGGACAGAATCAGGGATTGCTAGACCAGACTTCCTTTTCTGAAGCATGAGCAGACTTTCCTCTTTATAGTGTGGACACTGGATGAAGTTCCATTAGTGGATCTCCAAGACCTCCCTGAACAGGAAGACTATCCATTCATCATAAAACTCCTAGAGAACTGGACTGAAGGGAACATTCCTGAATATAATGAAAGTATATACCACAAACACACAGCCAACATCATTCTAAATGGGAAAAAAACAAAAACAAAAACAAAACCCCTGGAAGCATTCCCATTAAAATCAGGGACTTGACAGGCTGTCCAGTCTTTTTCAATATAGTGCTTGAAACTCTTGTGAAAACTATAAGAAAAAAGAAGGAAATTAAAGTAGTACAAATTCGAAAACAAGAGGAAGTTTTTCAGTATTTGTAGATCATATAATATTATACAGAAGAGCTCCCAAAATTCTACAGAAAACTACTGGAAATTTTTTTTTTCTTTTTGAGACATGGTATCCCTGAAGCCCCAGCTGTCCTGAAACTTGCTATGTAAACCGGTCTAGCCTTGAACTTACAGAGATCCACCTACCTCTGCCTCCTAAGTGCTGGGATTATAGGCATGCTCAGCTTTAGAAATTATTAATAGCTTCAGTAAAGTGTCAGGTAACAAAATCACCTTCAAAAATCAATAGGCTCTCTATATACCAATAACAAGGACACCCTCCCATTCAGAGTAACCTCAGAAGCTAAAATATTTAGTATCAACCTAAGCAATGACATTAGAAATCACTATGGTGAAATTTCAAATCTTTAAAGAGCAGCGGATGGAAGGAACAGCCATGCCAATTAACTCCTCTCCTTTGTACTTGCAATTTCAATATCACAGGTAAGCCAAGACTTCATTTCCCCAAGGATATTTACACAATCATTTAATAGAAAATGTAGCTTCACAATTTCTAACTATGTTTTCATGACAAATAGACTCATTAATTATGGGGTTCATTATTTTTAGGCTTCTTGTTTTGGGGATTGAGTACATATCATACATGCTGATAAAAACATGTGCATGTTCTCTACTATAGAATTCATAAATGTTATTTCAATTTGGAAATACAATTTCACATTATTTTTTTACTTGTAGAATTTTCCACACCCATATTTATATTGTGTTTGTGTATAATTTGAAGTAAACACAATTATTGTACAGATTCATGTGACATATTTTGACAAGTTAGTACATGAAAACAATATACACTACTCAATTAGGATAAAAGACACATCCCTCACCCCAAGTATTTATCAGTACTGAGTGTGGAGAACATTCCAAAATTTCTCTTACTAGCTATTTTTAATTACATAATTAACCATTGTCAATCACAACTCTTTCTACTGTGCTTTAGAATGTTATTAGAATCAGTTTCTTTTACTTATTATATGAAAAGTTAACAGGTTCTTAAGACAAAATATTACCAAATGTTTTTCAATAACCTCAATGAAAGAAATCTTTTGAAAATATTTAATTTATTATTTGTATTTTATTCATATGAATGTATTGCCTGCATGTATGTAGAGCACCGATATAGTGCAATGCCCCTGGAGATCAGAAGAGGATAGGGTCCATGGGAATTGGAGCTAAAGATGGTTGCTAGCAGACATGTGGGTGCTGAGAATCAATCTGGGTCATTTGCAAAAGTAGCCAGTGCTCTTAACCATTGAGCCATCTCTCCAGCCTGAGGTACTTTTTGATCATAAAAAATAATCATAGAAAAAATAAGGCAAATAAATAATTTTTGTGAACTATATGTCCTAATATGTTCGGGCTATATGTTTAAAAAACAACAGCTATTATAAATATATATATATATATATATTTATATCTATATATTATATATACATAAAATAAAAAAAAAAAAAAAAAAAAGGGTGTTGGATTCCCTGGAAACTGGAGTTAAAGATAGTTCTAAGATGCCATATGGGTGCTGGGAATCAAACCCGGGTACTCTGCAAGAGCAGTCAGTGCTCTTAAACACTGAACAATCTCTCCAACCCCCTCTCTGGTATTTTTAACAGCAGAAATACTCCATTATCTTTCTTGTTCTCAAAATAGTGTTTGGTGTTGTCTGTAAATATTTATAGAGCTGAAAATTAATTTCTGCCTCTGAATTTCCTAAATTACAAACCAATTGATTATACATAATCCCAATCTGGGATAATTGAACAAAACCCACAGCAGAAAAAGGAAAGAGAAATGAAATTAAATAGTGTCTGAATTCATATAAGGAGCAGTTTTATAGTCTGAATGAAATAAAGTCAGCTCCATGGATGAATGGCATAGGTGGTACTATGCTTCAGAGCACTGGATTATTAGATTTTTATAGCTAGGGTAAATGAAGAAAGAGGATAGAAATTCTTTTATCCTATTAAATTGTTGAAAGAGTAGTTCTCTAGTGAGTAATAACCTCTTCAATGTTTCAAGTTATCACCTATGTACAAACTGTTCTTATTTTGTATAGCTGCCTATTGACTCAAATAGTATTAATTTTTTATTTTATTTATTGAATTTTTTGGTATATCATACAAACTTCTTAAATAACATTATACCCATTCCCCATTGGCACTGCCCCCACCCCTGCATTGGATTTCATACACTCTGTCATTTGCGTTAAGGCCTAGTATATCGTTAGTGTTACTGAATATCTCTCAGTACAACTCCACCCATTGAGTTCTAGTCAGGCTATCTAGTCTCCCTTCCTTTTAAAAGATAAGCTCCTCCTCACCCAGAAGTATTTAGCTGCCAACAATTCTTCAACTAAAACTAGGGTTTGTTACCCATTTCCAGAGTTCTGTGCTGCATTTCTGTTTGCTTGAATTTGCATATTGGCATGTTGATACCATTGCTGATGATTCATATCATCGGGGTCCCAGGAACTCTATTTCCATTTGGTCATGCACCTCTTCTCCTGCTCTTACAGTCGTTCTTCCCCCTCTTCCACAAAGGCACCTGATGAGTTTAATATAGGAGTCCTGTCTAAGAACCCACATTCTACAGACTCTTACTCTCTTCCGGCCCACTGTTGCATGAGGGAGTTTCATTGATAATTGAAAGATGTATAGGTGTTCTCTTCATTATTTGTTCTGTGTTCTGCGAGCCTTAGGTTTAAAGGTTGCATTATAGCTGTACCACTTAGGCTTGGGATATTCATAGATAATCTTTGTTTATGACCAGTTGTGTAATTCTGTAATAATATCTGTCTCTTGACAAAGAAGCTTGTTTGTTGGGCGATGATTAGGATATGTGTCTGCAAATTCAAGGATCAATATTTTGCACATAGTAATTACATTTATCTAAGCATATAACAGACTTAGGGCTTTCTCTAAGATCTATAACATCTCCATCTATACATATTTGGATAAGTTTAGAGTGCCACACGTGAGTTTTCTCCACTGAGTGGGCTCTCAGCCCAATTAGGTAGCTGTTGGTTACCCCCAAGTTAAAAGTGCCAATGTCCTTTGCTGCGATGGATATTGACGTGGTTATTAAGCCTTAAAGCTGGGGTTAGACCAACAATTGATGTCCTACCTTGCCAGCTTGTGTAGTGCTCTTCAAGCTATGATAGCTAGACTTCAGAAGAGGTGGCTTCCAGGTAAGTTCTAGGTCCATTGCTTCAAATCCAGTCTCCAAAATGGGCCCAGTACTCAGCAGTAGGGTCTTATCTTCAGGTTCTGGGAGGCCATTCAGGGCTGTGGCAATAGCCTGTGTAATTTTGGGTGTCTCTTGGACTACCCTGGCCAAAGGAAGTTTTCTCCTGTCTGGCACTCTTGTTTGTTATGTAGCCTACACATGGGTAAATTTCAGTAGGATTTTGGAATGTTTTTTATACTAGCTGTTCATTATTTATTCTCTCTCTCTCTCTCTCTCTCTCTCTCAACACTCCTTCCACATCTTCTTCATTTCTCCGTTGATGATTCCTCTGTGCCATGGTCCCACCTCTCTTGAGCTCCTTCTTCCCCTTTATCCTCATATTGCCTTATATAATCCTTCCTCTCTTCCTCTACTTGAAATACTACGATTTTATACATTTCTGATTTAGCAACACCTGTCTCCTACTGTTCTTCACTATTGGGTTTCTTCTTTCCCTTTACCTCCCTGGTTAACTTCCATTTTCCTGGTTTCTGCAGTTACATCATAACAACTAAATATTGAAAGCAATACCTAGTTAACTGATGTAGAAAATTAATGTTTTATTGTTAGGTGTATATGGAACACATCATTGAAGTACAGTGATTCAATGCTGATCAATGATTAACTAATATATAATGAGGAAATTTTAGATTGTTTTTACCAACTTGAGAACAAGAAAGCTTGATTTGATAAGAGTAAAGACATTCTTCTTATGATGTTTGTTTTAGGCATGTAGCCAGTAAATTAAATGTCAAAAACATATTTATTTAAAATCAAAACATTTTGTGACAGCTAGAATAAATTATGCATAAGCTCATTATACATTACAAATAACCATATTGATATATATTAAATATGAATAATGGAAATGATACTGATAAGTAAGGAACCTGTTTCATAACAGATTTTCTTTCCCATAACAAAGCAGACTAGAATATAAATGTAACAGGGAAAACAACTTTAGTTCATGATAATGTTATCACATAATTGGTTAAAGTGTCAGTTTGAAACTTAGATATACAAACAATAAATGTAATCATGCAACTTCTAAGAATCACTATTTATTTTTCTGAGTTAAAATCATTAATTTCACTGGGCATGGCAGTGTACACCTTTAATCCTAGCACTCTAGATGCAGAAACAAGTTTATATCTGTGAGTTCAAGATCAGCCTGGTCTAAGAAACAAGTTCCTTGGTCAGCTGGAGCTAAAGGGAGACCTTGTTTCAAAAAGACAAAAAAAAAAAAATCCTTCGCTTCTTGTATAAAATGAACATGTCTGTAGGCAATGAGAAAACAGAAAGGTTGCATTTTTCTCTTGAGTTTTTGATATTCTACATCTAATATTTGACTATTTCATACATAAATTCTATTTCCATTCATTTTGGCCTATCTGCCCTCCAATACTTCCCATGCTGCCTTTTTATCCTGTCAATTTCATAACCATTTCTTATTTTATTATTATAGTCATGTATATACATTTATGCATATATATGTTGAATCCATTTAGTGGTGCTTTCATACACGTGTTTGTAGGGTGGTCACTAAGGATCAGATAAGCTATAGAGACAGCATCCCTGGAGATAGTTGACTCTTCCCCCCTCAGCAGCCTTTGATTGTATATAGCTCTCCATCTCAAAGTGGCAAATTTTGAAGATTTTTTCCTCTAGTGGTTAGGAGATGTTATAAGCCACAGTAAGACCCTGTCCTATTTTACAGAAAAAAACATAATTCATGGATTAACATACCATCCAAACATCGGTGTCTATACCAAAGTAAACTACCATAACAATTAGCATTGTTTAAATACCTATATATCTAATTACTTGTGCTTCATTAGTAGGATTGAAAGGTTATTCATGGACAAACTGTCAGCCCATGAAAGGAAACAGCCAGAATTGACCAGAGTCAAAGACAACAGCTCCAGAGAAAGTAGACTGTTTTGCTTCTCATCCACCTGTGCCCCTTTTCTAAGACTAGGGAACAATCTGCGGAAGAGGGGGCATGGTAGAATGTAAGGGCTGAGATTGGGGTGAATGATGAAACTACAGCAATATAATCTGGACACTCATCTGATCAACTTAATTGAACATACAAGCCCACCCAACTGGATGGTGGGACCCATGGGTTGTGTGGGTTTGGGCACAACTGCTTTCAAATTGGTTTTAAATGAAGGATGCTTGTACTCATAAATTATTACTTATTGTTAAAAAATGAAAAAAAAAAAAAGAAAGAAAAAAAAGAAAAGAGAACCTGGGCTCGATTCCCAGCACCTACATGGCTGCCAAGAACCATCTTTAATTCCAGTTCCAGGGGAATCTGATGCCCTCTTCTGATCTCTGTGGCATTGCACGACACGGGTGCACCAACCTACATGCAGACAGTACACTCATACACATAAAAAATAATAAAATTTAAAAAAATTAAAAAAAGATTTCATGGATGTAGCTTCACTGATATATATAGAATATGCTTCCTCACTCTAGGTTTCCTGGTCCGCTGGCTCTTACAGTCTTGTAAGACCCTTCTAGATGTTGCTTGAAATTCTGGCATAGGGTAGGCATTGCAGATTTATCATCGGTAGCTAGGATCCCAGGGTCATATATTCAGTGAATTTTGATGTTGTTTGAGACAGCGTTTCCCTGTAACTCCAGCTGGACTGGAACTGTCTATGTAAATCAGTCTGGCCTTGAATTTGCAGAGATCTGCCTGCCTCTGCCTACCTAGTGCTGGGATTAACAGTTTGCACCACCAAAGAGGGCCTATTCTCTGCATTTTGATAGGCTGTAGAACTTTGTAATTTTCATGCTTCTTTCAATATATTGAATTAAGGAGTATCACTCCACATTCTTAGCTTCTAAAACAACTAATTTCTGCATTTGCAGTTATAAAAGACGAAAAGTAATACTAGCACCATCATTATCTTTCCTCATCTGAATATTTTTACTATGTGTAGAGACTCAGTGTTTGCTATCCACTAAAATTCTCAAAATTTTAGCTACAGGAGGTGAAATATCCATGAAGTATGTGCTGTTTTAGATATAAAAAGCATCTGATTTCTAACACTAAATACAAATTTGAGTACTGTTTCATCCATTAAATAAATACATCCCATTAGTGCATCTCCAAGACCTCCCTGAACAGGAAGACTGGTGACCCACATTTGCAGGGGACTTCAGCCAGTGCCCAGTGTATAAAAAGGAAAGTCTGCTCATGCCTCAGAAAAGGAAGCCTGGTCTAGCAAGCCCTGATTCTGTCCTCAAGTGGATGCAACTGGTAAATGAAAAACTGAAAAGAGCCAGGGCTCCCACCCTCCACCCCCCCCCAAAAAAATAACAATAAACCTCGAGAGACTCCTGAGAACCAGATCCTCAACTGACCGCAAGAAAACAAAAACCTGGGTTAATCTTGGCTAACTGTGTTGATTTAAGCATCCAAAAGGAAAGTAAAACCACAAATAAATAATCAGTAAGACCAGGGAACTTGTACTTCAGATATAAAACTTGAGATCTTAGTAAAAAGTCAAAAAGAATGCTGGGCAGGGTGGCACACGCCTTTAATCCTAGCACTCAGGAGGCAGAGGCAGGTGGATCTTTGTGAGTTCAAGACCAGCATGGTTTACAAGAGTGAGTTCCAGGAAAGAAAAAAAAAAAAACTACAGGGAGACCCTGTCTTGAAGAGCCAAAAAAAAAAAAAAAAAAAAAGAGAGACACTAAATGGTGGTATGGACTGTCGTCACAATTCTTAATTGCAAGATTACTCTGGGCCTGTCACTCTCTCTGCTTGGCCACTCTTCAAAGCCATGAAACACAGCGTTTTTTTAACCCGCCAATATGGAATGAAGACTCAGGTCTCTCCAGCATTATACAACCTTTCAATTGCCAGAGGGGGACTGCTGAGATACTTAGCTTGTGGACTAAGCAGCTTAAGGGGACTTCAGCTTCATCAGAATAGACTGTGCCATGTTGGACTACCTGGGTGTATCATGGAGGCCAGTGCAGGGGGAATCAAGACAGGACAGGTGATGAATGGACTTCATTTGGGGGACATGGGAGGGAAAGACCCTAATGTGGAGCAAAAGTGCAGTTTTGATGGTTGTTTGGGCTTGCCAAGGAGGAACACTCTGGAGCACATTTCCTTAAGGAAACATGACATCTTTTTTGTTTTTTTTTATATTTTTAATTTATGATTCTGTTAGGTGTAGACATTGACTGTCTGCATGCAAGGGTTGTGCACCCGTTCAGTGCAATGCCGCAGAGGGTCAGAAAAGGGTGCTGGATTCCCCTGACTGGTTCTCCGGAACTGGAGTTTCATCAGACAGTCTCTCAGGCTGCCATGTGGGTGCTGAGGGATCGAACCCGGGTCCCTGTAAGAGCGGTCGGCGCTCTTAACCGCTAGGCCATCTCTCCAGCCCCTGAAAACCTGCATCTTTTAATAATAAAAAAATAAATATCCAGGCGGCGGGAAGCCTGGTTGAGGGGATGCTGTCGCGATCCCGGCCTGGTCCGGGCGTGGCCAGGCCAAAGCTTGGCATTAGCCTTTGGGTCGCGCCGCTCCATGCTTAGGGCTCGCGGGAGGGGCATGTAGGGGGTGCACAGCTCCTTTCTTCCGCCCCTTGGCTCTGGGCCGATCTTGTTTTTTTTTTTTTGTTTTTTTTTATTGAGCTTTGTGCAATTGCATACATCATTTTCCAATTCAGTTAGGCATATTCCCTTTTTCCCTTCCCCCACAACCCCCCCCCAACAGAGATCATGCCATTCTGCCATAACTGACCTGCAATATTTCTCCTCAGTTTTTTTTTTTCCATTTTTTAGCTATAAGGGATAATCCATGAGTACAAGAATCTTTCATGTAAAACCAATTTGCCCATGGGTCCCACCATCAGCTGGGGGGTTGTATGTTTAATCAATTTGATCAAATGAGCATCCAGACTAAATTGCTGTAGTTGATCATCACCATTCACCCCAATAGCCGCCCTTACATTCTACCACAGGGGCGCGCGGGCGGCCGGCGGGGGGGGGGGGGGGGGGGGGGAAGAAGAGAGGGAGGAGGGAGGGAAGAAAGGAGGAAAGGGAGAAAGAGAAGGAGAAAAAAAAAAAAAAAAAAAAAAAAAAAAAAAAAAAAAAAAAAAAGGAGGAAGAGAAAGGAAGGGGGTGGGGGGTGCGTGGGGGAAAGGGTGAGACGAGAGCAGTAGGGGGCACAAGTGGATGAGAACCAGAACAGTCCACTCTCTCTGGAGCCTGTTGACTTGGACTCTGGTCAAATCTGGCTGTTTCCTTCATGGGCTGATTGGTTGTCCAGGAAAAAACCTTTCGATCCTACTAATGAAGCCACAACAATTAGATATATGGTATTTAAACAGCATTAAGAGTTTGGTAGGTACTTTGGTATAGACACTAGGGTTTTAGATAATATTTTGATCCATGAGTTACATTTTTTCCTGTTAAATATGACAGGGTCTTACTGTGGCTTTTATAACATCTCAAACACTGTAAAGAGGATGTAAGCTTGTGGCATCAGCCATGGGTGTTTCCTCCAAGGAGATAGCCAATAGCAATTAGATTTTGGGATATACAGGCATATTGTTGCCACTGCTGCACAGTAATTTCCAGGCAGGGTGAGGTGTAGCTGGGTGTTGACGGTGGAGTCTTGCCTTGACTCCAGGAGGCCCATATTTGCTTTATTTGGTTTTGGTTTAGTGGCCTTTGGTAACACTCTCTCGTGTTCCAGAGGCCTTCCGTACACTTGCATGTGTGGGCTCATACATCTTCCCCATTTAACGTTAGGTCTTTGGCAGCAGGGCCTATCGCCTCTCTTCTTGCGGATATCCCAGTTTTAAGAGGCCCAAGGAGCCTTTACCTTTGTGTGGGGCAGTAAGATCCCCTGGCCAACATCTTCCCTGGTAGAATAACCCATTACTGATGTCAGAGCGCGTATTGATATATTTTTGCTTAGTGCATAAGGGCTTTAGTATTATATTTGGATCTGACAGAGAATAATCATTTTCAAATTTCCTATGTCTATTAGTCCATTCAAGAAGGCAGTTTTACCAGTTTTTATAAGAGATTACCTACCTCTAGAATAGTTGTATCCATTTACCATTGGAGAGCGACCTCATCATTGTAAATATTTCTTGTTGTTCTGAGGGGAGGCAAGAAAGTCTCCCATATCAAACGCGCCTCGGCACCGTAGAGCAAGCTTCACCAGGACCATCACAAATAGCGGTCACATGTAGGGGCCACAGAGGGGCCCAATGGCCATGGCAATCTGAGTCATCCCCTCCTTTCGATGTTCAGAGGGGTCAACCCCCCAGTTGGCACCCTCGGGCACATCCTACTCAATGCAAAGCGGTATCTCCTCTCTCCCAGACGTCAAGCTGGTGACATCCTGTACTATTGGTACACACAATCCATTCCCAGATTAGTTTTCAAAAGTTTTGAACTGCAAGGTTTTTGACGAGAGGTTTCATGTCTATCTGTACCCCCTCTTTTTTTTAATCCATGAGTTTCCAGAAGACAATTGTATTATACATAAATATAGGGTTGAATCAAGGCACAGATTTCCTTAAATTCACTTTTGTTGTTTTGGGTGACTATATATGATAACTTGGGGAGGCAAACTTAATTTTTTATGTTAAACATCTTAAAGAGATGCTACAAGTTGATACTGTACAACAAGGAACTATAAGAAATGTTGTATGTGCCAATCCCAGAGTTAGTGCTCTAGCAAATTTTTTATGTAAAACAAATGTGGACAACAGCGATTTATAATCTCCATTTAACTTGGATGCATTACCGTTTATCAGAGTGTGTAAACCAATGTTGTTTAATAACACATATTTACTTGTACTAAGTCCAAAACACCATGTAAACTGTAAACAGAGTCTGGGAAAAACTGGATACTTGTTGAATTCACGCAATTAAATATTTATTAATCGAATATACACCCTGTCCCTCTCACCCCCCCCCCCAATTCCACCATTTTCAGGACATTTCTCTGATGCAGTCGTTTCTGTTTGTTGTTCTTTTACTAGGCACTCTCTCCACAAGAAATGTTTATATCTGGGTGATTGGTACTAGGCATCCACATATGAGGGACAACCTTTTCGTTTGTTGTTCTGGGACTTTGTTACATCACTTAACATAAGGTCGTCTTCTAGTCATCCCTTGACCTGCAAAGTTCATGATGTTGTCCGCTTTACCGCTGCATAGAACTCCATTGTAGACATGTACCACATTTTCCTCTATCCACTCGTCAGTTTGAGGGGCACCTGGGCTGTATCCAGCAGCTTTTGTATTGTGAACAGAGATGCAAGAAATATAGCTGTGCATGTATCTTGTGAGTAAGAATGTGTCTTTTGGGTATATCCCCAGGAGTGGTAGGACTGGGTCCCAATGGAAGGCTCGTTTTGAGTCGTCTAAGGGTTCTCCACACTGTTTTCCATAGTGGCTGGACAAGTTTACATGCCCACCAGCATGGAATGAGTGCTCCCCTTCCTCCACAACCTGGGTGCTCCAGCACTTTGGTATCATTTGATTTCTAGATCCTAGCCAGTCCTATTGGAATAAGGTGTTATCGCAAAGAGTGGTTTAATTTGCATTTCCTTAGTTCAGGGATGCGAACACTTCTTAATGGGTTTCTCAGCCATCTCTTCCTCCTCTGTGAAGTCCTCTATTCAGATCTTTGGCTCCATCTTTATGAGTGTTTCATTTTTTCTTTTCTTCTTGTTTTTTGCGTAGCTTGTATCCTCTGGAGATTATTCTTTGTCAGATGTGTCCTGCCTAGTGAAAGGTTTTCCGTCCCCTTTCCTCACTCTGTGGGTTTTCCCTTCACTTCCTTTCTTGTTTCTTTTTGATGTACAGAAGCTTTTGGAGTTTAAGGAGATTCCCATTTGTCCAATGTTGATCTTATTTCTTGGTGGCAGCGGCCTGTCCGATTTAGGACGTCTTTTCCTACACCTATGTCTTTGTAGTCTGTTGCCAAGTTTTCTTCTAACACCTTCACAGTTTGGGGTTTCAAATTGAGATTTTTGGTCCATCTGGATTGACTTTTGTACAAGGTGAGAGTAGGGTTTAAATGTCATTCTTCTACAAGTGGTGGGATCCAATTTTGCCAGCACCACTTGCCGAAGATACTGTCTTTCCTTCCCTCCATTGTGTCTTCTTGGCCCCCTTGTCAAATATAGGTGGCTGAAATTGTATGGCGAGGGTTGGATCTTCAGTTTTATTCCCATTGGTCAACTGGTCTCTATTTGTGGTTGCAAGTACCAGGCTGTTGTAATGACTATAGCCCTGTAGTATAGTTTGATGTCTGGAATAAACGATCTCCGCCCCTGTATTGCTCTGTCATTCATCACTCTGTGTTGCGTTGGCTATTCAGGGTCCTTTTTTTGTTTTCCAAATGAAATTGAGGATTGTTTTTTCCAAGCCTGTGAAGAATTCTTGGGGATTTTTGAAAATGGATGGCATTAAATCTGTACACTATTTTTAGGTAGGAGGGACATTGTTACTATAGTTATTTCCCAATCCATGAGCTTGGGAGTTTGTCCATCTTCTGATGTCTTCCTCAATTTCCTTTTTTTTTTTTCAGGGGTTTAAATTTATTTAGTTGTAGAGATCCTTGGTGACCTTGGTTAGGTTTTGTTCCTAGGTATGTTATTGTTTTTTGGGAGGCTATTGTGAGTGGAAAGGTCACCTTGTGTCCGTCTTCTGTTGCTTTGTTGTTGGTGTAAAGAAAGCTACTGATTTTTCTAGATTTATTTGGTATCCTGCCACTTTACCAAAGCTCTTTAATCGTTTCTAGAGTTTTTCTGGTTGGAGTTCTTAGCATCCCTTAGGTAGAACAAGCATATCATCCAAAAAGGTATAGTTTTTCTTCCTCTTTTCTAATTACTACTCACTTCATTTTCCCTTTTTTGCCTTATTGCCCTACAAGGGTTTTCAGGACTAATATTGAAGAGGGATGGTGACAGGGGCAACGCCTTGCCGAGTTCCTACCTTTAAGGGGGAAGGCGCTGTCATTTCCCCATTTAGGATGATATTGGCCTGGGTTTCCTGTATAATGGCTTTGGGGGGATTAAATAGAATGAGCCCTTCAGGACGCAAATTCCTTCTAGGACTTAAAACATGAAAGGATGCTGGAATTTTGTCAAAGGCTTCGCCGCATCAATTGAGAAGATTGTGGTGGTTTTTGGCCTTCAATCCATTGATATGTTTTATGATGTTTATTGAGTTTTCGTAGGTGAAACATCATTGCATCTCTGGTATGAATCCAACTGGGTCATGGTGGACGATTTTCTTGATGTGAGTCTGTATGTGGTGTGCCAGAAATCCTTTTTTAGAATTTTGGCATCTGTGTTCATTAGGGAGATGGGTCTATATCTCCTTTTTGGTTGTAGCTTTCCCGGGTTTTGGTAGTAGCGTATGCCTCTGGCTTCATAGAAGGATTTCCTGAGAGAGTCCCTCCGCTTGTATCCTTCTAAACAAGTTTTAAAGTCATATGGGTTTTTTTGTATGTCCTTTTCGAGCATTTTTATCGAAATTCCTGCATGAAACCATCTGGGGCCTGGGNTTGATATGCTTCCAACATTCCTGGTCCCTAAATTCATCACATTGACCACACAAAATCCTCATTCTGCCATGATAACAGTCATCAGCCAAAGCATCAGCTAGAGGACCAGGGCAGAAGGCCAAAGCAAAAGGTTTACTAAAAAGGCTTTCATATAACTACATTTATTTAATTTTAAGATTTATGGACTATTGGGTTTTGTTTTTAAAAAATGCTTTAATTCTTATAATAACTCTAACTTCCTTAGCAGTACCAGGCTTCAAAAATTATTTGCTTTTGAGTCTTCAGATGGAGGGAAGATGCAATAAGAAAACTTATTCTTACTGAATCTCTACAGTTATAATGTATAGCGTCTAATTTGTTGAGGCTGGGGCTGGAAGATGGCCTAGCTGTTAAGAGCACCAACTGGACTCTTGCAGAGGACCCGGTTCGATCCGCACCCACAGTGGCGGCTGAGAACCGTCTGTAACTCCATTCCAGAAAGAACTCCAGTTCAGGGGATCGCGACACCCTCTTCGTGACCGTCCGAGGCCATGTGCAACACGGGTGCACAAACTACATGAGACAGTACATTCATATCATACATAAATAAAAAATAAAATTGGGGCTGGAGAGATGGCCTAGCGTTAAGAGCGCCGACCGCTCTTACAGGGACCCGGGGTCGATCCCATCAGACCCACATGGCAGCCGAGAAACTGTCTGAAACTCCAGTTCCAGAGAACCCCAGTTCAGGGAAATCCAACCCTCTTCTGACTCTGCGGCACTGCCACGAAGGGTGCACAGACCTTCATGCAGACAGTAATTCATACACATACAGAAATACAAATAAAATTTAAAGAATACTTAAAAAAAAAAAAAATGAAAAAAATTTAATTTGTTGAGGCTAAGGTTATAAGTGAATTCCTCATAGGCTATATAGTGTCTGATATGATATAGATGCTTTATAAATAAGACTATGGATCAACCCAAAGCCTCAATCACTGTCTGTGAGAATATATACTAGTAATTGGCTTTGAGAATATGTTTAGCAGTAATTAGTAGAGCTAAGCATATTCATAGTTTATGTTCCAGAAATTATATTCATAGGTGCACATCACACAGAATTGCATGAAATTTTTTCATTTTTTTAAAAAAAAAAATTAAAAACTTCAAAATATGAAGTATTATGTTTTTAAATATTTTTATTGAAGCCTTGGTGCATTTTCACACATAATTGTCTCAGTCCAATTTAGATTCATTGTTTATCATTTTGTTCTGTTCCCTTCCATGACCCCCTCTACCACCCAAGTTCCATGCATTTATATATATGTCACCTATACTAAATTATCGTCATTAAACATAAACCTGTATTTTTATGTTCAAATCATAATTTCAGGAATGTCACATTTTTCCCTTTAAATTTATATTACTCTAAATATATGCCTACATACCCTCCAACTATATACAAGATTACAAAAGTCTGAGAATAAGTGGTAAGTTACATTCTAGAGCCGGTTAAAGGGATTCACATTATAAGACAGAGTTACTTTCAGAAAAAGAGGAATATAATATGTATATAATATTAAACGTTGTTCAGTTTGCATTACAACTAGGATACTTGGGGTGCTTAGCATCCACAAATAGTGATACAATTCATATTTTGTTGTTTTTTTTTTTTTCTGGGACTGCGTTACATTGCTTACTGATATACTCTCTAGTTCTATCCATTTACTTGCAAAGTTCAGTGATTTCGCTTTCTTCTACCACTGCACAATGAACTCCATTGTGGTAATTGTACAGCCATTTTCCTCTATCCATTCATTGGTGAGGGTACTTGGGTTTGGTTTTCCAAATCTTGCTTTTATTTATTTTCTTTTGTTTTTTTAAACATTTTTTATGATGCTTTGTGCATTCATACGTCATTTTCAATTTCAGTTCAGGCTATTTTCTTTTTTTCCCTTTATCTTCTTTTCATATGCCCACCACTTACATCCCCCAACCCCCACCATCCCAGGATCATCATTCTGCCATAACTGTCCTGCATCTTTCTCTGTTTTTTTTTTTTTTGTTTCATTTTTGTAGCTATAAGTGATAGACCCTGAAGTACAAGCATCCTTCATTGAAACCAATTTGCAGGCTGTTGTGCCCAAACCCCACAGCTCGTTCCCACATCCAGCAGGGGGTGAGGGGGTTGTATGTTTCAATCAAGTTGATCAAATGAGTGTTCCCAGACTACAATGCTGTAGTTTCACCATTCACCCATCGCAGCCCTTACATTCTAATACCACGCCCCCTCTTCGCAGATTGTTCCCTAGGCTTAAAAAGGGGCACAGGTGGATGAGAAGCAAAACAGCCACTCTCTTCTGAGCTGTTGTCCTTGGACTCTGGTCAATTCTGGCTGTTTTCCTTTCGTGGGCTGACCAGTTTTGTCCAGGAATAACCTTTCGTCCCTACTAAGCACAAGGCAATGAGATATATAGGTATTGAACAAGGACTAATAGTTAGTGGTAGGTTACTTTTGTATAGACACATATGTTTGGATGATATGTTAATCCATGAATTACATTTTTCCGCTGTTAAATAGACAGGGTCTTACTGTGGGCTTATAACATCTCTTTTATATATATTTAATATATATTATTTATATATTCTTATAATATGAATATATATTTATATATATTAATTTTATCCACTCATTTGGGCTTTTGTTGAAGAGAGCTGCAGGAAATATGGCCTGTGTTATCTCTGTGGTATGATGATCTTGTCAGTATATGCCCAGGAGTTGTATGACTGGGTTCAGGTGGTAGGCCTCATTTTTTTAATTTTTTTTACAGAATTCTTCCATACTGCTTTCCATATGGTTTTATGAGTTTTTAACATTTCCACCAGCAGTGGATGAGTGTTTCCCTTTTCCCCACAACCTCTCCACATTTGGTATCATTCATTTTTCTTGATCGTAGCCAGTCCTTATCAGAGTGAGATGTATACTTAAAGTGGTTTTTAACTTGCACTTCTTATAGTGAGTTTGAACACTTTTTAGATTGTTCTCAGCGCATCTCTATTTCCTAACTTGTGAAGTCTTCTATTCATCTCTTTATCCATCTTTTGAGTGAATCATTTGTTTTTCTACCTTCTTTTTTTTTTTGGATAGTTTATTATTCCTGGAAGTTAATTGCACTGTCAGATGTATGACTGGTGAGGTTTCCTCCCATTCTGTGGGTTTTCTCTTCACTTCAATTTTCTTGATTGTTTCTTTCACACAGAAAGCTTTTGAGTTTAATGAGGTCCCATTTGTCAATTGTTGATCTTATTTCCTGTGCAGCTGCTGTATTTGTAACAGACAAAAGCTGGAGTGCTCAGATGCCCATCAAAACCAAAAGAGCAAAACTTAAATTCTAATATGCTGACACAGTTTTGGTTCTAATCAGCCAGAAGAGTGACTCAATTGCAACTACTAGATTTAAACATGTTAATGATTCTCTCAAGCATCAAGTTGCCAGCATAGATGAGTACTAGAGGATTAAAATTATCCATGGTGCAAAATAAACCTAAATATTATTTTAGTTTTGAAATCAGGAGAGTGGTTAGCCATATTGGCTGGGCAGCTAGTCTTAAGGAGGCATATAGGGAACTTAGAGAGAATTACTTGAGTGCTATTGTGTGTATTCAATAAGATTTGTAAAATCTTATTGAAACATGTAGTTATAATTTGCACCTTTTAATGTATGTCAATAATTAATTTAAAAATTTGTACTTCTTTTCAATTAGCTTACCAAATCTTGATATTGAACTTTCCATGTGATTTTTAAACATAGTCACTAAATATCTCCTCATTTGATTCCACAAGGCCATGGAAAGCATTGTCTTTAAAAAATATTTCAGCAATTAAAATGCCAAATATGTTTGCCAGAACTGATTCTTGAAGCATATTTTAGAGTTGTTTTTTATTTGCTTTGTCTTATTTGTTCATTCATTCATTTACTTTGTTTTGATAATAACACTTGTTTTGCAAGCATGAGGACCCAGCTCTCATGTAAAGTTTATAAAGCTGAGCATGGCTGCATGTGGGGCAGACAGCAGTGGAGGAAGACACTGAATGTGCCTTGCTCTGGCTGCACATTCCTGTGCTTAAGGACATGCAACCATCCAGTCATGACCTCTATAGGTGGCTGTGTACTTGTGCACATACCACCATCACAGATGCACACACACATCATAATAAATAAAAGTTTTTGATAAAGAATAAAATATTTATTCTAGATCACAGGCCATGGATCAGGCCAGTATGGGGTCACAAAAATGAATGCAGAATTCATGAAAAATCTTGCAAAAGTAAAGGGTTTTCCTGAACACAAAAATTAATCGAATCCCATAAGTGTAATGAACGTGAGCTGCGTCTGGGCAGTGCTGCCATGTCCATGTCATGGAACTTCCCTACAGACTTGGTTCTCGAACATGGGAAGGTGGCACTTCCCATGCCATCATGTCAGGCAATGCCATCGAATGATGCCTGGAACACATCAGCTTAGATTCAAGACTATTGTGTTGTTATGAATTGCAGTATTTTAAAGACTTCTGGTCGAATATATGAAACATAATGGTTTAATTATCGGAAATGAAAACTTTAAAGTATTTTCCTGTCATTCCATAGCTTACTTCATTTGACCATAGGCTCCTAATATTATGGTTGAATTGTTCTTTCAAATAAAATAGCCCTTGAGTATTTTTAAATTTATTTATGTATTTATGTGTATGAAGTATACTGAATCGTAGGTTTGTGCACCCATGGTCATGGCAATGCCCGGAGGTCAGCAAGAGGGCGTTAGATTCTCCCTGGAACTGGAGTTTCTTCCTGGAATTGGAGTTTACAGTACGGTTCGTTCACTGCCAGTGTGGTGCTGGGGGATCGAACCCAGGGTCCTCGTAAAGTGGTCGCGCTCTTACCCACTAGGCCATCTCTGACAGCGCGCCAATTTGAGTATTTTTATATTCACTCAGAAATGTGATATTTCTCTGGATTGGTGTTGTATTTGAATATTTGATTTTAAAAAATTGGTTAATTGGAATTGCAGACCTAAATTTTCAAAAAATTGCTTAAGTGAATTTTGGCTTTGTGATTAAGACACAGTCTCCAATAATTTTTAAAATGTCCCTAAACATACTCTTGGCATTTTTGCTGTTATGGAAGTAGAATTTGAGAAGTTAGTGATATAAATGTAAAATATTTGGTGAATGCTGAAAATTATTGAAGATAATATGTATCTTATAGTATCAAAGATATGCTTTAATTCTTTCTTATGTGTGTGTGTGTGTGTGTGTGTGTGAGAGAGAGAGAGAGAGAGAGAGAGAGAGACAGAGAGAGAGAGGCAACCTATACACATGCAGCACACAACACACAGGCTGGAGTTTGAGATCAGGTTTTGTTGTTTTTTTCCTTTGTAATCTGTCATCTTTCTTTTTGTTTTTTAGTTTATTTTATTTTGGCTGACGTACACGAATATAAAGTTGTACATATATTATAGGGTCACATGATGTTTCATGGATATAGTACATTGTTTAAAACTTAAAACTGCTGAATGTTAATTGTCTTTAACATGCATAATTCTTTGTGGTTAAAAATTCCACAAGTTCGTGAACAAAATTACACATTCTTTCTTTGAGGCTTTTGAAATGCATGCAATTCACATCTATATTGATCCTATCTGTAAAATCATACAACAAAGTCATCATCTCTATGTAGCTGCAACTTGAATTCATTGATAGTTATGTTTCATCCACACATACCTTCTCTTTTTTATTATGTTCGGGGGTCTAGATTTTTTCTTTTAATTTGTATATTACTCTAAATATAATATAAACTTCGCACTTGTGACATTAATTACCATGCCTGAAAGTAGGTGGGTAAATTAATTCTAGGGCTCATTATGAGAATTCACTATAACATCACAGTTACTTTCAGATAGAAAAGAAATATGAAAATAACATTGCTCAGCTTTTTCTTCAACTGGGGGATTTGGTACTAGCATCCACAAATGAGAGAAGCCATTCCCGTTTGTTTCTTTAGGGACTGTGTTACTTCACTTAGCATAATGGCTTCAAGTTCCATCCATTTACCTGCAAATCTCATGATGTCATCTTTCTTTACTGCTGCATAGAACTCCATTGTGTAGATGTACCACATTTTCATTATCCAGTTGTCAGTTGAGGGGCTTTGGGTTGATTCCAACTCTGGCTATTGTGGAAAAGAGCTGCAATAAACATAGAGGGCATGTAATTTGCAGAGGTGGGATGTGTCTTGTGGGTATATCCAGAAGTGGTATGGCTGGATCAAGGTAGTAGGCTCATTTTGAGTCCTTTTAAGTTTTCTCCACACTGTTTTCCAAGTCGTTTACATTCCCAGCAGCAGTGGATGAGTGTTTCCTTTCCCCCACAACCCTCTCCAGCATTTGGTGTCTTTTATTATCTTATCTTAGCCAGTCTATCGTAGTCAAATGATATCTGAGAGTGGTTTAATTTGCATTTCCTAATTATTACGATTTTGAAACACTTTTAAAGATGTTTTCTTCAGCCATCTTACTTCTTCATTTGTGAAGTCTTTTCAGCATCCTTAACTCCATCTTGATGAGTCATTTGTTTTTCTTTTTTTATTTTAATACTGTATATCTCAAGATTTTTTTTTTTTTACTTAATCTTAAAACATTTTAAACCCCCTGAATGAAGGAATTGAAAATGACATCAGGAAGGGACACTGGTCTAGCAGTTAAGAGTGCCAACTGCTCTTGCCAGAGGACCTGGGTTCAATCCCCCAGCACCCACATGGCAAGGTAGAACCGTCTTTGACTACAGTTCCAGGGGGAAATCCGATGCCTCTTCTGACCTCAGCAGCATTGCACTAACAGGGGTGCACAACCTACATGCACACAGTCATTTCATAAACATATAAAATAAAAAATTAAAAATAAGAAAAGAAATGACAGTCAAAGATGGAAGGACCTCCTGATGGCACATGGATTGGAAAAAATTAATATGTAAAAATAGCAATGTTTAACCCCAATTGATATCGCAGTTCAAGTGTAATCCCAACAAAAATATTCTCAATTAAAAAAGAAAAAAAAAAAAAAAAAAAAAAAAAAAAAAAAAAAAAAAAAAAAAAAAAAAAAAAAAAAAATCTTAAAGGGGGAGTTCAAGGGGGGTAGAGGGGGTGGAAAAAAAAGACCGAAAACTAAAAGCAACCTATGGAAAAGTGAAGTAGGGCGTGGGGGGAAAAAAAAAATGCTACAAAAAAAAAAAAAGATTCAAGAACTATATAGAGGACAAAAAAAAAGAGAAAAAAACCCATAGTCCCAGCTAAAAAACCTTATTGGAACGAAGACCGTAGCTAGAAACTTGAATGCATACAGGGAATGCTTACAATTCAAGGAATCGGCCCATTCCAAGACGCTACTGGCACAAAAAAAAAACCTGACCAGAAAATTGAAGTCCAAATGAGCTCATACAATTTCAGACACCTCATATTTGACAAAGGGGGCAAAAAAACCCCTCAATGGAGGAAAGACAGCAGTCTTCAAGTAATATGGTAAAACTGGATCCACTATTTGTAGTAAGAACAAATTAACCTCTACTCTACGCCTGTACAAAAATCAACGTCCAAGTGGATCGAAGATCTCAACTAAAACGCTAAAACCCTGAAGATGATAGAAAAGTAAAGTGTGGAACCTTACAAGACATAGGCATAGGAAAAAGACTTTCGAAATCAGACAGCACTGCACAGGAAATAAGGTCAACAATTGAAAATGGGCCCTCATCAAACCTCAAAAGCTCTGCAGCTAAAGAATCAATCAAGGAAGTGAAGAGAAAACCCACGAGAGGAGGAAACCACATGCGTTTCACCAGTTGATACATCTGACAGAGCATGTAACATCCAATAGATATACATTTAAAATTTTTTTAATGAATTTATTTTTTTATTTATTTTTAAGGGATTCTACAATATAAATGAACACAGCTGTTTGCAGATAACATTGATGTTACTTCAGTAGAGTCCATACATTAGGTAATTGGTGCATTTTGCAAGTATCTGTTCCAAATTTTGAACAACAAAGGTTCCCATAGTCCAGTGGAGAAGCTTTGTTTAATGCCAAGGCATGTTATCAATCAGGATCCAGACTATATTCTGTAGTCTCATATTCACCTAATCTCTCGCGCCCTTACATTCTACCATGCTCCTCTTTCCGCAGTTTGTTCCCTGGGTTTGGGAAAGGGCACAATGGGTGAGAAGAAAACAGTCGAATTTCTTTGAGTTGTCATTTTGGACTCCAGTCTGTTTCGGTTGTTTCCCTTCATGGATGTGACAGCTTATCCAGTGATCCCTTTTTAGTCATTCTAACAAAGCACAAGCTATTGGTGTACAGGCATTTAAGCCAGTACCAATTATTGATGTCAAGCTAAGCTGTGACATAGACACAGATGCTTGATGTGGTACGCTAATCCGCAAACTGTGGTGTTTATTAAAGAGGTGACAAGTTCTTAATTGTGGCTTATAACAGTCTCCCTAGCGCGGGACTGGGGGAAAGGCGACATAAGCTTGTGGCATCCTGCGTGATATTCCTCCAGGAGAGCAGCTAATAGCCAAATAGATGGGGATATTATATCGAGCCTTGGAATGCCACTGTTGCTGTTCTCCAAAAGAAAAAAAAAAAAAAAAAAAGAAAAAAAAAAAAGGCTGTTGAAGGTGGTAGCTGATATTTGACAGAGGAAGTCTTGCTTGTCTCAGGAGAAACCAATATTTTGCTGTTTTGCTTTAGTGGCCTTTGTAAGCTCTCTACATTTCAGAGGCCAGTTGTACTAGCAAGTGACTGTCTGATAACATGTTTCATGCTCACAACCAGGGCTTCGACAACAGGGAACTTACCGCCTTATCTCTTGTAGTATATCCTATTTTTTTAGTAGGCAAAAAGGCTTTTATATTTATGGGGGGCGGTTGATCCTCTAGCCAACATCTCCTAGGCGAATAATTCATTTGCTGATGTCAGAGCTTTCCTGTAGTAATAATATTTTCTTAAGTTACACTAACTTATAAAGACTTGTTACTATTGAATTTGGCTCAGATAGAGAAATATTCCCTTTCACAGTGCTATGCCTATCAATCAATTAAATGTGTATGCCTGTTTTATAGGAATTACCAACTGTAACAATTGGCTTTATTTTACAGTTAGGGAGTGGTTTTCATTAGCCATCATGTTTTTCTTTTTCACTATAAAGGGGGGTAGGAAGGTTTCTCAGCAGCTGGAAGGTAAACTTCATTATAAAGGTCACCTTATTATATAAACAGTCAACCCAGTATTATTCAGAGAGATGCTCAAGTTGTCATGACTCAGGCAGTTTGAGGTTCCTCATTCTTAATGTTCAGATGGGTCAACCTCTCTGCTGGAATTCCCCAGTATCATCCTGCAAGCCATAAGTTGTATGTTTTCAGGCATTTAGATTGGTGATTTTTTTTTACCTGTGGGAACATAAAATTCTCCTCCCGTCCCATTGTTATTTTCAAGATCAGAAAAAGATTGAAAATTTATCTAGTATTGGAACACAGAGTTTTTTCCATTTGTATCCCATAAAGGAAGTAGCAAATATAAAGGGGTATAGACAGGCACATAACACTTCGTGCCACTCAGTCGAAAATACAGTCAAAAAAAGATCAGATTGTAAAGTCTATCCTGGATTTCTAAGTACGCATATAGATCTCGACGATAGTAATAATGGAATTGTGCCTAAGGGGGGGGTGGGGGGGGGGGGGCAGTGGATCAGTAAAATGGTGACTCGCACTCCGAGATGGTTTTTTTTTTTTAGGTTATTTGACCTATAGTGCTAGTTTATTACACAGACCCATAAACAGGAGCCAAGGATAAGCTTTTCATTAATTTACCCAACTGTTTCTCATTGTACTGTATGCTACTTATTTTGGGAAGGAAATTTAAGCTCAGTTCTCTTTACAATTGTCCTACAAGTAAAAGAAAGTGTTATAATGTGATGTTGTGGTATTCAGAAAAAATATATAGCAACATTTGTGCTATACCTAACCCCAATACAATTGATAATAAAACATTAACAATTTTATAGTCCCAATTAGTTCAATTGTATTACCAATTTCCACCAAAACCTACACCTAAATTTTAACTAATATAAACAATTCACTAAGCTAAATGCCTTGAAATATCCTATACTTTGTGGATAAAGCTTGGGCAGAGTTGAGTACCTGCTAAATAAATTTTACCAATAAAACACTTTGCTCTTTACGCTATATGATGGACAAGACTTCGTACTTATTTGGGAAGTAAAAAATGTATTAACTTAAATTGTCCTACAAGTAAAGAAAGTGTTAACATGTGAGTTGTATATATTCGAAAAAATATGAGACCAACCCATACAAACTATAAAATAAAACAACTAGCCATTTTATATTCCCAGTTAGTTCAAATGTCAGTATAATAATTAATTTATTTTTTTATGTGTATTGAATATACTGTCCCTGCTTGTAGTTTTGTGCACCATGCGTACAATGCCGCTGAGGTCCAGAGAGGTTGTCATATGCTCCAGGGAACTGGGGTTTAAAGATGGTTCTCGGCCATTCATGTGGGTGCTGGGGATCGAACATGGGTCCGTCTTGGAAGAGCAGTCATTGCTCTTACTGCTAGGTCATCTCTCCAGCCCCAGTTTTCTTTTTCAATTACTGTCACCGTTTTGAGACAGGATCTCTCAATGAACCTGGAGTTTGCCAATTAGTGTTGACTGGCTGGCCAGCGAGCCTCCAAGGGACCTCTTTGTCTTTACTTGCCTCGCCCTGGAAATACAGAAACATACCCTCATGTCTGACATTTTTATATGAGTTTCAGGGATTGAATTCAGGTTCCAATGCTTTCATGGCAAGTATTTTACTGACTGAAACATCTCTCAGTCTCTAAATTTAAGTAATTATATAGAGGTTTAAAAAATCGAATCCTCCCATCTCCTGCCCACTACTTCCTGACGTGCCCTGTGATCCTGTTTGGCTGTGAGAGACAGGCATGGAGTCGTTGGGCACTGGCCCCCTTGGGCCGACTCTGGCAAGCAAAGTTAAAGGTTCCCGGACATCAGCTTCCACGTCTGACTCCACTCAGAGGATTTCTTTCAGAGACAAGTTGCTTGTTAAGTAGGTGACAGAACTTGAAGCTAATTTTCTTGCACATGTAAAGTGAATTTTCTCAACCCAAACAAGCTTCATTGTTTTCAGCTGGCTGTAAGCCCACATAAGGGTCACTACAGAAGTGGAAAATTTCAGTTTGAAACTGAAATTCCTGATGCATACAACATGGTGCCTCCCAAGGTGAAATGCCTGACCAAAATCTGGCACTCCAACATCACAGAAGCAGGGGAAATATGTCTAAGTATACTAAGAGAACATTCTGTTGGTGGAACTGGCCTGCAACCATGTTGTCCTGAAGACCGTTCTCCTGGCTGCCCACTATAGGAGGTGAATGTAACACAATACAGCAAGAAAGTGTGTCTGGAAACTTAATATGTTTGCTCGAAACTCCACTGTCTAGGCTGTTGGTGAAACTGCTCTGAAGTTCTGATGAATTCACCATTGAGACTAGTGCTTGCTTCCCTTTTCCCCAACAAAATCAGTGTACTGCACAGGTGATGTACTGACACGTTCAGCGTTCAGCGTGACTGTCAGATTGGCAGTAAGAAACCCGCTGTAAATGGTGATTAGATGCAGATTCTCTTACCTTCCTCTAGTCTTGGCCCTTCCCAGATATGAAGCGTCCCAGAATGCATAGTCATTCACTATAGATCTCACTGAAATGCATATATTATTTAAGCCGGGCGTGGTGGCGCACCGCCTTTAATCCTAGCACTTGGGAGGCAAAGGCAGGAGAGGAGATCTTTGTGAGTTCAAGGCCAGCCTGGTCTACAGAGTGAGTTTCCAGGACAGCTGGGGCTACAGGGAGACCCTGTCTCGAAAAGACAAAAAAAAAAAAAAAAAAAAAAAAAAAGAAATGCATATATTATTTAATGCAGAAGATTTTGGAACAGAAAAAAGGCTTAACAATTTTTATTTGTAAAATAAAAAGTTTTGTTAGTATACAATTTTGCTTTCATTTTTACCATACGACAAAATTGCATGTCTATCAAATAATTGTACTTTTGTGTGTGTGCTCCAATAAAATTATATTTATATGAACAGGTGGAGAACTGAGCTTGCTGGTGCATGCCTGCATTCCTGAAAACTGAACAAAAAATCAGACCCAGAAGGAAGGGTGGCACCTTATAAACCCTTCTCTACTCTATAATGGAATTTTCACAGACCCAATCTAGGGCAAGTCTTTTGAAGGTACTCACAACTCCTGTGTTCAAGAATATAACATCCCTGTAATGTCCAGAAGATGGAGTTTCACAACATTCCATCCCTTCTTACTACATTTTTTCCAACCCTCTTTCAGGAAATGCTCTAAATGATGTGTGGGGATGATTTATGGACACCCCATTTAGGGCTGAACATTCAACTGGTAACTTCTCAGAACTTAGTCTAGTTGTGTCTCTACAGTAACCATAAACCAGTATAGAAAGAGGTGTGTCTGATCAATGCTGACATTAACACTGATCTATGGGTATACACATAAATATTAAGAAGGCAATTTAACAGGCACATCATGTCCATGTAGCAAAACAATAACATTAACTTCTCCTTTTGAGGTTATAACCTCTGTAGTCATGGGATTTTGACCAGGTAGACAGTACAAGATACAAATTTCCCATTGGACTGAGCAGGCCTCAAGTCCAATCAGAAAGTGGTTGGTTGCCCCTACCACAGGCCACTATTGTACCAGTTGGCAAAGCATGCCTGGCAGGTGAGTAATATAACATTCAGTGTTTACAGTTCAATGACATTTGCTGGCAGTTCTCTCTGATAGTCTGCATAGAATCTTCTGGCACTATGAGGGCTAGCCAGGAATGTACTGCTTATAGCTCAGTTCCAGCTCGATTTCTCCATATCCACAATCAAGGCGGATGCTATGTTCAGCAATACCATCTGGTTCTGGTGGATAACAACAGCAGTGGCAATAGCCTGCATTCTTACAGCAGGTATCAGAACCCTTCCTGCCCAATATGTCATAAGGAAATAGCCTGCCCTTGGCACTGGGACTTTCATTTAATAACCTATGGCTTCTAGGAGCAGTTTTCTCCACCCTCATAAACACCAGTCATTTTTTAAAATTATGTTTTTTAAGCTTTGGTGAACACACACATTATATATAATTGGTAATATTATATATATATATATATATATATATATATATATATTCTATGGAGGGAGGGTAGAAGGTTATGAGAGGAAATAGGCTCAAAGAAGTGTTTTTTTTTTTTTATTTATGTGTATGATGTACTGTCTGAATTGGTTGTGCACCCGTGTTGTGCAATGTCGTGGAGGTCAAGAAGAGGGGGATTCCCTGGACTGAGTTCCGAAGGAGTACAGACGGTTTTCACGCCACCATGTGGGGTGCTGGGGATCGAACCCGAGTCCCTGCAAGAGCGGTCGGCACTCTTAACCACTACGGATCTTCTCCAGCCCCAAAAGAATGGTTTTAAAAGAAAAATTCTTCAGGATTTTGTGTATCTCTTTATATACCTATGCACTCAAGATTGTATAAAAATTCTCAGGAGAAAAGGGTTTGAAAGGGAAATGAATTCTGGAAACCCTACTTTAGATCTTTTGTTTGTTTAAAAAACATTTTAATATTAGAAACATAAGTCTGAACTTGTCAATGCTACTCACTATATCCTACAAAATGTCTAGATGAATATTTCCATGTTTCTGTTTATAATCAAGGTGTATAGAACATGACCACATCCACATTTTACCCAATATACACAGAAATCAAATTTTAAACTGCGTACTTATCTTTTGTTATATATTCACATATGTCCCAAATCTTGAGGTTATGTGTAGTGTCGCCGCCAGGATTTGTGGCTCAGCCCACTTAATCCTAGGACTACCCATGTGGAAAGCCCGCGCAGGAAAGCATACCACGTGTAGGCAGGTTGAGGTTCGAACGCAGAGAGAGATTTTATTCCAACATTCCGCTTAAATATCATCATGACTCAATTCGTCAATACGCCTCACACCAAGGGTGTGTGGCCAGGAGGTAAATTGGCTTAGAACCCACCCATGGGTGTGGCCAGGAAGTACCATTGCTTAGAATCCACCCATCTAACTAAACTTTCCCACAGTTATGATTGAAAAGGAGAAAATCATGACCATCTTTACAGGAGGTGGGGGAGATTTATTGTCGGAGCAAAGCTTTCTGCCTTTCATTAGATGCAGACCTAGTACTTGGGGACCTTGTCATATCTGATTTCTGGGGAGGACTTTCTGTATGTGTCATGAGGAATAACATCCTTTATAATGCCAGGGAGCACAGAATTCAGCCTTCAGAATAGAAGTGGTTACTCATTTGCCTTGTGAAAGTATTTCCTCTGACACCTTCAGACCAGTACACATAGACTTCTCTCTGAGATGCACTTCTTAAAACATATCATTAATTTATCCTGTTATCCATTAGCATCTCTGCTGACTAAACAGTGCATTCAGTAATGAGAATGATACATGACAGACCATAACACTTTATGATTTTAATACATTTTTTTTGAATTATTGTGCATATCATTCAAAATATCTTAATCATCTTTATTCCCTCTCCCCATCTGTAACCCCAATATCCCCTTCTGGCACAACCTTTTAAAGCTCAGGTTCACAACCGCTTTATGATTTGAAAGGTTATTCTCCACATTGTCATACTTGACTTCCCCAAATCCTATAAGCTGGATATTTCATGTATTATGGCATCTTGTGTACAGAAACTGAGACCAACTTAGTTCGCATAACTATGATGTTTCAAAGCAAATAATTTTAATTTCATCCAAAATCTCTTCAATTTATTTCAGCCCTCTAAGTTTTCATGACTGTATTTTCATGACAGTATATGACAATTGAATAACAATTACTAATGTGCCTTATTAATTCATTTAATGAATAACAATTATTGATTTACCATATTCATGTAATACACATGTAAATGGGATTTCTGTGTACTGTTATATTTGGATGTTGAAGACAGGAGGTAAATAAGTTAAAAGAAGTCCTATCTTGATCAAGATCATAGTCAGTGTAAAAGCAAAATAACTGAACTGTTATAATGTGTTCCCTCTCCAGTGTACTATGGCAGAGTTTGTGTGTGTGTGTGTGTGTGTGTGTGTGTGTGTGTGTGTGTGAGTTTACAGTACTAGTGACTTATATTTAAGGGCATTTAACCATATAACCATAATTTAGCCATTACTACTGGATCTCACTCTTTATTCAAAGCCTTCTATTAAGTGATATATGACAATATAGTATACTGGTTATTCTAAACGTTCAATTGCAAGAAGGAAATGTTTGAAAGACATATTTGAAATTATATTTAGTGGACAGGAAATATTCCAAATCAATAAGCACTGCTGTTAGGGCAAGGTGAATACCCATGTTTCATGGCTTAAAGCAAAAATCAGATTGATCTAAACTTTATTGACCACAGCTGTCAGATATTATCAAACACTAGTGCTAAAAGGAGATATTGCTTGTCGAAACACTGTACAGAAAAATTCTTTCACCCCTTTTTTACCTTGTTTTAAAATGTCCAGCAACCCTAGAATTCATTTTTTTTCACCATTCAAAAACAGGAAAATGTTTAGTTTCCCATCTAGGTGTTTCTTTACCAGGCTGGCTGTCAAAAAGACCATATTCTATTGAGAAGTCTTTGACTTTCTGGTGAAATGTCAGTAGGAATTTTATTAAAATACCAATCTGAGGACTGGAAAGATGGCTCAGCAGTTAAGAACACTGGGGCGCTGACAATTGTAGTGTAAAAAATCGATTATTGGAAGATGCAGAGGGGGAGGCAAAGAAGGGACAGAAGGAGGTAAGTCAATGTGTGCCCAAGTACCAGCAGGAATCCTGAGTAAAGTTCTACATTGTGGTGGGATGACTAGTTTACAATAACTTGTATATCATATGAATAATTTGAAGAGACGATCTCAATGGTTCCAATAAAAAAGGAGTGAATGTTATTATAGCCTATCAGCACATATTGAATACATTTATTGAACTTTCTGTATTCCATAATTATGTACAATTTTACATGTTAATCAGATTTTTTAATGTAGGAGATAGAAATATTAACTAACCTAATTTATTTTAGTTTTAAAGCCACTTTTTAGAAGTTTTGTTCATTTCATACATTTCTTAATCAAATTTAGACCTATTCCCCTTTCCTTGCTCCTCATCCAACCAGAGCTCATGCATCATGCATTCTTTTTTTCAGTCTTTTTCTTTTAATTTTCAATGCAGAAGTTTACTGTTTTGGCCAGAACTTTACTGTTTCAGTCAGTTCTTTGACCCAGTCTTTTTTGTTGTTGTTCCTTCTAGTTTGCATCACTCCAAAATATGCACATATGCATGCCACATATTTATCAAGATTATGACATCATAGGTTTTAACATCTTCAGCTTATCATTTTTTTAAATTTTTTTTTCTTTATTAAGTTGAAAGACATCATGTTTCCTTAAGGAATTGTTTGAAGTCTCCTCCTTGGGAAGCCCAAACAACCATCAGTCCTGCCCTTGTGCTCCACACTGGGTTCTTCCCTTCCCATGGTTACCAAATGAGGTCCAGTAAGCACCCGGTCCTCTGTGATACAGCCTACGTAGTCCAACAATGGCAGTCTATACTCTGAAGAGGCCAAAACCCCAGTATCTGCTCAGTCCACAAGCTGGATGTCTCAGCAGTCCCCATCTGGCATTGAAGGTTTGAAGATAAGTTATCTTCTCTCTTGGAGAGACATGAGTTTTCAGTCCATTTTGGAAGCTGTGTCTCATGTTTCTGAAGGATGGCAAAAACAGTGGCAGCCACAGGGTAGATGCATTTGCCAGTAAGAATTGAAGACAGGCAAAACAACAGTGCTCTTTTTTTGTCTTTTTACTAAGATCTCAGTTTTATATCTGAAATACAATTTCTCAGGCCTTACTGATTATTTATTTCTGGTTATACTTTCTTATTGGATGTTTAAGGCCACACAGTTAGCCCAGATTAACCAAAGTTTTTGTTTTCTCAAGGTCAGTTGAGGATCTGTTCCTCAGGGGTCACTCAGGTTTTTTTTGGGGGGGAGGGGAGCCCCTGGCTCCTTTTGGCTTTTCATTTACCAGTTCCATCCACTCAAAGATAAAGTCAGATCTTGTGAGACCAGGCTTCCCTTTTTGAAGCATGAGCAGACATTCCTCTTTATAGACTGGACACTGGCTGAAGTCCCATTAGTGGATCTCCAGGAAGACTGGTGACTCACATTTGCAGGACATTTCAAGAGATGCCCCCATGCATAATCCTCTGGGACTTAGTTGAGCTCTGCAGGCAAGGAACAAAGTTATCTCTTAGGTCCCTCTGGTTTCTCTTCAGATCATATAAATCCTTCGCTTTGTAACTAACCTAATTTAATAATTAAAATTTGTATACATATATTGAATTTTGGCACCATGCCACATAACTTTGTATAATTAAAATAGTACTAATAGTGGAAGAACTTGCACTGAGGGACATCTAGGTACAAAAGCTTGACCAGAACATAGCATATATAACAGAATCCATGATATCTGCTATGTGTTGGGGGAGGGGGTTTATGGGCAATCCAGGTGGGAGAGAAGGAGTTTAAATATTATTAAGATTTATTGTATATGGGGCTGGGGAGATGGCTCAGTGATTAATAGCACTGGCTGCTGTTGCAGAGGACCCAGGTTGGATTCCCAACACCCACATGGTGGCTAAAACCATCTATAATTCCAGTTCCAAAGGTTCTGATGCCCTCTTCTGTCCTCATGGTCATTCTATGACATGGGTGCATTTACACACATATAGGCAGTATTCTCATATACATAAAATAAAAGTAATAACTACATTGTTTTTTTTAAAAAGATTTGTTGTATTAAATTCACAAAACTCAATAAAATACTCTTTAAAAGTAATAATTCTTAAATTAAGAAAAATAGTTATCTGAAGAAATATTTTGTAGTAACCAGTATTCAGGATGATATCCCAGAGCCTATTGCCTAGTATTCATACTACCGTGCCATCACATATTGTAGTATGATTGACCTTGTGGCCAACAGACTATATGTAACAGGAGTAGTGTGCATCACTTTGCAGGTTATGTTTTAAGAGACTCTGATTTCCTTTGTGGGAGCTGTTTCTTTAGTTCTTGCTTCTCTCTCTCTCTCTCTCTCTCTCTCTCTCTCTCTCTCTCTCACTTTCTCCCTCCCTCCCTTCCTTTCTGTCTCCAGTCCCTCTGGAGAAAGCCAGCTGCCAACTCATGACACTCAAACATCTTACTAAAAAACTCTATGTCATAAGGTGTGGAGGCCTCTTGTTAACAGTCAGGAACTGAGGTCAACTGACAGCCTTATATGTGAGTAATCTGAATCTCCAGATCACCGAGCCACAGATGAAAACAGCCCCATCTGGCAGTCCAACAGCAACCAAAGAAACAGCAAGCCACAACTACCCAAACTTCTGAGTTCAAGGTAATGTGGTAGATATTGTTTGTAAGGAACTACAGTTTGTTATACAGCAATAGATAACCACAGTATCTTATCTGGTCACAATAAAAAGAAAATTATGTATAAGAAAATAAAATGTTTTTTTTTAATTCAGTTCTTCCTTTTTTGGTTAATCTTGGGAAAATGGAGGCAAAAATAAGAATGCCAGGTCCTATTTCTTTCAGCTCACTAATTGTGAATGCAGTGTGCCATTCACAGCCAGGATTAGGTAACCATTGTGTCTGACCAGCAAGAAACAAAGTCATGTCAGGCTTGTTGAGACAAACAGGTGTTTTTTGTTGGTGGTGGTTTTTGTTTTTTAAAGACGATTTCTTTGAAAAGGCACCAGCTTTCAAATGCATCCTAGGGAAGCTTTCTTGTGCTTCCTCTGGGCATAGTCAATTCAATAGAGAATTCATGTCTTGCCAGTTATCATGGGGAGGTACTGATGTAATGTTTGATTTTAAAGCTGTAGGTCCTCTTGTCCACCCAGAGACTTTACAGCTGTTAGCTTTGCTGTGGTAGTGGCTTGCATAAAGGGCAGTATGCTTAAATGTTGCTTGTTCTGGCAGCAAAATATGAAGGATAAATATTATATGTCGAGTGGAAAGAGAAAGAAAACAACTCATTTTAGTGATTCCTGACTAGAAACAAAGAATAAAATAAGCACTGTCAATTTTAGTGAAAGTGAATGACCTAACTAGATGAATTCTTCCAAATAGCAGCAGTTGCTGCTGCCGTTCTCATAGTGGAATGGTCTTTTATGATGAGCTGATTGACCCAGTTCTTGGGCTGTCAGGAGTACTGAGCTTAGTGCAGCGACTCATTAGTCAAATGTGCAAGTAATCAGTTGATTCAAGCATATTTGAAAAATAAAATGGCACAGGAGCTATGTGTGGTGGTGCATACCTTTAATCCTAGCACTCTGGATATAGATGTAGGTATATCTCTGTGAGATTGAGGCCAGGCTGGTCTACATAATGAGTTCTTGACCAGCTGGGGCTGTGGGGAAACTCTGTCTCAAAAAAAGTAATGATATGGAACAAAAAAGTTCAGAGCACAACATGTACCAAAATAATTGATAATTAAAAACTGTATATTCATAGTATATAGAGTTTTGGCCCATGTGCACACAGTGAAATGATTATTACAGGGAAGCCAATTAATATGTCCATTACCTCCCATAGCTATTTTTAATACTATTTTTATTAATTTGATAATTTCCTGTAACATATCATGATCATACACACATCACTCCCACATCTCCTCCTAAACCTACTCCCACCTTCCTATACACTCCACCTTCAGGTTTTCTTCTACTTATTATTTCAAACTCATTGAGTCAATTTGTGTTGCTAAAGTACTCTTTGATGTACATCTAACCCTGACATAAATCTGACTCTCCTCCCCCCAAGAAACTATCTATTGCCAATAGCACCTCAGCTAGGTCAGGGCCTTCATGCTCATCTCTACCCACATGCTAATATTTTTCTGGCTTGAGCCTCAGCATGACTTCACAACCACTATGAGTTCATATGTGCTCCAGCTTCTGTGTTTCAATTGTTGGTATCAATGCCTATTCTATTGGAGTCCTACTCAGAATGTCTTTTCCTGTACTTGGAAGTTCCAGTGTATTTACTACTTTCTCCTCAATCAGATTTAGGGTATCCCGATTTATGTTATCCTTGATCCACTTGGAGTTGAGTTTTATACAAGGCAATAGCTAAGGATCTATTTTCGTTCTTCTACATGTAGCTTTCCAGTTTGACCTGCACCATTTGTTGAAGATGCCATCTTTTCTGCAGTACATATTTTTGTCCTTTTTAACTAGGTGGCTGTAGATGCATTGTCTTATATCTAGGCCCTAAATTATATGTGCAACTCACAATGCTTACAGTCTATGGACTCAGCAGTTTTCAAGCATACAGCGTACCACCATCGGTTTCAGTCATTGTGTGCTGCTACAGACCTCCAGAACTTATTCATCCTGTAAAACAGAAACCCTGTGGTCCTCTAAACAGCATCTCAATTATCCCTACCCCACCTACCAGGACAGGCCACTCTCTGTTTCTCTTGAGTTTGATATTTTTATTTCTCACATGCTAGTAAGATATTCTGATTTTAAAAATAAACTCTGGCTTATTTTACTTAGCAAACTGTGTTTTAGGCTCATTCACGTTGTTGCTTATGGCCAGATCTTCTTCTTTGCTAAAGCTGCTTTTTTATAAACTGCTTACTGCTTTTGTAAGTATTTTCTTTATTCAATTTCTGGTAGGCAGTTAAGTTGATGCGCTATCTTGGCTGTTGTGAATAGTGTTGCAGTGAACTTAAGAGTAGAAATGTCCCTAAAGCATATTGATTTCATCCCCTTCCAAGATGTCTCCAAAATGGAGATCACTGGATCAAATGAGGCCTATTTTTTACATTTTCAAGTATTTACATACTGTTTCTCATAATGGTTATCTTAATTTAAAGATTCTGGGAGGGGCTGGAGAGTTAGCCTAGCGGTTAAGAGCACCGACTGCTCTTGCAGAGGACTCGGGTTCAATCCCCAGCACCCACATGGTGGTTGAGAACCGTCTGTAACTCCAATTCCAGGAGAACTCCAGTTCCAGGGGAATCGGAGACCCTCTTCTGACCTCCGTGGCATTGCACGACATGGGTGCACAGACCTGCATGCAGACAGTACACTCATACACATACAGAAATAAATAAAATAAAAAAAAAATAAAGATTCTGGGTGTGGTGGCACACGCCTTCAATCCTAGCACTTGGGAGGCATAAGCAGGTGCATCTTTGTGAGTTCAAGGCCAGCCTAGTCTACAGAGTGATTTCCAGGACAGCTGGGCTACAGGCCAGACCCCGTCTCAAAGACAGAAATATGAAAGAAAAAAAAAAAAAAAAAAAAAAAGAATTTCACAAACTAATAGTGAAGGGTTTTTCTCTTCTTCTGTAGCCGTTGACACTTATATTGCATGATTTTTTTTATTAATAATGCCTTTTAATGGGCACAAGTTTGTTTAAGATTTTAAGTGTTAGGTCACACAGCTTCTTCATCCTAGCCTCAGGCTGGCAGAGGCAGGTGTGGTGTGACATTAAAGGCCAGCCTCGTTTACAGAGTGGGTTCCCTTAGGCCCTGCTGGGGCTACAGGACGACCTGTCTCAAAAAGACCAAAAAAAAAAAAAAAAAAAAAAAAAAAAAAAAAAAAAAAAGATTTTAAGTTGTTGGGCTGAAGAGATGACTCAGTGGTTAATAGCACTAGTTGTTCTTGCAGAAGACCCAGGTTCCAGTCCCAGCACAGCACTTATAACATAAAACAAAAATAAATACACTTAAAAAATTAAAAAATTAATTTGCTTTTGGCTATTTAAATACCTTCTTTTGAGAGATGTCTATTGAATCTATTTGCCCATTTTTTTTTCTAAAAATCATTGGTTTATTTCTCTGCTTCAGGGTTGAGTTCCATATCTATTTTGGATATTCACCATTTATCAGATGTATAGTTTGTAAATATTTCTCTCATTCTATAGATTGCTTCTTTACTGTTGACTTTTTCCTTTACCATGCAAATGCAAACTTCATTTAGGTACAAGTTCATTTGACTGTCTGTGCTTTTGTTCCCTGTGCTTTGGTTATTTTTGTATTAATGTGTAAACTAGATTCATTTCTGAAGTGAGTAGAGGAACAATAAGACTTTGTTGGAGAAGAGTTAAATGGTGAATGAATTTTACCACCATACAATTTTCTGAAAGGATTGGCCCTGGTAATATGTTTGTAAATTGGCCCTGTCCAATTTTAGACACTAAAACTCCATCTTGAATACTTTTCTGTGAAGGTACTATAGAGTGAGAGTGATAAAGGTTCAAAGAGAATGCAATGTATGATATAGAAATAGATTAATCACATGTCTAGAAAACATGTGCTTCATTCTGTGCTAATAAGCATAATTTATTTATAACATAACATAAATGAAAGTTTCTACATGCAAATCAAAAATATATAGCAACAGCATCTGAAGAGATGTCTCAGCAGTTGAGAACACTGGCTGCTCTTGTAGAAGACCCAGGTCCAAATCCCAGCATCCACATGAAGTCTAACAACTATCCGTAACTACAGTTTCAGGGGATCTGAGTCCCTGTTCTGGCACCCACGGGCCCCACATGATATGGGTGTACTTACATACATGCAGCCATAACACTCATATACATAAAATAAAAATGAATAATTTAATCAAAAATATATAGCAACATAAGGCAAGTGGAAATCTTTAAGATATTTAGATAGACTTCAGATTTGGTTTTGCAGCTCAATTTTCCATGATGTTGCCATTTTCCTGAACCAAGCATCAAAATTTCTCAAATTCTGTTCTCAATTACTTGTACTGACAAAATATAAACAGCGTTCAGCTCTTCATTTGTTATTTCCCCAAGTGTACTAAATACTGGCTGCTTGAAAGGCCTGATGCAGTGTACTTTGGAAAACAAGGAAGGCGTAAATGATGTTTGGGAAATAAAAATCCTCTAAATGCCCCTTCAAATTTTGTGAAACTTTCAGATAGGAATGAGGTTGATTTGGGTCAAACAAAGTTCTTGACATAAATGGAAAGCAATTGCAAATAAGCTTAAATCCCATGGATGACAGCACAAGCAATGCTGAGATGGCCCTTAAGTAAATTAGAGCTGTTGAGGACTTTAGTAATTAAAGTCCTTTCCTGGTAGCTCCTCCAGCCATCAGGAAGCAAGGCTGCTTTGGATCAAGATTTCATGCATAAACATAGAGGTTACCAGTCCCTGGAGGTGAAAAGTCCCTTTTGACTATGACACATGCAGGGCTCAGATACAAGTGAAGACTCTTGTCACCCTGACAGAAAATATATTAACTTATTTTTGCCAAGAATTTTACTGATTTCAGCACTACAATTAGAAGAAATGACTACTGGGACTTACATAGAGCAAGCTTATTTAAATAATGTTTTGAAAAAGAACATATGCCACTATTAAAGAGTCATGATAGAACAACTGCAATCCCACAAGATGAAGCTAGTTGAGAATATTCATATTTGCCTCAGCTGCAAGTCTGTCATTTATGTGGAATAATTAATGACTTTATAAGTGTCCATTCCAGGCAAGCAAGCATGATGAGCTTTTGACCACCTTCATGCCCAAACTTATTAGTTATTTCAAGACTGAAGGGAATTCCAATTAATCATCAATTCTATGTTGATATTTACATTGATCCAGTAAGCTACAAGATTTATCGAATGCCTGTTATGTGCAAAGGATAGCTGTATAATATACACATTTAGAAAAAGACAAAATTCTGTTTCAGTTTGCTTAAGCCTAGTAAGTAACAAATATCAAATACAAATGTATTTATTCAATTCCAAAATTGAGAGAGGAAAGTATTGATTTAATTTGGTGTATAATTTCAAATAGGTAAATGAGCATTTGAACTGGGATTTGAGAAATGGATAAAATTTTGGCAGTGAATGCTGGAAAAAGGAATTTACATGAAAAGAACCAATGAAAATGGGAAATAAAAATGGAAAATGTTAATGGAATAACAGTGAGACCTTCGGAACAACCAGAGTTCATCTTATTGTTAAGGCTCCTAGAAATTCCCCATCATCACCATAGCAGACAAGGTCCTCTACCCTCAGGGCAAAGCCTGTTGGAAAAAGGACACAGTTTTCTCTTTGGCACTGGTGAACAAGGGGAAAATGGTTTTCTTTGGCCAGGCAACAGGCACATTTAAAATGAGATTCCTGTTGGCAATGCCCTAAGCCATGAAATTAATTGGCACTTTCGTCCGTATGTAACAAGAAAGAGAAGAGATCTGACAGTAAACAGACCTTTCAGCATTCCTCCAAACAGGAACAGGGCCAAACAGCCAACGCTCCACTCTCAGCTCCTTTGAGTTTCAATGTTTACAGAAACCTCAGCTTGGCCTCTGTGACCAAGAGATGGCAGCTACCCCTGTGATGTCATGGAGATAGAACTGGGCTGTACATCTGGGATCAGCCAGCCAGAAGCTCAGTGTTTGAAAAGGACTCAGGGAAGCTTTCCCTGATGTAATGTTCCAGGAGTGCCTGCTGAGTCAGTGGGTCAGAAGCAAACTGCATCAGAAATCAGCATACTTCAAATTTTCCTATTCTATTCATCTGTTCCCTTGGGTCTAACCATTCAGTTCATCAAAATCTTCTTCAAATATATGTTTGGTTTTTTTTTACATCTTATTCAATGTTGGGAAAAGATTGGCTTAGGATAATGCAAGTTCAATATGTAAATATAGGTAAAAATGTCTTTTGATAACAAGGTGAATTTATTATCTCTAACATAATTAATCACCATTTTATTCCGAATGACTTTTAATCATGAAAATCAGAATTATCTACTAAATGTTAAAATCATCCAAATTCAAAGGCTTTTCCAGGTAATTTACATCAGAACTGTGGGGGGCAGAATGCAGGCTAAGCAGACCCGAAAGCTCAGCAGGTGATTCTACGCTGTAATTAGGGTGGACTGTGATACATGAATTGAAGATGCAAAATAAAGCCTAGAGTACTGGTGGTGGTGAAAAGAGGTGTCCATCTAATAATGCGCATCAAATTATTAATAGCTCTCAATCAATGTATTTATTTTTTCAAAATAGTATTTTAAGAAGAGACCTTCACCAGTTTGTTATAGGATATTATTATTTTAGTGATGTCTCTGCTAAAAATGTGAAGCACGGTACACATAGATTGTCTGGTGAATGTGAGATTATTTGCAAACATGCCAGGGAATGCATCAGGTTTTACAAAGGTTTGTGAAAACAATATGCTTCGTTTTTATAAGTAGAAAAATAGCTTCAAATGTAGCCTCCTCTTGTACAGAAAGCCCAGGCATAGACGAGAGAAATATCCTGAAATTTTGTTTATTCCCACTTACTGAGAGAACCTCTGATTTCCAAAACCCATGACATCTATTTCTTCTCTGTCCTTATATTCACGTGTCAAAATCTGCTCATTCTATCTTTTCAACTTCCTTTCATGCCTTCATTATTTCTTCATTTTCTTGACCAGAATCCTAAATTAAGCTCTTGTTATCCTCTGCCTTGGTAATTATTCCATGTTTCCTATATGAATGCTTTTTAGATATACCTTCTTGCCCAAGGTCTTGAGAGCATCGTTTTGCTCAACTTCAGTGGTTCTCTGCTGACCACAACAGTACTGACAACTCGAATGGTTATTCAAGTCCTCTATCATGTGGAGCCAACCTTGTTTCCCAGGAACCACCCTTTCATGCACAACACTGTGGAACCAAGGGAGCTGCTTAGTAGTCCCTACATAAGGCTGCTTCCTCCTGCTCTCACATCTTTGACTCCTTTTCTTTCTGTGGGGGTTCCAACCCCACCTGGCATAAATAGCTCCAAAGTCTTCTGCTTCCCCAAAATGCTGAACCCCAGAACTAAAAGCAGCACTCCTTTCAATGATTCCAAGAATTTTACCAGGATCATTCTTGAAATTTGTTATTCTTACCTGGTCCGTATTCACTTGCTGTATAAATGGGAACAATACCTACCCCCAAGCTAGCTTATGATGAGTAAGACTATATCTGAAAAAATCCTTATACACAATACTGATATACTTTATAGTTTCTCCTCCTCTTTTACTCCTTCATTTCCTCCCTCTCTTTTTTGTCTTGCTTTGTGTACTTTATTATAATTTTTAATATCTTTGTAGTTATGGTCCTATGATTGGTAAATTCTTATTTTGTGTTAATGCTTTACATATGTAGATGCTTAATAATGTAAAGGTTATTTATTTATTTATTTTTAATTTTTCTTTATTTTCATATGTGTATGAATGTATTGTCTGCATGTAGGTTGGTGCACCCATGTCATACAATGCCGTGGAAGTCAGAAGAGGGTGTCGGATTCCCCTGGAACTGGAGTTAAAGATGGTTTTCAGCCGCCATGTGGGTGCTAGGGATCGAAGCCGGGTCCTCTGCAAGAGCAACTGTACATCTCACACATGGTTTCCAAGCAAACCCAGTTCCCTCCATGTCCCACCTCTCATCAGAACTCATGCATTACAACATCCAAACTAAGCTCTATCCAGTCACGCTCTCAAACCCAGATGTCCTTAGGTGCAAATAGATCTGCTGGAGTCAGCATATCTAGGAATCCTAGGTAAGGCACACTCTTCCTCACCCAACAGTACTCAGTCTCCTATAGTTTTCAGCCCAGAGTCAGGCCTCACCCATTTCTCTTGCTCTGCTTTGGGACCTTGTCCCAGTTGGCATGGGCCTCATGTCTGATGCCTATATTGCCACAGGTTTACATGTGAAAGCTTACAGTTGGTTGTGAAGTCACTGCCTCTCTACGTTCAAGCACCAGCCCTGGCTCTCACAGTATTTCTGCCCTCTCTTCCTCAATGATCCCTGAGGCATGGGTAGGTGAGATTCAATATACGGGCCCCATCTAGGGATACACACTCTGGGGGCTCCCATTCTTTGGAGGTTAACTAGTTGTGGCCTTCTGTTTGTCCCACACTTTATTGTGTACAGAAGCTTTACTAGGGAGAATTGAGGTGTACATTTTTTCTCTGTCTCTCATTTTGTGTGTAGAGGTTCAATTGTAGATGTGTCTATTAGGACTGGGGATTTTTCATATGTATATGTCTGTGTTGGACCACTTGTCAGATTCTGCAGTGGCCTCCATCTTTTGCAAAGATTAGCTTTTTTGATGAGTGACACACAATATGCTTGTCTGTAAACACAAGATTCTATATTTAGTGTATAGTAAGAAATTTCATTTGTCTTTCTTTCTTTTGGTTAGCTGTGCTAAGGGTCTGTCTATCTTGTTTAAACCTTTCAAAGAACCAGCGCTTAGATTCATTGATTTTTTTTTTTTGTATAGTTTTCTTTGTTTCTATTTTGGTAATTTCTCCTTTGAGTTTTGTTATTTCTTCTCATCTACTAGGTTTGGGATTCAGTTTTTCTAGTCTTGAGTTGTGCTATTAAGTGTTACATGTGTTCTTTCTGATTTGTTAATGTAGGCACTAAGAGCTATAAATTTCCCTCTTAGAACTGCTTTTAAGGTGCACCAGAGGTTTTGTTGCATTGTATTTTCATTTTTTTGTTTAGTTCCAGGACTACTTTTATTTCTTTCTTAATTCCTTCTTTAACCCATCGGTCATTTGGGAGTGTGTTGTTTCATCAACATGAGTTACTGTGGTTTTTGGAGTTACTTTTGCTGGTGATTATATGCTTTATTGCACTGTGGTCAGGTAATACATAGAATTATTTCAATTTTTTGAATTTGTTGAGTTTTGTTTTGTATCCCAGAATGTGATCAATTTTAGAAAAGCTTGCATGTGTTTCAGAATAGAAAGTGAATTCTTTAGTGTGTGGGTAGAATATTCTGTAGATTTCCATTAAGTCCATTTCTTATAAGGTTTTATTTAATTCAGATGCCTCTCAGTTTATTCTTTGTCCAGTTGATCTGTCTATTGAAGAGAGTGGAGTATTGAAGTCACCTACTATTATTAAATTGGAGATCATTTGTATTTTATACTCCTGGAGTACTGTTTTTATGAATTTAAGTGCAACAGAATTTGGTGCATACATATTCATGAATGTAATATAGTCTTGGTAACTTGTTCCTTTTATTAGAATGAAGTGACCCTCTTTATTTCTTCTGACTAGCTTTAATTTGAAGTCTATTTTGTCAGATATTAGAATTATAACACCTGTTTGCTCTTTAGAGCCATTTGCTTGAATTTTTTTTCTCTTTCTTTTTGACTTTTATTGAAGTTTTGTGCATTTCTTACATCACTTTCCAGCTCAATCCAGACTCATTTCCCCCTCCATGTCCCCTGCCCCTCCCAAGCTCATGCAGTCTGCCGTACATGTCCTGTTTCCCCTTATGAGTCTTTTCAAAATTTTTCAAAGCAGAAGTTTATTTTTTGGGGGTGAAGAACTCTATTGCTTCCATCCATTCTCCCTAAGATAGTGTCTGTCTATCCTTGAAGGTGAGATGAGTTTCTTGAAGACAACAAAAAGATGGGTTTTCATTTGACCCATTCTGTTAGTCTATGTCTTTTGAAAGGGGAGTTGAGGCCATTGATATTTAAAGTAATATTAAAAGGTGTGTTTTGCACACTGTCAATTTAATTTCTTAGGTTTGTGGCTCTATTTTCAGTTTCCATTACTTTTTTCATGACAAATGAGTTTTTTTTCCCTCATTCTTTTGATTTTTATGCATACATACCCTCCACCCATACAGCAAAAATGCCTAAGTCTGAAAACAAATGGTAGCTTAATTCTAGAACTTGCTAAGGGATTCACAATATAAGTGCACAGTTGTTTTCAGATCATGAGGAATATAACATTAACATTACTTAGTTTGCCTTACAACTAGGTACTTGGTGCGCTAGCATCCACAGATGAGGGATACCGTTCATCATTTGTTTTTCTGGGATCGTGTTACTTATACTTTCCTTTGTTTTCTTTCTGTAACCTCTTGAGTATGCTCATTCATGTCTTCAGTCCTTTGTATTCTTCCAAGTATTCTCTGTAAGCTGCGTTGGTAGATATGAATTCTTTCACCCTATTCATGTCATGAAACTTTTTTCCGTTTTCTTTCAACCTTGATGGATAGTTTTACTGGGTACAGTAATTGGGGTTGGCATCCAAGATTGTTTGGTGCTGGGAATACTTTGTTCTAGGCTCTTATGGCTTTCATAGTTTGCATTGAAAAGTCCCTGTGATTCTAATGGGTTTTTCTTTATATGTAACTTGTTTTTCTCTAGCAATCTTCAGTACCCTCATTTTGTTCTGTATAGTTAATGTTTTTACCATGATATGCCATGGTGATTTTCTGTTCTGGTCATATCTAGTTGGTGTTCTCTGTGCTTCTTGGATCTCTATAGGTAACTCTTTCCTTAATTTTGGGAAGTTTTCTTCCATGACCGTGTTGAATATCTGTTCAATAGCATTGGCCTGAGATTCTTCTCATGTTGTCCCACATTTCCTGCATATCTCCCCTGGTCCAGCTGTAGGGGTTCAGGTCACTACCGAGGAGTGGGGGTGAGAGATGGGGAGTCAGGTGAAAGCAAGCAGATAGCGAGCTGCTGCAGACTCGTTTATTCAGGGGAAGGTAGGGGTTCATATGTGGCCACTCTGCTCCTTCTGTAGACATGACAGACATGCTAATGATTGGGTGAATTCTCCTTGGCCCAGGTCACTGACTCAGTTGTTGCCATAGTTAGCTTCCAGGAACAGGTTAAGCCTGTTCTGCATGAAAAGCGGTAATCACACCCCTGCACAGGATCGTAACACTCTACATTTCCACCCTTTCGTTTTTAAAGAGAGCAACAAACAGAGTGGAAGCCTGAGTGCATAGCTCAGACATTGTTGGCCCCACCTCTAGCATTTGACTGTGCCTGTCTTAGCTTGTCCTGGTCAGCAGGATCTTACCCACCATTGACTAACCAGCCACCTAGGGAAGAGGCTAGGAGCAGTGTGTCTGGGTGGGAGTAGAGGCATGGGGGTTTACCCTCAAAAGTCATAAATGGCAGAGAGCCAAACATGAACCACGTCATGTTGGGGGGGTGGGAGTGCTCGAGGAGAGAATCTGTTAATGACAGCAGTCAGAACCTGGGCTGTGATCTTGTTCACGTGTTGCTGGCCGCAAAGTGGAGTAGGCACCTGAGGAGATGACAGAAGAGGGCCAAAAGGCCGAGGAGGCCCCAAGAAGATACCAGATCTTCAACTTCGTCAGCCAGTGTTGATATTCTATTGTCTGTTTCATTCATTCTGCTTGTGAGGCTTTCTGCTGTTGTCTCCAATTGGCTTATTGGGTTCTTTGAATTAATACAGATTGCTGTTTGGGTTTTCCTCACTATTTCTTTCTCTTTTGTAAATTCAGTTTTCAAGTCATGACTTGTTTTTGATATTTCATTAAGGCACATATTTGTATATTCCTGAGCTTGAACCCCAAGTTCTTTGAGTCGTTTGTCTGTGTTTTCTTTAAGTTTTTGGATCATGTTTATAACTGTTCTTTTAAATTCTGAGTCTAGCTGCTCCTCAGAATGGTTTTCATTGTAGCGCCCTGCTGGAGACAGGGGGATTGTGGAGAACATATTCTCTTGGTTTTTCATATTATTTGTGTTTTTGTGCTTCCCATGGACATATGGATGTTCTTTATTGGCTATTAGACCAGTAGGCATTTCTGTTTGTCTTTTGTTTGTGTTTGATATATTTATTTTATTGTTAGTATAGCTTTCTTTTTCTTTTGAATTCTAGGTAGGCAGGACTGTCCAGCAGATCAAAAGTCAAAGAAAATGGAGGTTGGAATTAACCAAAATGGTGCTTAGCACCTATGTTAGGGTAATTGGTAACTCAGGGTAAGGGAGTTGGTCCAGGGAAGGGAATGGTGTCTGTGGGGATCCTAGTCTGATGGAGAACTCGGTAGGGGTGTGGGAGAAGGACTGAATGAGGTGATTGGTGGGTGGAGTATGGCTTACTAAAATCCTCTCTGGGGCAGGACCTAGAGGCAGGTCAGTGCCAGAGAGGTTGTGGGAGGAGAATGAGCACTGACGGGTTGCTCAGTTGTCTTTGCTGGGTATTTAGCCAGTTCTGGTTAGGAGGATAGTTCAGAGGTCTAAGGGGGAAAATTAGGTGCCTGCCTGTGTCCCAGGTGGGCAGGATAAGGATGGGGGCTCCTGTGAGGAAAGGAAAAGTTGGTTTTGATTTACTAGCTTCCTAGCTAGGCAAACCTATCTGGCTGGTCATGTGCACCAGGAGAGATGGGTTTGGAATACCAGGAGTGGGGGTATGAGCCACCTGTGTTGGGGTACAGGCATGTAAAGGTTTTTTTATGAAAGGACACAAAAGTCATGATTTAGTCTACAAATTATAATTACAGTTTAGGCCAGAAATTATAGATCAGAAATCTGTTTACTATATTGAGAAAAAATAGTTTTTCTACTATGATCTAATTATTGCACTTTATCTTGACTCTAATATGTTAATTTTGTTTAAAATGTTCTATTATTTAACCAAAAATCATATGAATATATCATTGCTATCTTGGTCCAAAAGCAAGTTAACTAAGGAAAAACTGTTATAGGTTAGACAGCTTCTACGTGGCAGTCAAAGACCAATCTGAGTTCTATCCAGTTTGGAAGCACCTACTGTTTTACCTTACCAGTACTAGTTAGATTATCACTAAGAACTTGCTGTCTGGGTGGCAATCATTACACATAATGCTTCTTTTTACCTAGTACTGTCTGGGTGCTAGAGTCACAAAAGGTTGAGTGCTAGATTCAGCAGTAAGTTCATGAGAAGAAATTCTAGGCGTGCTGGCCAGCATTGAGGACCATGGATCCAAGAAAGACAGGGAGGACACAAACTCTGGTATTATTCCACCAGTGCTATTCTCAGACTGAGTTAATATCTGAAAGCAAAGCCTCTTGCTGCTGCTGCTGCTGCTGCTGCTGCTGCTGCTGCTGCTGCTGCTGCTGTAATGAGGAGACTGGAAGAAGCAATCCTTAGTGAGGCTTGTGTGGACTCCTGCTTCCTGTGCTTTTCCAAAGTTGATTTCCCATGCACACTTATTTTTCTGTTGCCAATACTTCTCCTTTTACAAGAGGATGTTGAGATTTAAAGAAGCTACTCACTGCCCTTGCAAATGGTTGTTTATACCCCCTAGTACTCCCCGAATCTTCCAAGGGTGCTCTTCTGGAGGGTCTATTTTCTGATTGCTGTTAGGAGGGCAGAAGCTCCCTCAACTGAGTTGCTCATCTCTACTTATCCTTCATGGTGAAAGAACAGTTTCTCTGATGAATTTTACTTTGGGACTTATTTATTCTTTTCTCTTTCATGGGAACTGAATATACAATAAAGGAATTTTCATAGAAAGAGCACATTCAATGTCCCAAAGGATAGGTGAGAGACTGAACTACAGGGAACTGAGACAAAGAATATATAGCTTACCTTTGTTTGTGGCTGCCTCTATTCCTCAGTGTTATAAATTGGACAAATAATCTTTTGATAAATTATATGAGTATGTCTAAGATGACATGAGCTGGGTTCTGTTTCTTGGAGTCAAACAATTTTATAAATGTGAGAGTTAGCTAATTTTTAAGTAATTTTCATGATTTAGAATTAATTATCTTGTGCTCAAGCTGATTCCAGAATCTGTGCTATAAACCATTATCTAATTGTTTATTAAGATCTGAAGTTTACCTCTAGGGTATATTTTATAGTCCTTAATGTCTCTTTTACATGATTGTTTATGGAGTTTCATAATGTTTTCAATAGTTTCCTGATCTAATCTTCCAGTTCTGCACTTATACTGCAGGGTAACATGATTCTTCTGAGCTTGATGGATATTTCTCTCCCTCTCCCTGTCCTATGTTCTTTTCTTCTTCTTCTTTTTCTTGCAACATTTATGGTTTCAGGGATTAAGAAAGCTAGGTAGTAGGTCACAGAATCATCAATGATAAATCACTGTTAACCTAACTCACCAAATAAACTCAGCCCCCATCATTTAACCTCTAACTTTTACTTTGGGGTAGAATGAGGAGAATATATTCAAATTCCTTTTCTCATGAAAGTTCTATGATGTAATACATCTGCCCCTTTTGGGAAAATATCATGTAACAATGAAAATTTCTGGAAACTTTACTAAGAAGATGCATATCCAAACTTATTTACACATGGGATGATTTTTAAAGGATTATGTTTTGGTCATAGCTCATGAGATTTAATATACATTTGATTTAAGAATACAAGACCTGTTCTATAACAAATTATTTATTGTGAGAAATAATAAGACATTGATTCTGTTACTAACTTTGTTACAGAACAAAATAATGATACAGAGTGAGTAGATTAAGCTATCTTCAATTTTTAATGTAATATTTTATTGGTGTTTTATATATTTCATACATCATTTTTCAGTTCAATTTAGACATATTCCCCTTTCCCTTCCCCCGACCCCACCCCAGTTCATGCATTCTGCCATATATGTCCTGAATCTTTCTCTCAGTCTTTTTAAAGTTTTTCTCTGCAGAGATTTATTGTTTGAGACTGTATCAATCTGTTTTTTAACCCAGTCCTTATGTTGTTGTTGTTCCCTCCTATTTGAATTGCTCTAAAATATACCTATATAAATGTCATATATGTACCAGAATTATGTCCTCCAGGAATAAACTGCATGTTAAATCTGAAATATGTTTAGGAATTCACATTTTCCCCTTTAATTTTATAATACTCTAAAATATGAATATATACCTTCAACCCATATACATTAATTACCATGTCTGAAAGTAAGTGTTAAGTTAATTCTAGGGTCCATTAAGAGATTCACATTATAACATCACACAGTTGCTTTTATATAAAAAAAATATCAATAATGTTGCTCCTTTTTTGTAGATGATATGATAGTTTACCTGAGGGATGCTAAAAACTTTACCAGTAAACTCCTAGAAACAAGAGTTTCAGTAAAGTGGCAGGATACAAAATTAACTAAGAAAAATCAGTAGCCTTTCTTTACACCAACAACAAGCAACTGGAGAAGGAATATAACAAGACCTTCCTACTCACAATAATGTCAACAACAACAACAACAACAAAAAACATACCTGGGAACAAACCTAACCAAAGACACCAAAAATTTCTACAACAAAAATTTTAAACCCTGAAGATTTACGACAACATCAAAAGATGGCAAAACCTCCCATGCTCATAGATTGGAAAAATTAATATAGTAAAAATGTCCATTCTACCCAAATTAATATGCAGATTCAATGAAATCCCAATTAGAATCTCCATGAGTTTCTTCACAGACTTGGAAAATAATCCTTAAGTTCATATGGAAAAACAAAAGACCCCAAATAGCTAAAGCAACCCTGAGCAAAAAGTGCAATACAGGGAGGATCACTTTACCAAACCTCAAGCTATATTACAGGGCTATAGTCATAAAGATATCCTGGTACTGGCACAAAAAGAGACCTGTTGACCAATGGAACAAAATTAAAGATCCAAACTTGAGCTCATACAATTTCAGCTACCTCATATTCGACAAAGGGTCCAAAAAACTCATTGGAGGAAAGATAGCATCTTCAGGAAATGGTGTTGGCAAAACTGGATCACCATTTGTAGAAGAACAGAATTAAACCCCTCTCACCCTGCACAAAAATCAAATCCAAGTGGATCAAAGACCTCAACATGAAACCTAAAACTCTGAAAGTGATAGAAGAAAATGTTGGTAGCAATCTACAATACATAGGAGTAGGAAAAGTGTTTCTAAATCAAACAGTAGCCATGCAGGAAATAAAGTCAATAGCTGACAAGTGGGGCCTCATCAAACTCAAAAGCTTCTGTACAGCAAAAGAAACAATCAAGGAAGTTCTTTTCATTTTTTAAAAAAATTATTGCCAGGCATGGTGGTGCACGCCTTTAATCCTAGCACTTGGGAGGCAGAAGCAGGTGGATCTTTGTGAGTTAAAGGCCAGCCTGGTCTACAGAGCGAATTCCAGGACAGCTGGGGCTACAGGGAGACCCTGTCTGGAAAAGACCCCCCCAAAAATTATTGAGTTTTTGCACATTTCCATATAATATATCTTAATCATTTTGATGCCCCATTGCACATCTGTACCCCTGTAACCTTGACCCCAACTGGATTTAATGAATTCTGTCATATACATTAAGTCCTAACTGTTCAAGCATTTGTACCCAAATGTCCTTGTTGCAAGTTCAGCCACTGGAGTCTAGTCAGCCTACCTAGAATAATTCCCTTAAATAAGATCTACTCTCCACCCTAAAGTGACCAATAGTTATTTAGCTAAAGTTGAGGCCTGTTGTCCATTTTCCTTGTCTATGCTGAGTTTTTGTCTGATTGAGTTACTCCGGGTCTTGTGTATGCTGTCAACATTGTTGCAAGTTTATATGAACATTTTTATTGGAAATATGAGACAAATGGCTGACATGATAAGACAGGTTACATAGCATGAATCATCCATTATTAGGTTTATGTAGCAGTACTTGGGAATTCTGCTGAAGCGATACATTTGTAGATTATACCTTGTGTATTTACACTAAGGTTATCTCAATTTCTTCAACCTGGATATTCCAATGGTGATAGAGATCAGAGACATATGTTTAAGTATAATAAATATATTTTATAATGCCGGCTGTGGTAGCTCATATCCTTTAATCCCAGTACTAGGGAGGCAGAGGCATGCCTGGTCTACATAGTGAGTTCTAGGCTAGCAGGGGCTACAGGGAGCCCCTCTCTCAAAAAAAGGAAAGAAAAACAGAGTAGAAGTAGTACTAGAGTTTTTTTGAAGTACCTCATTGTCTTGCAATTTGAGAAAAGCTGACTTGCATGGTTCTACATGCTATGCTTTTAATTTTTTCCCATTTTCCCTCCTTTTTCTCCTCTACTGAGCACATGTTCATATGCAGAGCCATTATATCAATTTAGGATTTTCAGTGAAGCTATTATGCACAATTAGTATGCAATACTTCCTATAAAAAACTTGGAATGTTCACATTTAACAAAGTTATTAATTACATTTAAACTCTGTTTTTTTCTTTAAAAATTTTTGAGAACCTTCCATGGCTGGAGCATTGTTGGGACTAATCCTTCATATGATAAACTGAGTCTCATTTTCTTGAATGAATTGGTCTGTTAAATAGTCCCCTTGGCTTAGTGCTGAACTGTGTATCTTCTAGAGGATCAAGATATCATGAACAAAATGTAGTGGCGAATAAATAACAGCAGCTTCCTCACTTATTTGAATTTTAACTTCTACTTTCAGGGATAAATATATTGATCCTATATCATCATAGCTTTTGCAATCTCATCACAAATGTTTGAGTATGTTGTGATTTGTTGGAGAGATTGCTAATTTCTAGAGTAGGATTACTGGATTAAAGTTCAATCTCAATTTCAGGAGAAAAAGAACCAAAACAAAACCCAATGTGGCATATTTTCATTATCCTGGACACAATTTTATTTGATTTATTAAATACAATTGTGTCAATGTGGATACCAACATTGCAATGAGTAACAATTAAAAACAATTGTCTGTAATGGTTATATGACAATATATTTTGCTGACCATTTATACTGATAATAATCATTGTGCCTTTTTGGCCATAGAGAACAATACAAAGAACAGTTTAGTGAGAAGACTGTTTCACTTTTTAGGCACTTCAGAAATATCTTCATTGAAGACACATATGAATACACACAGAGTACACAGATAAGTTTAGTGAGCAAGGAAGCAAGTTGAAGACTAATATAGTCGGGGCTGGAGAGATGGCCTACTGGTTAAGAGCGCCAATCACTCTTACAGAGGACCCGGGTTCGATCCCCAGCACCCACATGGTGGTTGAGAACCGTCTGAACCTCATTCCAGGAGAACTCCAGTTCCAGGGGAATCCGACACCCTCTTCTGACCTCCATGGCATTGCATGACATGGGTGCACAAACTTGCATGCAGACAGTACATTCATACACATACAGAAATAAATAAAATTTTAAAAATTAAAAAAATGCTTATTGTGTTATTATAAAAAAAGACTAATATAGTCAGTGATTTAACTTTATATGCATGTCACATGTATTTAAATATATATTTGTTTTGTTTGAGCATTATGAGCTAAAAATAAATCTTTATAATACCTAAAGACATTTCAAAATTCAAAACGAGAAATTTGAAATCCATGTGAATCACAGATACAGAAATTCAGTGCGACCTGCATCCAAGGAGTGGTAGAAGATATCAGTGTAAGTAGTTTGATGATATGTAGATATAAAGGTGGTCAAACAAACATGCAACAAAGCATTGATAGATCAGTGTTTTCCCCTTACCTATATCCTGATGAACATTTTAAAGTTTTTGTTAAAAAAGAGTTACTGCTAATAAACGTTGTAGGACATTCAAATTACAGTAATGGTGATGAAGGCTGTCAGGCATACTGAAAGAAATGGGCACATCTCTCTTGGGCCTCTTGTGCAAGGGTGCTAATCTTTGTGTGTGTGTGTGTGTGTGTGTGTGTGTGTGTGTGTGTGTGTGTAAAATCCTTTTTAAAGCCAGTGTTTTATTGAAGCTATGTGAATTTCATACAAAATTACATTACAAATCAAATCTAGACCCGTGCCCCCCTCCTTACCCCCCACACCACCATAGCTCATGCATTCTGCCAAGCATGTTTTTCATCTTTTTCTCAGTCTCTCTCAAAATTCTCGATGCATAAGTTTACTGTTTTGAGCAGTTGTTCACTATTTCAGTCAGTTCTTTGAAGCAGTCTTTTCTGTTGCTGTTGTTATTCCTTCCAATATGCATCACTCCAAAATTGCACATGTGCATGCTACATATATCACAGGTTTTAGCATCTTCAGCTTATGATGTTTTTTGGTCTTTTGGATACAGGGTCTCCCTGTAGCCCCAGCTGTCTTGGCACTCACTCTGTAAACTAGGCTGGCCTTGAACTCACAAAGGTACCCCTGCCTCTGCCTCCCGGTATGATTTTTTTTTTTTTTATTAGGCTGAATGATGTCATGTTTGACGTCTCCGCCTTGGCAAGCCCAAACCACCAACAGTTCTGTCCTTGTGTTCCACACTGGGGTTTTCCCTTCCCATGGTCACCAAATGAGGTCTAGTAAGCACCTTGTCCTATCTTGATCTTCCTGTACTGGTCTCCATGATACAGCTTAAGTAGTCCAACAATGGCAGTCTATATTCTGAAGAAGTGGAAACCCCAGTAGTAGCTCAGTCCACAAGTTGGATGTCTCAGCAGTCCCCATCTGTCACTGAAGTTTTGGAGGATTCTTGGAGAGATATGAGTCTTCCGTCCATATTGGAAGGTTGAAAAACTGTGTCTTCTCATGTCTTTGAAGGATGGCAAAAGCAGTGGCAACCACAGGGTAGCTGCGCTTGCCAGTAAGACAGGCAAAAAAACTGTGCTCTTTTGTCTTTTTACTAAGATCTCAAGCTTTATACAGGAAGTACAATTTCTCAGGACTTACTAATTATTTACTTATGGTTATAATTTCGTTTTGGATATTTAAGGCCACAGTTAGCCCATATTAACCAAGGTTTTTGTTTTCTCAAGGTCAGTTGAGGATCTGGTCCTTCAGAGGTCACTCAAGATTTTTTTGGGGGGCGGGAAGAATCCTCTGGCTCCTTTTAGCTTTTCAATCACCAGTTCCATCCGCTCGAGGACAAAGTCAGGTCTTGCTAGACCAGGCTTCCCTTTTCAAAGAATTGAACAGATTTTCCTCTTTATAGACTGGACACTGGCTGAAGTCCCATTAGTGGATCTCCAAGACCTCCCTGCACAGGAAGACTGGTGACTCACATTTGCAGGACATTTCAAGAGATGCCCCCATGAATAGTCCCCTAGGACTTAGTTGACCTCTGAGGGCAAGGAACAAACTTATCCCTTAAGGTCCTCAGCCAAATTCGTATGGGCATTAAGTATGGTCGTTAAGCATCCAGAAAGGGTGCTAATCTTAATGAACTAATCACCTACATAACATCACATTGGTAATTACGTTTCACCATATGAACTTTGAAAGGAATCAAATGTTCAGACACTATTGAGATCATACTTATCTTTCAGAGGTTCAAGCTTTTAGAGTATATAATAACAGAACTTTCAAAGTGTGTGTGTGTGTGTGTGTGTATGTGTCTGTGCATATGTAAGTCCTATATCCTTTTAACAGACTGATTCTGAATTGTGTACATTCAGAATGGAATGCATTCTCAACATATTGGTTTAAACTAAGAAATAAATTTATACTATTGAAAAGAAAATAAATAATTCATACATTATCAAATATTAGTATACATTTTATATAATGTTATATTAGTTTATCAAGTAACCAATATAGCAGATCTAATATTTAATATACCTTAAATGATATTTGCAATGAGGGGTAAAGAGATGGCTCAGTGGTTAAGAGCATGTACTGGTCTCCTAGAAGACCTGAGTTTGATTTCCTATACCCACATTGGACTGCTTAGAGCATACTATAACTCTCACAGTGTATTCATGTGCACAAACTCACACATAGATACACATATTCACATAATTAAAGATAATAATGAAAGAAGTATTTATAAAAAAGAGATATTTGTGGTGAGTCTAATGAGTTAATAAAACTTCTCTAATTGCTGTTTATGACAAAATAACAAAGTACAACAATTTGGTGACTATACTCATAATTGAAATAAATACTTTTTCTTAAAGTTAACAAAAACACAGATGTGTTGTTTTCAGCCAAATTTTTCAACTTCCTAAATGCTTTATGGATCCTTGGAGAGACATGAGTCTTCAGTCCCTGTTGGAGGGTGATAAAACATACCTCAGTACTACCAGAATCCTTCATATTCATTATATGTTTCATTATTCACAAGTGTACATTGTCAGAATTTTATGACCCTCATATTCAGGTATGTGACCCCATATGGAGTCATGGTCTGTGCACAGTTTAAGACACTGGGGTCTAGGTCTGAATAGATGGCTCAACAGTTAACGGTATATGACTTGAGTTCAGCACATATATTAGGCAGCACACAACCATCTGTAATTCCAATTACAGTGGATCCAAAGCCTTCTTCTGGAGTCCATGGATGCTTGCACTCATGTGTATATTCTCACACAGAAACACACAAATATACATGTAATTTAAAAAAAATATTTTAAAATCTGGTTCTCAAGGCTCAGTTGATGTTTCATGGTCTGCCCTCTGGACCTGCCTCACAGTACTGCCCGCCCAGCTTGTTTCTAGGGCTATCCCTAACCCTCCACTGATTCAACCACTGCATGAGCAGAGAGGTGAAGTTCTCTAAAAGTGATGTTTGTAGTTTGATCTTCTTAATGTGTGCTACTGCATATTCAGAATGCACAGATGGTGATATTTACATTTGTATAAAAAGAATATAAGAAATAAAGTGGATGTCTTCAAAGAAAAAAAAAAAGAACCCCCTGTCTTTTATTCGAGACTGTCAAGAAGATGTATCTTTTCACCTTATGTGAGAATATCACGTAGAGAATCATGCCTTCTCTGAATTTTTCAATATCTTGTTCCTATCAATGTACTGTTTGACAGAAAGCTTTCAGCATTTGCTAATCTCCAGAATGGGATCACATGGCTGTACATCTTTCCATTATGTGCTGGCTGTTCAGTGCTGTCTTTGTCCATTTGAACTTATATAACCAACAACTATAGTTTGGGAGGTTTACAGAGACTAGAAGGTTATTTCTCACTGACATTGATCAAGGCATTATCTGATTTGGCATGTGGTATGGCCTTCCATTCTGGTTCATATCTGGCGCCTATTTGTTATGTCCTCACACAGACTTTGAGAAAGATAATGCTCTCTCTGTGGCCTCTGTTCTAAGGACATTGATCTCATTCATCTTCCTTCCTGATCTAATCATCTCTCAAAGGCTTTATCCTCTAATATAATCTCCTTGGTGACTTTCAACATGGGAATTTTAGCAGGGCTCATGTTCAGATCATGGCATGAATTAAGAGGGACCTTGCCTTATTTTGCCTTAGAGACCTTTCATCCTGCCACATGCCATTTATTTAAATGATGTAAAAGAACATTATGGAAAGACCTTAAGCCTCTATGATTGCTTTCATGGGAAAATATGAATGAATGGCAACAGTTAACATAAAAATGGCAGCACCTAAATATATTCATCCATCAACTTAAAAATCTTAATTCGGCTGGGCGTGGTGATGCATGCCTTTAATCCTAGCACTGGGGAGGCAGAGGCAGGCAGATCTTTGTGAGTTCAAGGCCAGCCTGGTCTACAGAGTGAGTTCTAAGACAGCTGGGGCTACAGGGAGACCCTGTCTTGAAAGACCAAAAAATATTCTTAATTTGAAGGCTATTGTACTTCATGACCTTCTTTCTGAGAACTGGTGAAGGCAGGCCCTGCTTCATGGCTGTACAATCTATGTTTACATGGGGGACATGCTTAGATGGACTTGTGAATTATGAAGCATATTCTGCAAAAGCAGCTCAAATTAAGTCTTAACAGTCAAATTATGGATCATATACCGAGATTGTCTGAAAAATATGGAGAACCTTGAGAACATCTCAATCATCGTAGTAATGGTTTTTCTGGTGCATTCAACCTTTCATTCCCGGTCTGTTCTCCATGGGGAGGATCCTGTGGGGTTCACCATGCATTGTTGACTCTTATGTCATCCAACAACATAAATAAGTTAAGTTTCTGTAATTGCTGCAGCAGTTTCTATGAAGAGTCTTTATCATTTTGCCATTTTGAGATTTTGATTTTGTTACATATAAACACATATTTTAAGTTAATTTTTGATGTTTTTATAGGCAAAGAATACATGTTTTATTAATTTTAAGAGTTTTGTGTTTTTTTATTATTTTAATTGTATGTGTATGGGGGCATTGCATGCATGTGTGTTTGTGCACCTGTGTCGTGCAATGCCTGTGGTGGTCAGAAAAGGGCATTGGAGCCTCTGGAACTGGAGTTCAAAGATGGTTGTTAGCTTCCATATGGGTGCTGGGAATCAAACGGAGGTTCTCTGCAAGAGCACTTGGAGCTTGTAATCTCTGAGCCATCTCTACTGCCCCGCAAAGAATACATGTTTTTAAAAATCTCAAGTTTTCGGGGCTGGAGAGATGGCCTAGCCATTAAGAGCGCCGACCGCTCTTACAGAGGACCCGGGTTCGATCCCCAGCACCCACATGGTGGCTGAGAACCGTCTGAAACTCCAATTCCAGGAGAACTCCAGCTCCAGGGGAATCCGACACCCTCTTCTGACCTCCGCGGCATTGCACGACACAGGCGCACAAACTTGCATGCAGACAGTACATACAGAAATAAATAAATGCTGGGCATGGTGGCGCATGCCTTTAATCCTAGCACTTGGGAGGCAGAGGCACGCGGATCTCTGTGAGTTTGAGGCCAGCCTGGTCTACACAGTGAGTTCCAGGACAGCCAGAGCTACAGGGAGACCCTATCTCAAATAAATAAATAAATAAATAAATAAATAAATAAATAAATATCTCGAGTTTTCTTTTTCATTTTCTGAGAACTATTTTGTTTAATTACTATTTAAATCAATATGACAACATGTGTGACAAAATTAGTTTGCTTTTAAATAAGCTGTCAATCAATGACCTAAAGTGAAACTCGTCTTGGTCTTTCTGGCAAGAATGTGTAGTTCAGCTATAACTATTCAAAACTTAAAATGTTGCAAGTAAACAAGAATAAAACCTCTCCATTCAGGGGTCTGGAGAGAAGACTCAGTGGTTATGAGCAATAGATACTCTTGCAGAGGATCCGGGTTCAATTCCCAGTACTCCAGCACTCACATGGCAGATAACAACTGTCTGTAGCTCCAGTTCCAGGGGAATCTGACTTCCTTGGGCATTGCACAACATGAGTCCACTTACATTCATGCAGGTAAAATAAAAATACATACATGCTTTCTTAGTCTGATGACTCACACCTTAAATCCCAGTACTTGGGGGCAGAGGCAGGAGGATTTCTGTGAGTTCAAGGCCACCCTGGTCTATGAAGTGAGTTCGAAGACAGCTGGAGCTGCAGGGAGACTCTGTTTCAAAAAGACAAAAAATATATACATAAAAAATAAAAGAAATAAATAATTTAAAAAATTCCATTCAGATCCCTTCAAATGTCGGGAAATACTCAGCACTAATTATCTTTTGCCTTTGAATTTATTTTGTGTATCAATGAAATATGGTTCAGTAGCGAATCAATGAGGGATGAAAGATGATTATGGGCTGTGGAATAATCCTACCATCTCTGTCTATTCTCCACACTGAACTACGAGTAATCACATAGGCATAGGAAAGTGAGTAAAAAAAAACCCCAGCCCTGGGCTGGAGAGATGGCCTAGCGGTTAAGAGCGCCGACCCCGAGCGCTCTTGCAGAGGACCTGGGTTCGATCCCCAGCACCCACATGGCGGCTGAGAACCGTCTGAAACTCCAATTCCAGGAGAACTCCAGCTCCAATACACTGAAGCTGGCTTCTGAAGTAGCCAGCTTCAGTGTATTGGTTAAGGTAATTAATACAAAATACTGGAACAGATAGAACCTCAAATCTCAGTGGCTTACCCAGTTGAAGTTTGTCTCTATACAAAGTCAGTTGATATTTCTAGTTGGTCAGCTGAATTCTTTTTGGTCATTCACACATGTGGGTTTGTTCTTACTGGTCTATGGCTTCATTCTCTCAAGATTCAGAATTTTTTTCCTATCAGTAGGTAAACTGGAAAGCTATCACTGTTTGCCAGGAATAGCATATATTGCTTCCTGTCACCCTACATGAGGAATGAAATGCTTTAGAAATCTGCTCTAACTGTGGACTCAGGAAAAAGGAAACATTTTGTTGACTCTCTACCACTCCTCTCACTCTTTTATTTATTTATTTATTTATTTATTTTATTTCTGTATGTGTACGAATGTACTGTCTGCATGCAAGTCTGTGCACCCGTGTCGTGCAATGCCGCGGAGGTCAGAAGAGGGTGTTGGATTCCCCTGGAACTGGAGTTCTCCTGGAATTGGAGTTTCAGACGGTTCTCGGCCGCCATGTGGGTGCTGGGGATCGAACCCGGGTCCTCTGCAAGAGCGCTCGGGGTCGGCGCTCTTAACTGCTAGGCCATCTCTCCAGCCCAGGGCTGGGGTTTTTTTACTCACTTTCCTATGCCTATGTGATTACTCGTAGTTCAGTGTGGAGAATAGACAGATGGAGGACAAGAAGAGAGTGCCAGAAAAGGACTAAGGCAGCTTACATTGATCAACTCACAACCAACTGTAACTCTTACTCCAGGCATCTGACACCCTCTTCTGGGATCCACGGATGCTGTACTTAGGTGCACAAAGACACACATAAACATAGTTTCATATATAATTAACATTCTTTTGTTCTTAAACTACTGAGAGCCCTAGTCTGGTTGCCACAGACTCCATAGTTAGAAGAGTGCTTTCCTTGTAGCCTCCTTCCTGGCTTGTCCTGAAATTTCAAATTGTTCCCTCTATGGGCTCCATGAACACTGACTTTTCACTCTTGGACTCAGGGCCTTTGTTCTTACTTCTAGTTTCTTACCCTTTGACCTACTAGCTCTCTCCTCGTTCTTCCCATCTTTGAGAATTCACTTATATCTGAAAACCTTTCCTGAAATGAGGGCTTCTCGCTCCTTGCTGTCACAGCTTCCTATATGCTTTCAACACTATGGTTATCAGATGTTTTAATCATACTTTTGATTAAATGGTTAATGTCTCTGATTGATCAAAACATATCCCTCTATTAATCATTGTATCTGCAATACTGAGAAGGCTCGAGACACCACCACATTCATTAAGTATCTTTGTTTTCAATAGTTCTTCCTTTTTGAATCCTGACCTCCTACCCTACAACCTCTTAGAGAGAAAGCCTAAATAAATATATATTGAATTTGATTTTAATAGTTAGGGTTTAAAGATAATAATTTTGAAAACATGCTTTATAAAATTCCCTTGATGGTCAGTTTGGTTTGGTTTTTCATCCAAATTAAAGTGTGTCATTTTGTTTCATCAGATTCATGACTTTGCTGTTTAAAAGAAGAGCGTTTACTGATGAATTAAGACTGCTTTGAAAAAATCAAGTTGATTTATTCTCATTTCATTTCTTTAACCATCTGCCCATTTCTAAATGAGTAGATGCCTGTTAAAAGGAGCAATAAATACAAAGATAAAATATTTTATGGTAATTCTATTTAAGTTTTAGTACTTTAAAGAAAAAGTATTACAGGCTAGAGATAAAATATTTTGTACTTGTATTCAGATAAAATATTTTGTACTTGTATTCAGAGTGCTGTCTCTGATATCTGTGAGTGGTGTTGCTGATTTCAGGCTCAATTATTTTTTCAGTAATAGCTCAATTTGGGATAGTAAATTGTCAACTTTTTAGAGCAAACCCCAGGATATCTATATGGTCTGACAGAAGCAATTCACTGTTTGAGCCAAATGTTGAATATGCATTACAACTTAGGTTGTGAATGACACCTTATTAACTTGGGCACCTAATCTTCTGAAGCTAATGGAAGTAAAATTATAATCAAAGGCCTCTTTAACTCAAAAGAACCACACTCCCAATTATTCCTTTTCTTAAACTGTTGCTTTTCTCTGACTTGGATCCTTGAGATATTAAAAAGGCCTTTTTTTTTTTTAGCTCAAAATAGCAGAATATATAGTCTTTATTTCCTTATTTAAGAAAATGGTTTTTGACATTTAATTCTTAACACTTATCTTTGTCCTAAATAAGATTGTTTCTCACTTAGATATTGGCAGAAAAACTTAGATAAGCTTTTAAGGGGATTAAAGTAGACGTTTCATTAATCCAGCAAATATATTTTTATTCCCATAGTGAACAAAGTTTCTACCCTCCATATACATGATTGGTATATTTTAGGAGCTCTACAGAAACAGGTGGGGTGATAAGCCCATTCAGAAGTGAGGGAAGTATGAGAAGATATGGGGGGGAGGGGAGTGGAGAGGGAGGAAGGGAGGCAGAAATACAACTTCATCCCAGGATTCAGCTAGGCATAGGGACACTGTGGGATATGAACAGTGTTACAGGATTGCCTCATCTTGAGAAAGGAGGTCTCACTTCTGTATTCTTAAATCAATAAATCACTGTTGCCCAAAAGGGCTGTAACCTTACAGGACTCTCCAAAGAGTTTCCTTTTGAGTCACCCAAGCTGCAAACTATTTATCAATCAATATTTACCAATATTTGTAAATATTGTAAATACCAATATTAATAAATATCAATATTTATCAATCAATCAATAATTAAGGTCTTGGAGACAAAGCCCACTAAGAGAGGTCTGAACAGAGCACTGACCACATGTGCTGCAGAAGACAAGTGCCTTCTTCCAACTAGGAGTTGAGGAGAGCCTGGATCAAGGAGGGACCTGCACTTAGAGTTAGAAAGACATTATCTGAGACTATTTTGAAGTTAAAATTGATAATATTTCCTGTTCAACTAGTAGGAATTCCAAGTCAAAATGATGACATGAATACCAATCTGAAAAACTATGTAACTAGAGTTGCTACTTAGTGAGATAGAAAGGAGGAGATCAAGTTTCTATGTTAAAGTAGGTATACACTTGCAGACATTGCAGAGGAAAGGTTAGTATTCTGTTTATTATATAAGCTTAGATCTGTTTCACAACTCTGATGATATATTGATGATAATAAAAATGAATACTGTAGATAAATAAGAGAATCTAATGCAATGTTTTGATTTGGATGATGTAAAAAGGAAACAGGAAGATGCTAAGAAGAAGAGCTTGTATGACAGGAAGACAACATAAAGTGAGGTTGAATGGGAAATCATTGTTTCAGAAAGATTAATTCTGAGTACTGCTGATCACCTGAGTAAGAACTGGGAAGTGATTAATGGGCTTAACCCTGACAAGGCCTTGCACGACCTTGGCACAAACTGTCACAGCAGTATACTGCCAAATAAAAGATTAGGTAGAGTAAATGCAAGAATGAATGATGGGAGGCAGGAAGAAAAGAACATGCGTTTGGGTAATGTTTTTGAGGAGTTTCACTTCAAAGACAGAAAAATTATATAGGTGGTTACTAAGTTTATGTAGGATGTGATACATGGAAGGGTGTTATACGGATGAAAATCCCAGAGGATGAATACTGAGATCAAAAGAGTAACTACAGTGATATTCTCCGACTATTGGAAAGAGGATCTGGAAAACACATGGAAGGTTTGGTGAGGTGATGGAATCCCAGAGCAATCGTTTTCCAGTTTGTTGTTATGATGACAAAGGGATAAGGATGGATGATCAACCAGTAGTCAGTAAAGGGAGAAGCCCATTGAAAGTGTGAAGAGGGCTGGAGAGATGGCCTAGCGATTAAGAGCGCCGACCGCTCTTACAGAGGACCCGGGTTCGATCCCCAGCACCCACATGGCGGCTGAGAACCGTCTGAAACTCCAATTCCAGGAGAACTCCAGTTCCAGGGGAATCCGAGACCCTCTTCTGACCTCCGCGGCATTGCACGACACGGGTGCACAAACTTGCATGCAGACAGTACATTGATACACATATAGAAATAAATAAAAATGCCGGGAGTGGTGGCGCACGCCTTTAATCCTAGCACTTGGGAGGCAGAGGCACGCGGATCTCTGTGAGTTCAGGGCCAGCCTGGTCTACAGAGTGAGTTCCAGGACAGCCAGAGCTACAGGGAGACCCTGTCTCAAAAAAACAAAAAAAAAAAAAAAATCATGGTGTTTTCTCTTGTAAGCCCTTGTGTATTTAGGTGTGTAACAAGAGAATTACAGAAGAATCTTTGGGGATGACTTTATCTATCCTATTTTAAGAACATATGAACTCTTCAGTAAACATTAAGCTACATTACGCCCTGCCTTAAGTAATTTATAATCTCTGACCTTTTCCTGACCCTTGACTTGTGTTCTCTCCAGAACTTAAAAATGTTTTTTTCTCCAATTAAATAAAAGGCAAATGGAGATGTAAAAGGAAAAACTCATCCGATGTTACCTGCACTTTTCCTGTTTTCCAGTTGGAGCAGTTTCAAATGAATTTGACTTCATTTCTTTTTTTAATTATTCATGAAAGCAGAGGAGGAAGAAACGAGAAGAGGAAAGCAGGAATAGTGAGGGTTAGGGCGAGTCTTTTACCTAAAGTAAAAAAAAGGCTGAAAAACTAAACATAAATGATACTTAACTATCATTTTATATTCATTAATTAGTTAATTATTGTAGTGCGTGCATGACGCGTGAGGGTGCTTGTCACGGTGAGTGTGTGGAGGTCAGAGGACAGCTCTGTGGACTTAGTTCTTTCCTTTTACCTTTACGTGTGTGCTTTCCAGGGATTGAACTCAGGTCACCAGGCTTGCATGGCAAATGCTTTGCCCACTGAACCATCATTTTTTATTCAATAAAAATTTATCAAGTATCCAATAGCAGGTACCATTCTAGCCTGTGGGGGTAGAACATACAAGGTCTTTGCCTTATGAGACCATTGATAAAATAAAAATATAAAAACAAGTCAGCAAGAGAATTACAGGAAAGGTAAATTTTAAGACACGGGGTACTCTATGGGAAGCCCAGTAGAGTAGTCAAGGAAGGCTTCTCATAGAGATAACTTTGGGCCTGAAACCTGAAGAATAAGAATTAAATAGAATGATCTCATTTGTTTACTTACACAGAGTATATATGTACATATATCTCTATCTATCAATCATCTATCTATCTATCTATCTATCTATATCTATCTTTGCAATGTAAGGAAATGACAAAAGACACAGAGGAGATCTGGGGAAAAGTATTCCCAGACAAAGGATTCGGCAGTGCGGACAGGCCTCCTAGATCTTTGGGGATCAGAAGTAGAATGAGATAACGTGTAGTTCAGGCAGCATTGGTAAGTGCTGCCTGCTTATCTGTTTTCAGTTACAATGTGCATTGAAAGATAAGATAGACTCTGGAACAGGGATACCAGGTTCACATCTGTTACTTACTTTCTCAATTGCCCTGAATAAAAACAACTGACCAAAACAAACTTGGGGGAAAAGGTTTATTTTTAACTTACTTCTCCCAGGTCAGAGTTCATTTCTGAGGGAAGTCAGGGCAGGAACCTGAAGGCAGGAGCGGAATGAAGTTCAACCTGGAGGATGCTGGCTTATTGCTTGCTCGCTCTGCCCCTTGAACTCGGCCTGATTTTTTTTTTTTTTTTGTCTTTTCGAGACAGGGTCTCCCTGTAGCTCCGCTGTCCTGGAACCTACTCTGTCGAACCAGGCTCGGCCTTGAACTCACAAAGATTCGCCTGCCTCTGCCCTCCCAGAGTGCTGCAGGATTAAAGCTGTGTGCCACCAGGCCCGGCACTCAGCTGCTTTCTTACCCAACCAAGACCACCTGCCCAGGGGTGGCAACCACCCACAATGGGCTGGGCCCTGATATCACATTTCCAATTAGAAAAATGCCTCAGGGGTGAGAGATGACTCATGGTTATGAAGGCAAATCGTACATTCACTTGCAGAGGCATCCCTGGGGTTCAATTCCTAGCAGCCTCACATGGCAGATAAGAAGAACTCGTCTGTAAGCTCCAGTTCCAGGAAAATCCGACACCTCTCTACTGACTTCCTGTGGCATTGCAAACATGGCGCACCAAACCGTACATACACAGTACACTCAATACACATTTTTTTTTTTTTTTTTTTAAAAAAAAGAAAAATGCCTTACAGCATGGATGGCCACAGGCCAGTCCCACATAGGAATCCGCCCATCGAAGTTCCTCTTCCCAGGTATATTCAAGTTGACAACCAAACCTATTCAGCACAATCACTTACTATGTGACTTGCAGCAAGTAAGGCAACTGCTTTGTGCTCAAATTTCCTGTCTATAAAATGGGGGAAATAATACTTATTGCAAACAAAGCAAACATAATTATCAAATAAAGCAATAGATTTGTTCCAATGATTANCAGCACCCACATGGCGCCTAAGAACGTCTGAACTCCAATCCAGGAGAAACTCCAGTTCCAGCGGAATCTGCAGACCCCTTCTGACCTCCGCGGCTTTGCCACGACACGGGTGCACAGACCTGCCATGCAGACAATACATTCATTACACATTACAAAAAAAAAAAAAAAAAAAGAGACGTGCTTCCTGTAGCCTCCTTCCTGGCTTGTCCTGAAATTTCAAATTGTTCCCTCTATGGGCTCCATGAACACTGACTTTTCACTCTTGGACTCAGGGCCTTTGTTCTTACTTCTAGTTTCTTACCCTTTGACCTACTAGCTCTCTCCTCGTTCTTCCCATCTTTGAGAATTCACTTATATCTGAAAACCTTTCCTGAAATGAGGGCTTCTCGCTCCTTGCTGTCACAGCTTCCTATATGCTTTCAACACTATGGTTATCAGATGTTTTAATCATACTTTTGATTAAATGGTTAATGTCTCTGATTGATCAAAACATATCCCTCTATTAATCATTGTATCTGCAATACTGAGAAGGCTCGAGACACCACCACATTCATTAAGTATCTTTGTTTTCAATAGTTCTTCCTTTTTGAATCCTGACCTCCTACCCTACAACCTCTTAGAGAGAAAGCCTAAATAAATATATATTGATTGATTTTAATGTTGGGTTTAAGTAATAAATTTGAAAACATGCTTTTATAAATTCCCCTGATGGTCAGTTTGGTTTGGTTTTCATCCAAATTAAAGTGTGTCATTTTGTTTCATCAGATTCATGACTTTGCTGTTTAAAAGAAGAGCGTTTACTGATGAATTAAGACTGCTTTGAAAATATCAAGTTGATTTATTCTCATTTCATTTCTTTAACCATCTGCCCATTTCTAAATGAGTAGATGCCTGTTAAAAGGAGCAATAAATACAATAAAAATATTTTATGGTATAATTCTATTTAGTTTTAGTACTTTAAAGAAAAAGTATTACAGGCTAGAGATAAAATATTTTGTACTTGTATTCAGATAAAATATTTTGTACTTGTATTCAGAGTGCTGTCTCTGATATCTGTGAGTGGTGTTGCTGATTTCAGGCTCAATTATTTTTTCAGTAATAGCTCAATTTGGGATAGTAAATTGTCAACTTTTTAGAGCAAACCCCAGGATATCTATATGGTCTGACAGAAGCAATTCACTGTTTGAGCCAAATGTTGAATATGCATTACAACTTAGGTTGTGAATGACACCTTATTAACTTGGGCACCTAATCTTCTGAAGCTAATGGAAGTAAAATTATAATCAAAGGCCTCTTTAACTCAAAAGAACCACACTCCCAATTATTCCTTTTCTTAAACTGTTGCTTTTCTCTGACTTGGATCCTTGAGATATTAAAAAGGCCTTTTTTTTTTTAGCTCAAAATAGCAGAATATATAGTCTTTATTTCCTTATTAAGAAATGGTTTTATTTGACATTTAATTCTTAACACTTATCTTTGTCCTAAATAAGATTGTTTCTCACTTAGATATTGGCAGAAAACTTAGATAAGCTTTTAAGGGGATTAAATAGACGTTTCATTAATCCAGCAAATATATTTTTATTCCCATAGTGAACAAAGTTTCTACCCTCCATATACATGATTGGTATATTTTAGGAGCTCTAAGAAACAGGTGGGGTGATAAGCCCATTCAGAAGTGAGGGAAGTATGAGAAGATATGGGGGGGAGGGAGGGAGAGGGAGGAAAGGAGAAGAAATACAACTTCATCCAGGATTCAGCTAGGCATAGGACACTGTGTGGGTATGAAACAGTGTTACAGGATTGCTCATCTTGAGAAGGGGTCTCACTTCTGTATTCTTAAATCAATAAATCACTGTTGCCCAAAAGGGCTGTAACCTTACAGGACTCTCCAAAGAGTTTCCTTTTGAGTCACCCAAGCTGCAAACTATTTATCAATCAATATTTACCAATATTTGTAAATATTGTAAATACCAATATTAATAAATATCAATATTTATCAATCAATCAATAATTAAGGTCTTGGAGACAAAGCCCACTAAGAGAGGTCTGAACAGAGCACTGACCACATGTGCTGCAGAAGACAAGTGCCTTCTTCCAACTAGGAGTTGAGGAGAGCCTGGATCAAGGAGGGACCTGCACTTAGAGTTAGAAAGACATTATCTGAGACTATTTTGAAGTTAAAATTGATAATATTTCCTGTTCAACTAGTAGGAATTCCAAGTCAAAATGATGACATGAATACCATCTGAAAAACTATGTAACTAGAGTTGCTACTTAGTGAGATAGAAAGGAGGAGATCAAGTTTCTATGTTAAAGTAGGTATACACTTGCAGACATTGCAGAGGAAAGGTTAGTATTCTGTTTATTATATAAGCTTAGATCTGTTTCACAACTCTGATGATATATTGATGATAATAAAAATGAATACTGTAGATAAATAAGAGAATCTAATGCAATGTTTTGATTTGGATGATGTAAAAAGGAAACAGGAAGATGCTAAGAAGAAGAGCTTGTATGACAGGAAGACAACATAAAGTGAGGTTGAATGGGAAATCATTGTTTCAGAAAGATTAATTCTGAGTACTGCTGATCACCTGAGTAAGAACTGGGAAGTGATTAATGGGCTTAACCCTGACAAGGCCTTGCACGACCTTGGCACAAACTGTCACAGCAGTATACTGCCAAATAAAGTATAGGTAGAAAATGCAAGAATGAATGATGGGAGGCAGGAAGAAAAGAAAATGCGTTTGGGTGTGGGTAATGTTTTTGAGGAGTTTCACTTCAAAGACAGAAAAATTATATAGGTGGTTACTAAGTTTATGTAGGATGTGATACATGGAAGGGTGTTATACGGATGAAAATCCCAGAGGATGAATACTGAGATCAAAAGAGTAACTACAGTGATATTCTCCGACTATTGGAAAGAGGATCTGGAAAACACATGGAAGGTTTGGTGAGGTGATGGAATCCCAGAGCAATCGTTTTCCAGTTTGTTGTTATGATGACAAAGATAAGTTGATGATCAACCAGTAGTCAGTAAAGAAGGCCATTTAATTTTAGGGCTGAGAGTGGCCTAGCGGTTAAGAGCGCCGACCGCTCTTACAGGGGACCCGGTTCGATCCCCAGCCACCCACATGGCGGCTGAGAACCGTCTGGAAACTCCAATTCCAGGAGAACTCCATTCCAGGGAATCCGGACCCTTTCTGACCTCGCCCGCCATGCACGACACGGGTGAGTGCACAACTGCATGCAGACAGTACATTCATAACACACAGAAAAAAAAAAAACAAAGTGTAAAGAAGGGTCAGAGCATGAATGAACTAGAAAGCTGTGGTAAGATTTCTGAACAGCTCTGGGAGCCAGAAGGAGGTGAGTAATAATCTGAGAAAGTTCTAAGTATCTAGAAAGTTTAAGATGAGGTAAGTATAAAGGACATGGGAAAACCAGATATATAATTTCCTATATGCATGGCTTTAAATAATTATTTAAAATTAAATTAAAAAAATCAAAAAAAAAAAAAAAAAAATTTTTAAAAAATATTTTATTGATGTTTTATATATTTCATACATTTCTCAGTCCAATTTAGACACATTTCCTTTTCCTTCCACCCCACCCCAGTTCATGAATTCTGCCATACATGCCTTGTATCTTTTTCTCAGTCTTTTTAAAGTTTTTCTCTGCAGAGGTTTATTGTTTGGCAGAAGTTAAAAGTTTCAGTCAGTTCTTTGACCCCCGTCCTTTCCCTTGTGTCCCCTCCCCATTTGTAGTGCTCCAAATAGCATTATTATATATTATATATATAATATATTATATCTAATATATACCAAAAATTATGACTGAAAAGAAACTGTATGTTAATTCCAAAATATGTTTAGGATTCATATTTTCCCTTTAATTTTATTACTCTAAATATAAAACATACCCTCCATCCATATACCACAATTACAATGTCTTGAAAATAAGTGGTAAGTTAGTTCTAGAGCCCCATTAAGGATTCCATTATAACAGCACAGTTGCTTTCAATAAAAAGAAATATAACATTAAAATTGCTCCTTTGCTTTCAACTAGGGATTTGTGTTAGCCTTCCACATGAGGAGTTACCCTTTGGTTTTCGGGACCGTGTTTTTCATTAGCATAATGGTTTGAGTTCATCCATTTACCTGCAAGTTCATGATGTCCTCTTTCTTTATGGCATAATTTCCATTGCTGTAGATTTGTACCACATTTTCTCTACCACTTGTGGGTTGAGGGACACTAAGGTTGCTTCCAGCTCTTCGCTATTATCTAATAGTTCCATATTCATAGTTTGTAGTAGAATGTGAACTAAACATAAATGGGCAGGAATCTTTGCAGTAGGATGAGTCTTGTGGGTATAAGCCCAAGAGCGGTATGACTGGGTCAGCTTCTTTAGAGCTCTCCACACTGCTTTCCATAGAGGTTACATAAGTTTGCATTCCCACCAGCAGTGGATGAGTGTTTCCTCTTTCCCCAAAACCCTCTCCAGCATTTGATATTCTTTGTTTTCTGGATCATAGCTAGTCTTACCTGAGTAAGATGAAATCTTAAGGTGGTTTTATTTGCAACTTCTAATAGCGATGTTTTAAACACTTTTAAGTGTTCTCAGCATCTTTTCTTCTTCATTTGTGAAGTCTCTGTTTCAGCTCTTTAATCCATCTCTTGAATGTCTTTATTATTTTTTTGGCACACACCTTTAATCCAGTACTCAGGAGGCAGAGGCTGGTGGATCTCTGTGCATTTAAAGCCAACCTGTCTTGTGAACAATATATATATATACATATATATAATATATATATATATATATTCAATATGTATATTATATATTCAACCCTGTCTTGTACAATATATTTTAATATATATTATATATATTAAAAAAACAAAAAATAAAAATAAAGCCACCTGATCTATATAGTGAGCTCCAGGCCAGCTGGGGCTAAAGGGAAGCCCGCCTTGAAATGACCAAAAAAAAAAAAAAATCCCTATGAAAATAGATGGACAGGAGAAGACAGAAATAATCTAAATAAATGTGGTGATGACCGATAAGGGATCATGTGTTATAAGACCAGTGTCTTGGGACTGTAGGGATGGCCTAGTGGTTAAGAGCGCTGACCACTCTTACAGAGGACCCAGGTTCGATCCCCAGCACCCACATGGCGGCCAAGAACTGTCTGAAACTCCAATTCCAGGAGAACTCTAGTTCCAGGGGAATCTGACACCCTCTTCTAACGTCCATGGCATTGCACGACACGGGTGCACAGACTTGCATGCAGACAGTACATTCATACACATACAGAAATAAATAAAATTAAAAAAAAAATTTAAAGAAAAGACCAGTGTCTTCACCTGACCCGGCCATACCACTCCTGGGCATGTACCCACAAGACTCATCTTACCACAGAGATACATGCACAACCACGTTTATTGCAGCTCTCTTCACAATAGCAAAGAGCTGGAACCAACCCAAGTGCCCCTCAACTGATGAGTGGATAGAGAAAATGTGGTACATCTACACAATGGAGTTCTATGCAGTGGTAAAGAAAGATGACATCATGAACTTTGCGGGTAAATGGCTGGAGCTTGAAGATATCATGCTGAGTGAAGTAACACAGTCCCAGAAAAACAAACGATGAATGGTATCCCTCATCTGTGGATACTAGAGCCAATTACCTAATTGTATGACAAACTGAGCAACGTTAATATGATCTGAAAACAACTGTGCTCTTATATTATGAATCCCTTAAAAATAAATAAATAAAAATTAAATATAAATAAATAAAAGACCAGTGTCTTAAAAAGATATATAAACCAAATTCCAAGCCAATAAAATACAATTGTACCACATTTAGTTTAATCATCTAAGGATGAGTAAATATAATATGCTAATAGTTCCATATTCATAGTTTGTATATTCATAGTTTGTAGTTGAATGTGAACTGACTTATAAAATGTTGACCTGTTTTTTGAAATGGTGTAGTGAAGGTACAAAGAGTAAATTTCCAAATGAAGGACTGAGGTGACACAGAATTGTTGGAGGAAGATTTTTGCACTTGAATTAGTGACCTAACATATCTCTAGTATCTAGCATTGAGCTGGGCATAACACATGCCTTTAATCCTAGCACTGGGGAGGCAGAGGCAAGCAGATCTCTGTGATATCAAGGCCAGACTGGTCTACATAGTGAGTCCCAGGTAAACAAAACTGTCAAAAAACAAAAAGTTAAGCAAGCAAAATAAGAGTGGTATAGAACTTTCAGAACAAAATGAGTTTAACTCTAGTGTTAAAGAGCAGAAAAGGGGCTGGAGAGATGGCTTAGGGGTTAAGAGCACTGACTGCTCTTGCAGAGGACCCGGGTTCGATCCCCAGCACCCACATGGTGGCTAAGAACCGTCTGTAACTCCAATTCCAGGAGAACTCCAGTTCCAGGGGAATCCGAGACCCTCTCTGACCTCCGCGGCATTGCATGACACGGGTGCACAAACCTACATGCAGACAGTACATTCATACACATACAAAAATAATTAAAATTAAAAAAATGTTTAAAAAAAAAGAGCAGAAAAAAGCACAGCAAATATTGGTATTTTTACCCCAGTCCTTTCTTTGTTTAGAAAAAAAAATCGTTAGTTACTTTTAAGTAATGTAATAACAAAACAAAATGCTGAAAAAGAAAATGTAAAATTATGCCAATGTTACAAATATTATTTTGCCTTCCTTATGAATAATACACACACACACAAACACACACAAACTCACAAACACACATATATGCTTTAGAAGGAAAACAAGGTTGTGTTGTTAGGGCTGTGAACTCTTGGATACTAAATTATTTTTATCATATAATTTTCATAAATTTAATGGGGAAAAGTCTTTAAAGTATAGCCAATATTAGTTCACACTTGTAGAAAGATGTTTATTCAGGTCTTTAGTTCTACATTTTTTGAGTGGGTTGCAAAGGGATTAAAAATATTGCTTGCTTCATACAATTCTGCATAGGTGGCTGTGCTTATTAACTTGATAAATGAAAACTGGTGCTCAGTTGATTATAATATATGAAGTTATTTTTGTGTTCCAGATGTCACTTCCTATAGACAATGTTTGTGGTTTCCCAAATGTTAGAAGTTTCTTTATGCTCTAATTTTTTATATCTTTAAGGTCCTTATTTTTTATTTCATTTTGCAGTGACATACAATATTTCCCATCAATATCTCATTAGCCAAATAATTTTCCCATAAATAATTTACCTAATTGTAACCAGTTAGTTTCTGCATTATTAGGTGTTTATAATGCTGACAAAATTAAAAATATTTGTTTGTTCACATGTCCTTATGTGAGACAACACATTTTAGAAGAGGCTTTCGAAAAGGGTGGGGGGTTTCCAAAGAATTATGTTGAGGGGGCTGGAGAGATAATTCAGTGGTTAAGAGTGCCAACTGCTCTTGCAGAGGACCTGGGTTTGATTCCCAGCACCCACATGGCAGCTAAGAACTGTCTTTAAGCCAGGAGTAGTGGTGCATGCTTTTTTATCCTAGCAATTGGGAGACAGAGGCAGGTGGATCTCTATGAGTTCAAGGCCAGCCTGGCCTACAGAGTGAGTTCCAGGCCAGCTGGGGATATAGAGAGACCCTGTCTCAAAAAATAAATAAATAAATAAATAAATAAAATAAAGAATTATGTTGAACTAATGGTTCTGTGTTGCCCTGAGGGTGACAGTTTGGCAGGGGGGGTTCTCTTACTATTCAGAATTAAATGTATATGTATTTATATTTTACATTTGGTTGCTATACTTACAGATTTCTATGAATCAACATTTTCATATTGACAAACTTTTCCACGAATAATACCACTGTTGGGGCTGGTGTCTATGACGTGTGGCTGCTATTGTACAGGGGCTGAGTGTTTTGTGCCCTTTGTTACACTGCTTTTGTAATCCATTACTGTCTTTCCACAGAACTGCTTTGTGTCTCACAGCCGGTGGACCATGCTAGATAAAAGGCCCATGTTAGAAATGGATTAAATATTCACAGACCAAGAACTATGGCACGTGGAATGCTGTCACAGTGTTGTCTCTTTCCATAAATTTGTTGTTGACTACAAATCTGAATTCCAATGTTAAACTTATGCAGTTAATTCAGAAAATAGAGTTGAACACATAGTGTGGTGATCAGCTCTCTGCCACCAACATATTGTTAGGAATAACCTGCTCAATAGTTTACCTCAGTCATCCCAAGCTACTTACCACTTTTTAAAATATCAAGTGTTTTATTGATGTTAGTGTTGCAATACAGTGCAATTATCTACATTTAATCCTCATATTTCTAGATCTCAAGTAATTAAATAGTTTCAACTTAGAAACTTGGAGATGAAGACTTGGGAGTTTTAAATACAAGTCTGTGACTAAATGGCTGTTTGATTTAGTCTAATGATACAGTTCCAGGATTCTCATTGAAAAATAAATTTTCTCATGGGGTTATTTCATAGAATACATGAGATAATGCATATAAACATTTTTTCTATTACTTTTTTATTTTTTTTCATTTTTTTAACAATAAGCAATAATTTATGAGTACAAGTATCCTTCATGTAAAACCAAGTTGCAAGCAGTTGTGCCAAACCCACACAGCCCACGGGTCCCACCATCCAGCTGGGGGGCTTGTATGTTCAATCAAGTTGATAAAATAAGTGTCCAGTCTATATTGCTGTAGTTTCACCATTCACCCCAATCGCAGCCCTTACATTCTACCATGCCCCCTCTTCTGCAGATTGTTCCCTAGGCTTAGAAAAGGGGCACGGGTGGACAAGAAGCAAAACAGTCTACTTTCTCTGGAGCTGTCGTTTTGGACTCTGGTCAATTCTGCCTATTTCCTTTCATGGGCTGATAGTTTGTCCAGGAATTACCTTTCAGTCTTACTAATGAAGCACAGGCAATTAGATATATAGGTATTTAAACAGTACTAATTGTTATGGTAGGTTACTTTGGTATAGACACAGATATTTGGATGGTATGTTAATCTACAAATTACATTTTTTTCTGTAATATATGACAGGGTCTTACTGTGGCTTATAACATCTCCTAACTGCTAGAGGTTGTAAGCTTGTGGCATCAGCCATGGGTTATTCCTCCAAGGAGAGAGCTAATAGCCAATTAGATTTGGGATATACAGGCATATGGCTGCCACTGCTGCATAGTATTTCCAGGCAGGTGAGGTGTAGCTGGTGCTGATGGGGGAGTCTTGCTTGATTCAAGGAGACCTATATTTGCTTTATTGGTTTAGTGGTCTTTGGTAACACTCTCTGGTATTACAGAGACCAACTGTACACATGCAAGTGCGGTCTCAATACATCTTTCCCGTGCTTACTAATACTAAAGTCTCCTTAAGCTGTGCACTTAAGCAAAATATATTAATACAGGAGAACTCCGATATCAGCAATGGATTATTCTACAAAGGTAAAGGCTTCTTGCCTATAAACATTTTTATCTAGTGTGTGATACATAGTAGGTTCTCAAAAATTAGCTTGAAATAATTAACCTTATCATTTGTTATGTCTAATCACTTTATACACAATTATAATTAAATTTGATGAATCCTTATGACATCCTGAGTGACACCCCTGAAGATGGTTCAGGAAAGGCACATCACAGCAGCTCTAATCCTGAGGATGATTCTAAATATTGCAATGTTCCTAACCAGCATTAAAAATTAACTGAATAATCAGAGGCTACTTACTTTCAAGCAGATATATGGAAAAAATAATTTCATTCTAATCAGTTTACACCAGAATAATGACAGCTCATTATAACGGTATTCTGAGGAAGTGTCTCCAAAATATCTCTAGAATGTATGCAGATCTACTGTTAGATAAATATAAATATTCATTTTCAACCAATGAAATGCCTTTTTCTTATATAGTAGCATTTTAGAAGTTTTTATGAGTCCATACAGTATGCTTATCTATCTATCTATCTATCTATCTATCTATCTATCTATCTGTCTATCTATCTATCATCTCTCTACCTTCATCATTATCATCTATCATCTATCTGCCACCTATGTGTATTCTATCCATGTATTTGTGAAATTATATCTATAGTATTCATAACCACTTATGTGAATATATAAACATATATATGACCTTAATCAATCTTAAACATGGAGTAAGAAAACAAAAATATTGCATTATGTATTGCCTTTAATCCACAGTGACATTATATATTATTTTAACAGTAGGGTTTTAACAAGCAGGCTGATATAGACATTTTCTTGTACCCTAGTAAGATTTTATCTTTATATAAAGCAAGGCATTCTGAAACAAGAAAGTATAAGTTTGTAGAATAATTTCTTTTCCTTCAGTGTGTCCCATATACCACTGGGAACCACATTTGATAATTGTTCTCTAGTTTCCTCTGTGTGATGTCTTGACCCCACTTTTAAACAGCCTGTTTCTGGAGAGATGATATTTTATGAATTCTGGAAGACTAAGCAAATCAAAGATGTCTTCATTCTAATTTGAGCAAGTCAGAACTATACATAGATAGACCCTCAGCCATTGAAGCATCAAAGATATGAAATGAGCAATTAAAACTTGAGAGCTTTTATTAAAGTCTTTCATATTTTATAAGCCCCAATACAGATGTTTTCTGAGGTTCATAACATTGCAAACTATCATTTGTACTCAAGGAATTAAATGGCCATCTTTTAAAAATCAATACATGGTTATCATTTAAAAGAAACATTAGTTAAAATCTACTATGGCCATCTATTTACTGAGTTCATGAAATAATACAAATTATTATGTAGACGAGAGAACAACTAATTCTCCCATTACCCATAACCTCTCCTGTCCACCAGAATCTTCCTATGTACTTCCTATGTAACCCTCAGAGTACCAAAAACTCTTGCACTCAAGTGTATGCTAGTTATCCTAAATTTGTTCTGCAACACAGTGACAGTATTCTCTGGGCTATGGAAGCATTTAGACTGTCAGCTCTTTTTTCCTCAATACCCAGAAGAAGTCTTTCACATGGAGAATGTGGTTGTGTTGATTCTTGTGCAATAATGAATGCTAAAATGCTTTCAAAAAAAGATCTGGTTTAGAATGATAAATTGAAGGCAGAAGAGAACAAAAAACCTGTTACATTTGGTTGCTATACTTACAGATTTCTATGAATCAACATTTTCATATTGACAAACTTTTCCACGAATAATACCACTGTTGGGGCTGGTGTCTATGACGTGTGGCTGCTATTGTACAGGGGCTGAGTGTTTTGTGCCCTTTGTTACACTGCTTTTGTAATCCATTACTGTCTTTCCACAGAACTGCTTTGTGTCTCACAGCCGTGGACCATGCTAGATAAAAGGCCCATGTTAGAAATGGATTAAATATTCACAGACCAAGAACTATGGCACGTGGAATGCTGTCACAGTGTTGTCTCTTTCCATAAATTTGTTGTTGACTACAAATCTGAATTCCAATGTTAAACTTATGCAGTTAATTCAGAAAATAGAGTTGAACACATAGTGTGGTGATCAGCTCTCTGCCACCAACATATTGTTAGCAATAACCTGCTCAATAGTTTACCTCAGTCATCCCAAGCTACTTACCACTTTTTAAAATATCAAGTGTTTTATTGATGTTAGTGTTGCAATACAGTGCAATTATCTACATTTAATCCTCATATTTCTAGATCTCAAGTAATTAAATAGTTTCAACTTAGAAACTTGGAGATGAAGACTTGGGAGTTTTAAATACAAGTCTGTGACTAAATGGCTGTTTGATTTAGTCTAATGATTCAGTTCCAGGATTCTCATTGAAAATAAATTTCTCATGGGGTTATTTCATAGAATACATGAGATAATGCATTAAACATTTTTTTTATTTTTATTTTTTTTCATTTTTTTAACAATAAGAATAATTTATGAGTACAAGTATCCTCATTCATGTAAAACCAAGTTGCAGGCAGTTGTGCCAAAACCCACAGCTCCATCGGTTCCCCACCTCCAGCTGTGGGGGGCTTGTATGTTCAATCAAGTTGATAATAAGTGTCCAGGTCTATATTGCTGTAGTTTCATCCATTACCTCCCAATCGCAGCCCTTACATTTCTACCATGCCCCCTCTTCTGCAGATTGTTCCCTAGGCTTAGAAAAGGGGCACGGGTGGACAAGAAGCAAAACAGTCTACTTTCTCTGGAGCTGTCGTTTTGACTCTGGTCAATTCTGCCTATTTCCTTTCATGGGCTGATAGTTTGTCCAGGAATTACCTTTCAGTCTTACTAATGAAGCACAGGGCAATTAGATATTAGGTATTTAAACAGTACTAATTGTTATGGTAGGTTACTTTGGATAGACAACAGATAGTTGGATGGATGGTTGTTAATCTACAAATTACATTTTTTTCTGTATATATGACAGGGTCTTACTGTTGCTTATAACATCTCCTAACTGCACAGAGGTAGTAAGCTTGTGGCATCAGCCTGGGTTATTCCTCCAGAGAGAGAGCTAATAGCCAATTAGATTTGGGATATACAGGCATAGGCTGCCACTGCTGCATAGTATTTCCAGGCAGGTGAGCGGTGTAGCTGGTGCTGATGGGGGAGTCTGCTTGATTCAAGGAGACCTATTTGCTTTATTGGTTTAGTGTCTTTGAACACTCTCGGTATTACAGAGACCACTGTAACCTGCAAGTGCGGTCTCATAATCATTTTCCCGTGCTACTAATACTAAAGTCTCCTTAAGCGTGCACTTAAGCAAAATATATAATACAGGAGAACTCCGATATCAGCAATGGATTATTCTACAAAGGTAAAGGCTTCTTGCCATATAAACATTTTTATCTAGTGTGTGGTACATAGTAGGTTCTCAAAAATTAGCTTGAAATAATTAACCTTATCATTTGTTATGTCTAATCACTTTATACACAATTATAATTAAATTTGATGAATCCTTATGACATCCTGAGTGACACCCCTGAAGATGGTTCAGGAAAGGCACATCACAGCAGCTCTAATCCTGAGGATGATTCTAAATATTGCAATGTTCCTAACCAGCATTAAAAATTAACTGAATAATCAGAGGCTACTTACTTTCAAGCAGATATATGGAAAAAATAATTTCATTCTAATCAGTTTACACCAGAATAATGACAGCTCATTATAACGGTATTCTGAGGAAGTGTCTCCAAAATATCTCTAGAATGTATGCAGATCTACTGTTAGATAAATATAAATATTCATTTTCAACCAATGAAATGCCTTTTTCTTATATAGTAGCATTTTAGAAGTTTTTATGAGTCCATACAGTATGCTTATCTATCTATCTATCTATCTATCTATCTATCTATCTATCTATCTATTATCTATCATCTCTCTACCTTCATCATTATCATCTATCATCTATCTGCCACCTATGTGTATTCTATCCATGTATTTGTGAAATTATATCTATAGTATTCATAACCACTTATGTGAATATATAAACATATATATGACCTTAATCAATCTTAAACATGGAGTAAGAAAACAAAAATATTGCATTATGTATTGCCTTTAATCCACAGTGACATTATATATTATTTTAACAGTAGGGTTTTAACAAGCAGGCTGATATAGACATTTTCTTGTACCCTAGTAAGATTTTATCTTTATATAAAGCAAGGCATTCTGAAACAAGAAAGTATAAGTTTGTAGAATAATTTCTTTTCCTTCAGTGTGTCCCATATACCACTGGGAACCACATTTGATAATTGTTCTCTAGTTTCCTCTGTGTGATGTCTTGACCCCACTTTTAAACAGCCTGTTTCTGGAGAGATGATATTTTATGAATTCTGGAAGACTAAGCAAATCAAAGATGTCTTCATTCTAATTTGAGCAAGTCAGAACTATACATAGATAGACCCTCAGCCATTGAAGCATCAAAGATATGAAATGAGCAATTAAAACTTGAGAGCTTTTATTAAAGTCTTTCATATTTTATAAGCCCCAATACAGATGTTTTCTGANGGTTCATAACATTGCAAACTATCATTTGTACTCAAGGAATTAAATGGCCATCTTTTAAAAATCAATACATGGTTATCATTTAAAAGAAACATTAGTTAAAATCTACTATGGCCATCTATTTACTGAGTTCATGAAATAATACAAATTATTATGTAGAGAGAGAACAACTAATTTCCCATTACCCATAACCTCTCCTGTCCACCAGAATCTTCCTATGTACTTCCTATGTAACCCTCAGAGTACCAAAAACTCTTGCACTCAAGTGTATGCTAGTTATCCTAAATTTGTTCTGCAACACAGTGACAGTATTCTCTGGGCTATGGAAGCATTTAGACTGTCAGCTCTTTTTTCCTCAATACCCAGAAGAAGTCTTTCACATGGAGAATGTGGTTGTGTTGATTCTTGTGCAATAATGAATGCTAAAATGCTTTCAAAAAAAGATCTGGTTTAGAATGATAAATTGAAGGCAGAAGAGAACAAAAAACCTGTTTGTTATGAAAAGGTCACTTTTACTAAAAAAAAAAACTGAATTGGACCTGAAATAAATTAGGGATGGGTCTTATGTTAGGTGAATAATGTCTTTTCTATGGGAGAAAGAAGAAACCCAGCTAGTCAGTAGTCATATATGGTCCCCTGCAACTGACTGCACAATGACTAGATGTGATAGGATGAAGAGACCCCTGTCAAGACACATGGGCCTCCACAGGACCTCTGGGTATGATTCTGTCATAGTATGTAATAGGAGCATCACATAAAAATAATGACAACAACATGACAGCAGATTAGGGCTAAGTGTACTTTATTCTTATCCTCCACATTGTCACTTGTTTTGAAGAGTTGAATCTGAGTGGCATTATTTAGGTGGAAAAAGGGAAGTAGCAAAACTCTGAAGATTGACACCTATAATTTATTACATCTATTACTATTAGAGTTTACAAGTACATAATTAAACCCTTTCATTCCCCCAAGCAAGTTCATCAAAGTCTTCCTCAAATAAAGATGATATATGCCTCCCCTCCCACATAGAGTATCCCATGCTTAATTTCCAACAGCTTTATAGATGACTTCAAGCTGGTAGAAACAGGAATCTATGGGCCTGCTCTCCTCTGGAAGCACCAGGTAGCTAAGCAACATATGTTAGAAAGTAACTCATTTCTTAGTATGATGAATCCCAGAGCCATTCTACCCTATGGGCTCTAATATATACCATGTACAGTGTAAGTCCTACTCAGGCACTAAAATCCCCAGTGGATTCTGCACTGTGAAGTGGACATAAATACCTTCTTCAGAGTGTAGGCCTGAGCAAAGAACATACTCAGATGACCTGAGAAAACCAGGGTAGCATTTGGAACATCTCTTAACAGGAGTTTTGGTGCTAAGTTTGCTGCTAAAGCATACCTTTCAATACAAGTTCATCAGGCATATATACCATTTTACTAGAAAACTCAAAAAAGTACTGTTTCAAATTGAGACTGAAAGTTCAAATAGCCCTTATGGAATCAAGCTAAACAAAATACTCAACATCAAACCAGAAGTGACCCATGCTGTTTATCATTAATTTTTCATAAATTTTGCTAAACACAATCCCATAGAGTTCTAAATAGAACAAAAAACCACATTGTATTATCAGGTATCTTGTTCCAGCCACACTAGTCAGTGTTATGAAGCATACAGGAATTCATTCACTGTCCTCCTCTTCCATCCGCTATAACATTTTGAGGCAGCTAGCTTCATTAAATATTTAAACAGGTTCATTTGGATGTTCTTCCCAAACTGTGATGAAACTGACTCTGATTTCCGGGATCACCTATGAATCAGGATTTTATAATCATATGATTAATTTAGATATCATAAAACTAGATAGACTGTTTTGTAATCAAGTTAAATTAAATAACATTAAATTTTTTTTTTCATTTTTCAATTTTGTTTTATTGAATGTTTGTGTTTTCATACAGAACAATCTCATATCACTGAATCTTATGTGTCTTTACCCCCCCACACCCTTGCTGGCAGCCTCCTGTAGCCCTCCCACTGGAACTTACATGAACTAGTAAACGGATGGAACTAGAAATGGTTTATGCCAACAGAAGTAATGTCTTACTCAGTGAAAAATATGCATCCCTGAGTGAAGTAACTTCTTACCCAGCAAAAAATATGTTATTTTTTTTCAGGTTGCAACTCCTGCTTGCCCTTAGTGCCATCCGTTTGCAATATGGTAGTGCGCGTCCTTGAAGTTGAGATGGGTTTCTGCAGACACAAAAAAGATATTTTTGTTTTCTTAATGCATTTAAATAGCCCGTGTCATTTGACTGGGGAGTTCAGTCCATTGATATAAAGTTATGTATTGAAAGACGTGTGTTTGTTTCTATTCACTGTTTATTTCTGTTTGCATTCTTGGTCTAACTTTGTGTTTCACACAGTTATGTCCTTCATTTAGTTTCTGTTTTGCCCCTTTCTTCAGCTCTTTTTTTCAAGTGTATTCTCTGAAGGCTTGGGTTTTCTGAACATGAATTCTTTCAGCCTATTCCTGGAATGTTTTTTCCTCTCTCTGTTACTAGTGGGAACATTTTTTTTTTAATTTTTTATTGATGGTTTGTGCATTTATACATCATTTTCCAATTCAGATCAGGCATATTTCCCTTTCCCTTCCCCCCCACCCCCACCCCATCCCAGATCATGTATTCTGCCATAACTGTCCTGCATCTTTCAGGTTTATTTTTTTTCATTTTGTAGTCTTGAAATGTGCTAATCCATGAGTATAAGCAATCCTTCGTGCAAAACCAATCTCATAGACGGTTGGTGCCCAAACCCCCACAGTCCCCAGCCATTCAGTGGAGGTTGACAGTTGTTTTGTTCAATCAAGTTGATCAAATGAGGGTCCAGACTAATCAGCTGTATTTTGCACAATCAATCATCATCAATCACCGTTCACCCCAATCGCACCTTTACATTCTACTAACTATCTATCTACCACGCCCCGCTTTCCGCAGATTGTTCCCTAGCCTTATAAAAGGGGCACAGGTGGATGAGAAGTAAAACTGTCCTCTCTCTCTGGAGCTGTTGACCTTGGATTCTGGTCAATTCTGGCTTGTTTCCTTTCATGGGCTGACAGTTTGTTCAGGAGTAACCTTTCGATCCTACTAATGAAGCACAAGCATATATATATAGGTATTTAAACAGTACTAATTTTGATGGTAGGTTACTTTGGCATAGACTTTTTTTTTTTTTTTTTTTTAATTTTTTTTTTCTTTAAATATACAGGGTTTTACTTATGGCTTATACGACATCTCCTAACCTGTAGAGGATGTAGGCTTGTGGCATCAGCCATGGGTTATTCCTTCCAAGAGAGAGAGCCAACAGCCATTAGATTTGGGATATACAGGCACACTGGCTGCCTCTGCTGCACAGTATTTCCAGGCAGGTGAAGTGTAGCTGGTGCTGATGGTGGAGTCTTGCTTGACTCAGGAGACCCGTATTTGCTTTATTGGTTTTAAGTGGCCTTGGTAACACTCTCTGGCATTCCAGAGGCCATCTGTACCATTGCATGTGCGGTCTCAATACATCCCTCCCATGTTAACGTCAGGTCTTCGGCAGCGGGTCTTTATCGCCTCTCCTCCTGCAGTAATCCCAACTCAGAGGCAAGGAACCCGCTAACCTTTTGTGGGGCCATTGGATCCCCTGGCCAACATCCCCCTGGTAGAACAATCCATTGGCTGATGCCAGAGCTCCTGCATGAATATATTTGCCTAAGTGCAAGCCCAAGGACTTTAGTATTATATTTGGTTCTGAACAGAGTATAATCCTTTTCACAGTTTCTATGTCTATTATCAATTAAAGAAGGCATTTTTAATTACCGGTTTTATAAGAGATTACCTCTATAATAGTTGTCTCCAATTGTACAGGATGGAAAAGGACATCATCATCGGCATATTTCTTCTCCTTGTTCTATGGGGGGGAGGCAAGAAAGTCATATCAAAACTTTGTTGCACCTAGAGGTATAAGTTTCATTAGGAATCATTATAGAAGTTGTTACAGTAGATCCACAGAGGGGTTCAACGTTTATGGCAATCTGAGGCTTTCTTCCTTTCATGTTCAGACGGGTCAACCTTTTGTTGCCACTTTTTGGTACACCTACTCAATGCAAAGCTGTATCTTTTCTTTCTTCAGGCCGTTAAGTTGGTGACATTTGGTCCTGTTGGAACAAACAAATCTCGTCCCTAGTTATTTTTAAGATTGGAATTGCAAGGTTCTGACTAGAAGGTTTCATGTCTGTCTGTAAGTCCCCCCCCTTTTTTTTTTTTAACCCATGAGTCTCCAGAAGACAGTTTATTATACATAACTATAGGGTGGAATCAAGGCACAGATTTCATCAAATTCAACCATCTTGTTTTGGGTGACTATATTAGATTAACTTGGGAAAGCAAACTTAATTTTTTGCTTTAAATCATCTTAAAGAGAAGAATGCTCAAAGGTGATACTGTACAACAGAGAAAATTATAGAGAACTTTGGTATGTGCCAATCCAAAGATTATTGCCTAGAGATTTTGTGGTAAAACAAATGTGGACACACAAATTAATATCTACATTTAACTCGCAGATGCATTACCGTTTTTATCAGAGTCTGTAAACCAATGTTGTTTAAGATACACAATTTACTTTTACTAAGTCCTAAAACACCAATGTATCCTGTAGACAGTGTCTAGGTGAAACTGAGTACTTGCTAAACTCACATCAATTAAATTATGCCTTGATTGAGTATACATCCGTTCTCTCTCCACCCATCCCCCTTCCCAAATTCACCATTTAAGTCCAGTTTCTCTGAATGCAGTGCCTGATCTGTTTGTTGTTCTTTTACTATGCATCCCTCCCATGAGAAATATTTATATCTGGGTTGTTGTAACTAGCAATCCACAATGAGGGACACCATTTGTCTTTGTTTTTTTTTTTCTGGGACTGGTGTTTTACGACTTACTAAATTACTTCACAGCTCCATGCCATTTACCTGCAAAGTTCTATGATGTTGTCCCCGCGTTACTGCTGCATAGAAACTCCATTGTATACATGTACCACATTTTCTCTTTCATCCACTCGTCAGTTGAGAGGGCACCTGGGCTGGTTCCCACAGCCTTTTTCTATTGTGAACAGAGCTGCAATAAACATAGCTGTGCATGTATCTTTGAGTAAGTTGTGTCTTGTGGTATATACCCTAGGAGTGGTATGACTGGGCAAATGGAGCCGCTCATTTTGAGTTCTTTAAGGGTTCTCCACACTGTTTTTTTCCATATGGCTGTACTAGTTTACATTCCCACCAGCAATGATGAGTGTTCCCCGTTCCCGCAACCTCTCCAGCATTTGGTAACATCGTGTTCCTGATCCTAGCCAGTCTTATTGGAGTAAGGTGATATATCTCAAAGTTGTTTTAATATTGCATTCCCTTCATTATCAGCGATGGTTGACATTTTTCTAAGATTTTCTCGCCATACTCTCCATTCCTCACCTTGAAGTCCTCGCTATCAGATCGTTTGCTCATCTTTTGAGTGATTCTATTTGTGTTTCTTCCTTCTTCTTTTTGTTATTTGAGTGCTTGTAACTCTGGAAAATTAATGCTTTGTACAGAAGTATCTGCGTGGGTTTCCTCCCTTCCACTCTGTGGGTCTGTTCCTCACTCCTTATTGGCTTCCTGTGAGGTAAAGGAAGCTGTTTGAGTTTAAGTGAGGTCCCATTTGTCATGGTCCGTCTTTATTTCTTGTGACGCTTGCTGTCTGGATTAGGAAGACTTTTCCCACGCCTATGTCCTTGTAGTCTGCTGCCAAGCTTCTCTTCTTATCTACCTTCCAGAGTTTTGGGTTTCACATTGAGGTCTTGGTCCATCTGAGTTACCTTTGTACAAGGTGAGAGGTAGGGTTTAATTTCATTCTTCTACAAGTGGTTGATCCAGTTTTGCCACACCACTTGCTGAAGATGCTGTCCTTTTCCTCCATTGTGTATCTTGGCCCCCTTGTGCCAAATATGAGGGGCTGAAATGGTTGAGCCTCAGGTTTGGATTCTCAGTTTATTCCATTGGTCCCACTGGTCTGTTTTTTTTTGTGCCAGTAACCAAGCTTGTTTTTATGACTATAGCCCCTGTAGTAGTATGTTTGATGTCCTGGGTATAGCGATCGCCACCCTGTATTCTCTTTCCACTCGGATTGCTTTTGGCTATCGGGGTCTTTTTGTTTCTATTCAAATGAAATTTGAGAGATTTTTTTTTTCCAAGCCTGTGAAGAACTCTTGGGATTTTGATTGGGATTGCCAGATAAATCTGACACTGAGTTGTGGGTAGGGATTGGACATTTTTAAACTAATTTATTTTCCCAATCCATGACTGGGGAGGTTGTGCCATCTTCTGATGGTCTTTCCTCAATTTCCTTTTTCAGGGGTTTAAAATTTTTTGTTGAGAGATCCTTGGTGCTTTGGTTAGATTTTGTTCCTAGGTAGTTTTATTGTTTTTGAGGCTATATGTGAGTGGAGAGTCCCTTTGTTAGTCCTTCTTTAGTTGCTTGTTGTTGGGTGTAAAGAAAGGCTAACTTGATTTTTCTAGATTTATTTTGTATCCTGCGCTGCCACTTACCAAAGCTCTGAATCATTTCTAGGAGTTTCTGGTGGAGTTCTTAGCATCCCTTAGGTAGAACAATCATATATCAGCAAAAGGGATAGCTTTGAGTTTCTCGTTTCCAATTAGAAACTCCTTTAATTTCCCTTTTTCTTGCCTTATGCCCCTGCAAGGGTTTTCCAGGTTCTTCCGATATTGAAGAGGAGGTGGTGACAGGGGGCAGCCTTGCCAATTCCTACCTTAAGGGAATGCTTCTGTTCATTTGCCCCCATTTTAGGATGATATTGACTGTGTGGTTTTCCTGATGGCTGATATCAGATGAGAATGATCCCCTATGGCCAATTCCCCTCCCTCCAGGACTTAAACTGAAAGGATGCTGGGATTTTTGTCAAAGAGCTTCTTTCCTCCGCATCATTTGAAATGATGTGTGGTTTTTGTCCCTCAGTCCATTATATGTTTATATTTTATTGATTTTCGTATTGTTTGACCATTCCTGCATCTCTGGTATGAATCCCAACTTGGTCATGGTGGAATGTCTTCATGTGTGGATTGGACTGTATGCACTTATGGATGCCAGAATACGGTTTTAAGAATTTTGGCAATCTGGTGTTCAGTAGGGAGATGGGGTCTATAGATTCGCCTTTTTTTGGGTTGTACCTTTCCCTGGTTTATGGTAGTAGCGTAATGCCTGGCTCATAGAAGGATTCTGGAGAAGTCCCATCCGTTTGTTAATCCTTCTATCCTTTGAAAAGTGTAATGGTTGTATGTCGTTTGCGAAATATTTTAAAGAAAATTCTGCTGCCGTGAAAACCATCCGCGGCCTTGGGCATTTTTTGGTTGGGAGGCTACGTATTATAAAACTCTTCGATTTCTTCCGTATATTGGTCCTTTTAGAGCTGTCAATCCGTCTGGTTGAGCTTTGGTGATTCCCAGGATTTTCCAGATTTCATCCATTTCTTCTAGCTTTCAAACTTAGTAGATTATAAGTTTTTGAAGTCCCGTATGATTGTCGGATTTTTTCATTGTCTTTTGTGTGTTTCCCCTATCTCATCACTTGATGTCTTGGTGTTGATTTGGAGTTGTTTCACCTCTGTCTTTTGGTTAACAACTGCTGGGCTAGAGGCCTTTATCTTGGTTTATTCTCTCCAAAGAAACACAGCTTTTGGATTCATTGATTTTTGTATGGTTTTCTTTGTTTCTAGTTCATGTGATCTCTGCTCTGATTTTGTTTTAGTTTCTTCTTTGTACCTGCTCCTCGTTTAGGGTTTCAATTTTGGTGTTGTCTCTCAAGTATTTTTAGCTGCATGTTAGGGTCATTACACTTGTGTTTGCTTTCTGTTTTTTTAATGAGGCCTTAGAGCTTATAAACTTCCCCGTTAGGACTGCTTTTAAAGTGGTCCCTAGATTTTGGCTTGTTATTATCATTGTGTCAGTCAGTTTCCAGGAGGTTTTTTTATTTCTTTCTTTATTCTTCCTTGACCCACTCATTATTCAGGAGAGTGGTTGTTTAGTCCCCATGTTTCCTGTAGGATGTAGGGTTTTTTATTCGGTTGTTGCATATGAGTTTTATGAACTGGGTCTGAGAGAATGGCATGGAGATTATGTCAATCTTTTTATATGGTGTAGAGTTTTTCCCCTGTGTCCCAGTAATAATGGTCTACTTTTGGAGAAATTTCCTGAGGTGCTGAGTAGAAAAGTGTATTCTCTGGTGTTTGGGTGAAATATTCGAAGATGTCCTGTGGGTCCATATGGGTGTATTTGTAGTTAAGTCTCGGATGTCTCTCTGTTTAATCCTTTGTGCCTGTTTGACCTGTCTAGGGGACTTAATGGGGTATTGAAGTCCCTCGTATTATGTGTGCTGGGGTTTCATCTGTGCCTTGAGCTCCTGAAAATGTGTCCTTTTAAAGTTTTGGGGCCACGGTGTTTATGGTGATATATATTTATGATTGTGAAACTTCATCGTCAATTGTTCTCTTTTAGATAAAATGTAGTGGGCCCTCTTTGTCTCTTGTATCTTCTGAAGTCTATTTTGTCCCTCAAGGAGAATAGCCCACACCTGCTTTCTTTTTGGTAACCATTTGCTTGGAATACTTGCTCTTCCATTCCCTTCACCTTAAGTTGGTCGCTATCCTTGAAATGGAGATGTGTTTTCTTGTAGACAGCATAAGAGGTTTTTGTTTCCTAATCCATTCTCCCAATCTAGAGCCTTTTGTTGGGGAGTTAAGCCCTTAATCTTTCAGGTTAGAAACTTGAAATATGGATGTTGCTTCCTTTTCAATTTACATTACCATTTGGGCTTCTCGCCTATGATTTGCTCTCCTATGGTATGGTTTTATTAGTTTCTTTTTTCCTAGTTGTTTGAGATTGTTGCTCCACTCTTCTAGCACTTTGAATTGCTCAAGTTGCGTCAATGTTTATGAAGAGTTGTTTTCCAAACAATGTATTCCATCACTCTTGTTTGGTCATGGAAATTGTTTCTCTCTTCCTTCAAGTATAGTCGAACATTGGTTTGCTGGGTAAGTATCTGGTTGGCATCCGTAGTCCCTGTAACACTGGGATGCTTTGGCTCCATGTTTCTTTTGCTTTCCTGTTTGAGGCGAGACCGCCGTTGTACTTCGCTGCTGGGTTTCCCTTTGTTAATGACCTTGTTTGTCTTTTGTAGCCCTCACGCATTGTTGTCTTTTGTTGGGCATCTAGCATTTTCTACTTACTTGGGCGTGGGGTGTTTCTTTTCTGTCGTTGTCTGTGTTTGGGGTCCTTGTGCTTCTTATATTTGTATGTTTGTCCTTTTTTAGTTTCAGGAAGTTTTCATCTATTATTCGTTGAAGATCTGATCAATACTAGTCGCGTATTGGGATTCTTTTCCTTCCTCGATTCCTATGATACGGACATTTGATCTTTTCATAGCGTCCCATATTTACTGGTGGTCCCAGGTTTGTGTATGTTTAAATTTTGTTCATAGTCTTTATTTGAGCTTTTTAATTGCTCTTGTTATCTGCCAGATCTGATATGCTTTGTGTTCTGCTTCCTCATTCTACTCTGAAGGCGTTTTCCTTTCCTTTCTCTTGATTGAATGTGTGTTTTAATTCCTTTTTCATTCATCCTGTGTTTTTTTTTAGTACTTTCCATTTCCTTTTTGAGCTCCTCAATCTCTTCGTGGTGCTTCTCAATCTCGTCGTGGTGCTCCTTATTTCGTTGGTTGCCTTCCTTTTTTCAGTGTTTCCTTCTAATTCCTTTCGGAGTTTTTTTTTTTCTCCCTCTAGTTTTTCCTGTTCGTAGTTTGTTAATCTGTTCCTTTAGTTCTTCTGAAGTTTGTCATTGTATCCCTCTAGGGTCCTTTTTGAGTTTGTCATTCGCTCTCTTAGTCTCTAGTCTTTTATTTTTTTCCCCGCTAGTTCTTTCTGGAGTTTGTCAATCTGTTCCTTTAGTTTTCTGATGCTTGTCATTGTATCCCTCTAAGGGGGTTCCTGTATGAGTTTTTTCATTCTCTCTCTTTAGTTCTCTGATTCCTCTTATGTTCTTTAATTTCTCTGCATAGGTCTGCAATTATTCCTCGAAGATCTGTGTTTCCTTTGTTCTCCTCCAAGGGGTTCCCATTGTAGCTGTCTCCTACAGTTAGGTAGAGATTGGTGCAGGATTATCCTGTGTCCTTTCCCATGTTTTTTGTCCCTTCGTCGTGTCCCTGGCATGTGGGCTTCGTTCCCTTTTGTGGTTAGATCACAAGTAGCGACGGTTTTGCTTTCCCCTTTCCTCCTCAGATAACTGTTTTGTGTTGTTGTTGGGGGGTCCCCTTCCTCCTCCGTGTTTAATGGAGTATGGACTTGTCTGCTTTTCAATTTTTTTGTTGCTATATTAGGTATTGGAAGCCAAAGCACTCTTCTCTTCCTGTTATGAAGGTTCCGCCAGCGGGGGGGGGGTGTATGCCTGATCCGCAGCCTGCTACAAGGCGCAGCCGCCCGGCCGCCGACTCCTCCGCGGACCCTCTGGCCCAGCGACCGGGAGTCCCGCCCTCAAGCCCCAGCAACCCAAGCTAACCGCCCAGGTGGCTTCTTTCCTAGTATCCTGCCCAAAGGGCCAGCCGCCCTGGCCGCCGGACTCTCCGGACCCTCTGCCCAGCGCGCCGGGTCCCGCCCTCAAGGCCCCAGCAACCCAACTACTCGCCGAGGATGGCTCTGGTATGCCTGCTCAATGGCGCGAGCCGCCCTGCCTCCGAGCTTCTCCGGACCCTCTGGCCCAGCGCCCGGGTCCCGCCCTCAAGGCCCCACAACCCAGAGCGACTCTCCCAGGTGGCTTCTGGTTATCCTGCTCAAAGGCACAGACGCCCTGGCCGCCGGACTGCTCTATCCCCGACCCTCTGGCCCGCGCCCGGGTCCCCGCCCTCAAGGGCCCCAGGCACCCAAGCTACTCTAATAACATTAATATTTTAATGATGGGACTAGATTTTCAGTAAATTTTAGAAAAAGAATGAATTTGTTAATAGAAGCAATTATTTACACATTTCTTTTCTTTTTTTTTTTGTTTTTTGTCTTTTTGAGACAGGGTCCTTCTGTAGCCCCAGAATGTCCTGGAACTCTCATATGTAGACCAGCTGGCCTTGAACTCACAGAGATCTGCTGCCGTCTTCCTCCACAGTTTGGATTAAAGAATAATAACAACAATGTCTAAAAAAATAAATAAAAAATAATTTTTTAAAGATTTATATTCTATACAATTTAGCATGGTCTTCAATTTGTACAAAGGTATATTTTCTACCATATCTTTGTAGAACACAGCTAGTAACATGTTATGTAATGATGATAGAAAAATTAAATTTTTAAACATGCCTATCTTGAAAAATGAGTGTCTAGGATGGTTTGAACAACATGATACCATTTATATCTGTAATGCAATTCTTATACTAGTTAGTTAAACTGAAAAGTTCACATCTAGAACATTTTTCTCTGAAGAGAAACATTGAAAGTTAAAAAAATTTCTTTTTATTCTATAATATATATATATAATTATATATATATATATATTAATCAAATTAGACCGTGTCCCCACATCCCTCCATCCCCCACCAGAGCTCATGCATTCTGCCCAAACATGCTTTGTCATCTCTTTCTCAGTCTTTCTCAATATTCTCCATGTGGAAAAGTTGAGTTGAGAGAAGTTCACTGTTTCAGTCAGTTCTTTGATGCAGTCCTTTGTTGGTCCGTTGTTTGTTGTTTGTTGTTTCCCAATCATGCATCATCTCCCAGCTTCTTTGGACAAAAAGCTAAAGGGGCCATGCAGAAGAGAAAATACTTAAAACTAGGTAATTGGCACTAGCATCCACAGATGAGGGATTACCATTCGTCGTTTGTTTTTCCTGGGACGTGTTACATTCACTCAGCAATGATGTCCGCTCAGCTCCAGCCATTTTTCTGCAAAGGCTCAGATGTTGATCTTTTTAACTTTTAAAAAATCTGATAAATTCCATTGTGTTTAGATGTACCACTTTCTCTATCCCACTTGCAGTTTGAGGGGGCACTTGGGTTGGTTTTGCCAGCTCTCCGCATTGTGAAGAGAGCTGGAATAAAGATGGCCGTGCATGTATCTCTGCGGTGGGGTCAGTCTTGAGGGCACATGCCTAGGAGTGATGGCTGGGTCGGGTGGCCACAGTTCATTCCAAAGTCTTCCAGGGTTTCTCCAGCACTGCTTTCCCTAAGTGGCTGCAGAAGTTTTACATTCTCACCGCAGTGGATGAGTTTCCCCTTTCCCCACAACCTCTCCAGCACTTGGTATTCTTTGTTTTTGTCGTTGAATCCTAGCCAGTCTTAGAACAAATTCTTATAGTGAAGAGTAATAAATACCTGTTTCTAAAAGTGTGTAATTCTCCAAATAAAATATTTCCAGGTCATTCAAATAATAAATTGCACACTGATTCTGCCCAATCTAATTTCCTGTGAATCATTGTGCTTGAATCTTATATCATTGTTAATATTATTATTGAAAAAATGCCCACAAGGTTTTTATATATATATATAATATATATCATATATATCTGTACATATATATACTTACATATAGAAACTTCATATATTAAATTAAACTGACATATATATAACTTTAATAGTAACTTTACTATAACTTACATATATATTACTTTTACATATATATATACTTTACTAGTATAACTTACTATATATAACTAAAAAACTTACATAATATACTTTATATATATATACTTAATATATATACACTTTTACATTATATATAACTTTACATCATATAAACTTTCATACTATATATAACTTTACAAAAATATAACTTACATATACCCTATATACTTTACATATATATTAACTTTACATATATCTTTACATTATGTACATAATATATACTTTACATATATATAGACTTTACATATATATAACTTTACATATAAAGAACTTTACATATATGTGCTTTACATATAGATAGAACGTACAAATATATTAACTTTACAATATATAGACTTTACATAATTATACTTGAACATGTAATAACTTTACATTATATATAACTTTACATATATATAACTTTACCATATATAGACAATTTAATATATGAACTTTACATTAGAGCTGATTTCTGTTCCCAAATGTCCTCCAGTGTAGGTCCATTGACTGAGCCCACCAAGAGTCCCTCCTTGTAAGACATAGTTTTCCAAACTCCCAACAGGCATCAATTGCCAAAAATTCCTTGGGTTGGGTTGAGATTCATTACTTCCTCAGTGTCTATGCTGAGGTTTTGTCTGGTGACCTTGCATGGGACTTGTGCATGCCATCACCGCTGCTGGGTTGTTCATATTAGTAACTGACCGCTGCCTGGAAGACGTCCGTTTCCCGTGCCATCACCCAGGCTCGGAGAAGATTAATGAAGAGTTGCAAAAAAAGCAAAATTTAAAACGAGATAGTACATACAAGTTACTGAAACATCTTTGTATTTATTATTACTGCTTCTTGTTGAATTAATTGACTATTTCAGACTGATATGCTTTAATTACATTATCCCCAATCTTTAAGCTCCTGCACTTAATGTAAAACTAATCAAATTTAAAATCTTAAAATAAACTAAGAAGACTTTGGCAACACTTAAGCAAATTAGCCAAAAAAGTAAATCTTTAGGTTTTTTTTCCTTTAAATGTCAGTCGCTTTGCATATATTTTCCCATTTTGTCCTTTTCTAGAATAGCCAGCAAGCAACTGTAAAGAACAGGTTTTTAAATTTTTAAATTCACATTAGAATATGCATCTATTTAATAGTAGATATAAGGGATTTCATTTTCCTATACATATTTACATTTAACAAGAATGAAGAAGACTTTGTCTCACACATACTCCTGACTTCTAAAGAGTAAATTAAGTTCTTTTGTTACTTAAAAAAAAAAAGTACGTGCCTAAATTTTTAAAATTTTATTTTGTATTTATTTATATTTTTTTTTTTTAATGATGCTTTCTGTTAGTTCATACATTCAGTTTTCAATTCAGTGTCAGGCCAATATATGCCTTCCCTTCACTCCCACCCCACCCCACCCTCACATCCTAGATCATGCATTTCTGGTAGTAATCTTTCTGCATCTTTCTCTGGGTTTTTTTGGTTTTTTTGTGTTGTTAGTTTTATTTTTTTTTAACAATAGTGATAATTTGTGAGTACAAGCATCCTATGTAAAACCAATTTGCAATGCAGTTGTGCCCATACCCACACATGCGCTCTTGGGTCCCCAACATCCAGCCGGGGGGGTTGTGTTCATCAAGTTGAGCAACATGAGTGTCCCAGGTATTCTCTTTTAAAATCAGCAAAACGCCCTTCTTTAATTGACTAATTGGACCTAGAAACTGGGAAAAGGATTATTCTCTATTCAGAAACCAATAATTCTAACGTCTCCTTAAGCTAGCTTAAGCAAAATATATACTATACAGGATGCTCTGACATCAACAATGGATTATTCTATCAAGGAGATTGTGGCCAGTGTGGATCCAAGCCCCCACAAAAAGGTAAAGGCTCCTTGCCTCCAACATGGGATATTGCAGAAGAGAGCGATAAGGCCCTGCTGTTGAAAAACCTGTCAATAAACATGGGAAAGATGTATGGAAACCACACTTGCAAGTACAGATGGCTTCTGGAATGCCAGAAGAGTGTACCAAAGCCACTAAACCAATAAGCAAATATAGGTCTCCTTGAGTCACAAGACTCCTCCGTCAAGACCAGCTACACACTTACCTCCATGGAAATACTGTGCAGCAGTGGCAGCCATATGTTTGTATATCCCAAATCTAATTGGTCTATTAGCTCTACTCCTTGAGAGGAACTAAACCCATGGCTGAATGCCACAAGCTTATTTATTTATTTATTTAATTTTTATTTATTTATATATTTTGATTTATTTGTATTTCTGTCTGCATGTATGGTGATAGCACATGTCTGTGCAATTCTGCAAGGTCAGAGAGGGCATCAGCATTCCTCATGGAACTGGAGTTTTCCTGGACTTGGAGTTAGACAGGGGCTCTCAAGCAGCCATGTGGGTGCTGGGGATGGAACCCAGGTCTCTGTCAAGCGCAGTCAGCACTCTTAACCACCTAGGCCATCTCATCCAAGCCCCTCACTCGTGCCTAATTTTATTGTGTTGTGCTTAATTTCTTTCTATGGAACTACCTCCTCTCTCTACAAATAAACGCCTGGAAATCTACCAGGTCATCTTACATGTTCAGAATTGTACATATTTCAGCAGGATATGTTTTGTTTCTTGTTTGGGGCCTGGCTATATGGTCTTTTTTCCTGTTTAATAAGCCTCCACCTTCTTGTGCCAATCCTTATACATCTTAAATCCTTGTGTAGGAATCACTTTGCACCTGCTGGAAATAGATTGTCCCTTGATATGCTCTGTTTTCTCTCTTCCAAGTTTTTTTCAGCCCGACCTAAAGTGACAGCTGTGGATGAGCTCAGAAGTTTGATATTCCTTTTCAGTTCATGCCCTCTAGAAGCAAGAGGAGTCTACAGTCATTAGTAGTTTTGAGTCTGAATCTCTAGCAAGAAATATAACACCAGCATATTCCCTTAACCTGGGGTCTTAATTTTGTGTAGTGTAGATACTCTGTTCTGTGTTCTGGAAAGGGCTGTCTAGCAGCTGCAACACTCATAGTGACTCCTCGCTACAAAAGAATGGGACTTGTGGTAAAAGGAAAATGACCTGTGTCATGAAGCATGAAGGTCAGTTCTTAAGGGTTTACATATTCTCTCTCTCGTCTTGGAAAAAAAAAAATTTTTAATTCTATGGAACAACAAAAACACCCCAGTAGCAAAACGCAAACTACTGCGGTGAAAAGTGAGCAATTCAGGGGGGCTTATTATTTCATACCAGACATCACACAATACTTTCGTCGGCTACTGTAGTCATAGGTGTGCGCGGTGACACGGATAGCTGGAGGAAAGGATAAGGGAGAGGGGAAACGGTGGAGGAGTGCTGGGAGGGGTAGAGAAGAGAGAAGGAAGAGAAGAGAGGGCACAGAACAGACCTGTAGACCAAGGGAACAAAACTGAAANGGCTATCCCTAACCCTCCACTGATTCAACCACTGCATGAGCAGAGAGGTGAAGTTCTCTAAAAGTGATGTTTGTAGTTTGATCTTCTTAATGTGTGCTACTGCATATTCAGAATGCACAGATGGTGATATTTACATTTGTATAAAAAGAATATAAGAAATAAAGTGGATGTCTTCAAAGAAAAAAAAAAAAAAAGAACCCCCTGTCTTTTATTCGAGACTGTCAAGAAGATGTATCTTTTCACCTTATGTGAGAATATCACGTAGAGAATCATGCCTTCTCTGAATTTTTCAATATCTTGTTCCTATCAATGTACTGTTTGACAGAAAGCTTTCAGCATTTGCTAATCTCCAGAATGGGATCACATGGCTGTACATCTTTCCATTATGTGCTGGCTGTTCAGTGCTGTCTTTGTCCATTTGAACTTATATAACCAACAACTATAGTTTGGGAGGTTTACAGAGACTAGAAGGTTATTTCTCACTGACATTGATCAAGGCATTATCTGATTTGGCATGTGGTATGGCCTTCCATTCTGGTTCATATCTGGCGCCTATTTGTTATGTCCTCACACAGACTTTGAGAAAGATAATGCTCTCTCTGTGGCCTCTATTCTAAGGACATTGATCTCATTCATCTTCCTTCCTGATCTAATCATCTCTCAAAGGCTTTATCCTCTAATATAATCTCCTTGGTGACTTTCGACATGGGAATTTTAGCAGGGCTCATGTTCAGATCATGGCATGAATTAAGAGGGACCTTGCCTTATTTTGCCTTAGAGACCTTTCATCCTGCCACATGCCATTTATTTAAATGATGTAAAAGAACATTATGGAAAGACCTTAAGCCTCTATGATTGCTTTCATGGGAAAATATGAATGAATGGCAACAGTTAACATAAAAATGGCAGCACCTAAATATATTCATCCATCAACTTAAAAATCTTAATTCGGCTGGGCGTGGTGATGCAAGCCTTTAATCCTAGCACTGGGGAGGCAGAGGCAGGCAGATCTTTGTGAGTTCAAGGCCAGCCTGGTCTACAGAGTGAGTTCTAAGACAGCTGGGGCTACAGGGAGACCCTGTCTTGAAAGACCAAAAAATATTCTTAATTTGAAGGCTATTGTACTTCATGACCTTCTTTCTGAGAACTGGTGAAGGCAGGCCCTGCTTCATGGCTGTACAATCTATGTTTACATGGGGGACATGCTTAGATGGACTTGTGAATTATGAAGCATATTCTGCAAAAGCAGCTCAAATTAAGTCTTAACAGTCAAATTATGGATCATATACCGAGATTGTCTGAAAAATATGGAGAACCTTGAGAACATCTCAATCATCGTAGTAATGGTTTTTCTGGTGCATTCAACCTTTCATTCCCGGTCTGTTCTCCATGGGGAGGATCCTGTGGGGTTCACCATGCATTGTTGACTCTTATGTCATCCAACAACATAAATAAGTTAAGTTTCTGTAATTGCTGCAGCAGTTTCTATGAAGAGTCTTTATCATTTTGCCATTTTGAGATTTTGATTTTGTTACATATAAACACATATTTTAAGTTAATTTTTGATGTTTTTATAGGCAAAGAATACATGTTTTATTAATTTTAAGAGTTTTGTGTTTTTTTATTATTTTAATTGTATGTGTATGGGGGCATTGCATGCATGTGTGTTTGTGCACCTGTTTCGTGCAATGCCTGTGGTGGTCAGAAAAGGGCATTGGAGCCTCTGGAACTGGAGTTCAAAGATGGTTGTTAGCTTCCATATGGGTGCTGGGAATCAAACGGAGGTTCTCTGCAAGAGCACTTGGAGCTTGTAATCTCTGAGCCATCTCTACTGCCCCGCAAAGAATACATGTTTTTAAAAATCTCAAGTTTTCGGGGCTGGAGAGATGGCCTAGCGATTAAGAGCGCCGACCGCTCTTACAGAGGACCCGGGTTCGATCCCCAGCACCCACATGGTGGCTGAGAACCGTCTGAAACTCCAATTCCAGGAGAACTCCAGCTCCAGGGGAATCCGACACCCTCTTCTGACCTCCGCGGCATTGCACGACACAGGCGCACAAACTTGCATGCAGACAGTACATACAGAAATAAATAAATGCTGGGCATGGTGGCGCATGCCTTTAATCCTAGCACTTGGGAGGCAGAGGCACGCGGATCTCTGTGAGTTTGAGGCCAGCCTGGTCTACACAGTGAGTTCCAGGACAGCCAGAGCTACAGGGAGACCCTATCTCAAATAAATAAATAAATAAATAAATAAATAAATAAATAAATATCTCGAGTTTTCTTTTTCATTTTCTGAGAACTATTTTGTTTAATTACTATTTAAATCAATATGACAACATGTGTGACAAAATTAGTTTGCTTTTAAATAAGCTGTCAATCAATGACCTAAAGTGAAACTCGTCTTGGTCTTTCTGGCAAGAATGTGTAGTTCAGCTATAACTATTCAAAACTTAAATTGTTGCCAGTAAACAAGAATAAAACCTCTCCATTCAGGGGTCTGGAGAGAAGACTCAGTGGTTATGAGCAATAGATACTCTTGCAGAGGATCCGGGTTCAATTCCCAGTACTCCAGCACTCACATGGCAGATAACAACTGTCTGTAGCTCCAGTTCCAGGGGAATCTGACTTCCTTGGGCATTGCACAACATGAGTCCACTTACATTCATGCAGGTAAAATAAAAATACATACATGCTTTCTTAGTCTGATGACTCACACCTTCAATCCCAGTACTTGGGGGCAGAGGCAGGAGGATTTCTGTGAGTTCAAGGCCACCCTGGTCTATGAAGTGAGTTCGAAGACAGCTGGAGCTGCAGGGAGACTCTGTTTCAAAAAGACAAAAAATATATACATAAAAAATAAAAGAAATAAATAATTTAAAAAATTCCATTCAGATCCCTTCAAATGTCGGGAAATACTCAGCACTAATTATCTTTTGCCTTTGAATTTATTTTGTGTATCAATGAAATATGGTTCAGTAGCGAATCAATGAGGGATGAAAGATGATTATGGGCTGTGGAATAATCCTACCATCTCTGTCTATTCTCCACACTGAACTACGAGTAATCACATAGGCATAGGAAAGTGAGTAAAAAAAACCCCAGCCCTGGGCTGGAGAGATGGCCTAGCGGTTAAGAGCGCCGACCCCGAGCGCTCTTGCAGAGGACCTGGGTTCGATCCCCAGCACCCACATGGCGGCTGAGAACCGTCTGAAACTCCAATTCCAGGAGAACTCCAGCTCCAATACACTGAAGCTGGCTTCTGAAGTAGCCAGCTTCAGTGTATTGGTTAAGGTAATTAATACAAAATACTGGAACAGATAGAACCTCAAATCTCAGTGGCTTACCCAGTTGAAGTTTGTCTCTATACAAAGTCAGTTGATATTTCTAGTTGGTCAGCTGAATTCTTTTTGGTCATTCACACATGTGGGTTTGTTCTTACTGGTCTATGGCTTCATTCTCTCAAGATTCAGATTTTTTTTCCTATCAGTAGGTAAACTGGAAAGCTATCACTGTTTGCCAGGAATAGCATATATTGCTTCCTGTCACCCTACATGAGGAATGAAATGCTTTAGAAATCTGCTCTAACTGTGGACTCAGGAAAAAGGAAACATTTTGTTGACTCTCTACCACTCCTCTCACTCTTTTATTTATTTATTTATTTATTTTTTTATTTCTGTATGTGTACGAATGTACTGTCTGCATGCAAGTCTGTGCACCCGTGTCGTGCAATGCCGCGGAGGTCAGAAGAGGGTGTTGGATTCCCCTGGAACTGGAGTTCTCCTGGAATTGGAGTTTCAGACGGTTCTCGGCCGCCATGTGGGTGCTGGGGATCGAACCCGGGTCCTCTGCAAGAGCGCTCGGGGTCGGCGCTCTTAACTGCTAGGCCATCTCTCCAGCCCAGGGCTGGGGTTTTTTTTACTCACTTTCCTATGCCTATGTGATTACTCGTAGTTCAGTGTGGAGAATAGACAGATGGAGGACAAGAAGAGAGTGCCAGAAAAGGACTAAGGCAGCTTACATTGATCAACTCACAACCAACTGTAACTCTTACTCCAGGCATCTGACACCCTCTTCTGGGATCCACAGATGCTGTACTTAGGTGCACAAAGACACACATAAACATAGTTTCATATATAATTAACATTCTTTTGTTCTTAAACTACTGAGAGCCCTAGTCTGGTTGCCACAGACTCCATAGTTAGAAGAGTGCTTTCCTTGTAGCCTCCTTCCTGGCTTGTCCTGAAATTTCAAATTGTTCCCTCTATGGGCTCCATGAACACTGACTTTTCACTCTTGGACTCAGGGCCTTTGTTCTTACTTCTAGTTTCTTACCCTTTGACCTACTAGCTCTCTCCTCGTTCTTCCCATCTTTGAGAATTCACTTATATCTGAAAACCTTTCCTGAAATGAGGGCTTCTCGCTCCTTGCTGTCACAGCTTCCTATATGCTTTCAACACTATGGTTATCAGATGTTTTAATCATACTTTTGATTAAATGGTTAATGTCTCTGATTGATCAAAACATATCCCTCTATTAATCATTGTATCTGCAATACTGAGAAGGCTCGAGACACCACCACATTCATTAAGTATCTTTGTTTTCAATAGTTCTTCCTTTTTGAATCCTGACCTCCTACCCTACAACCTCTTAGAGAGAAAGCCTAAATAAATATATATTGAATTTGATTTTAATAGTTAGGGTTTAAAGATAATAATTTTGAAAACATGCTTTATAAAATTCCCTTGATGGTCAGTTTGGTTTGGTTTTTCATCCAAATTAAAGTGTGTCATTTTGTTTCATCAGATTCATGACTTTGCTGTTTAAAAGAAGAGCGTTTACTGATGAATTAAGACTGCTTTGAAAAAATCAAGTTGATTTATTCTCATTTCATTTCTTTAACCATCTGCCCATTTCTAAATGAGTAGATGCCTGTTAAAAGGAGCAATAAATACAAAGATAAAATATTTTATGGTAATTCTATTTAAGTTTTAGTACTTTAAAGAAAAAGTATTACAGGCTAGAGATAAAATATTTTGTACTTGTATTCAGATAAAATATTTTGTACTTGTATTCAGAGTGCTGTCTCTGATATCTGTGAGTGGTGTTGCTGATTTCAGGCTCAATTATTTTTTCAGTAATAGCTCAATTTGGGATAGTAAATTGTCAACTTTTTAGAGCAAACCCCAGGATATCTATATGGTCTGACAGAAGCAATTCACTGTTTGAGCCAAATGTTGAATATGCATTACAACTTAGGTTGTGAATGACACCTTATTAACTTGGGCACCTAATCTTCTGAAGCTAATGGAAGTAAAATTATAATCAAAGGCCTCTTTAACTCAAAAGAACCACACTCCCAATTATTCCTTTTCTTAAACTGTTGCTTTTCTCTGACTTGGATCCTTGAGATATTAAAAAGGCCTTTTTTTTTTTT